>MUZC01000083.1:855963-892134 GCA_002072015.1 Radix auricularia
TGGATCCCTCACCACAGAGAGCTGGATCCCTCACCACAGAGAGCTGGATCCCTCACCACAGAGAGCTGGATCCCTCACCACAGACAGTTGGATCCCTCACCACAGAGAGCTGGATCCCTCACCACAGAGAGCTGGATCCCTCACCACAGAGAGCTGGATCCCTCAACACAGATAGTTGGATCCCTCACCACAGAAAGCTGGATCCCTCACCACACAGAGCTGTATCCCTCAACCCAGATAGCTGGATCCCTTACCACAGAGAGCTGGATCCCTCACCACACAGAGCTGTATCCCTCAACACAGATAGTTGGATCCCTCACCACAGAGAGCTGGATCCCTCACCACAGAGAGCTGGATCCCTTAGACAGTTGGATCCCTCACCACAGAGAGCTATCCCTCACCACAGAGAGCTGGATCCCTTAGACAGTTGGATCCCTCACCACAGAGAGCTGGATCCCTCACCACACAGAGCTGTATCCCTCACCACAGAGAGCTGAATCCCTCAACACAGATAGCTGGATCCCTTAGACAGTTGGATCCCTCACCACAGAGAGCTGGATCCCTCACCACAGAGAGCTGGATCCCTCACCACAGAGAGCTGGATCGCTCACCACACAGAGCTGGATCCCTCACCACAGATAGTTGGATCCCTCACCACAGAGAGCTGGATCCCTCACCACAGAGAGCTGGATCCCTCACCACAGATAGTTGGATCCCTCACCACAGACATCTGGATCCCTCACCACAGACATCTGGATCCCTCACCACAGACATCTGGATCCCTCACCACAGACATCTGGATCCCTCACCACAGACAGCTGGATCCCTTACCAGAGACTGCTGGATCCCTCACCACACAGAGCTGGATCCCTTAGGCAGCTGGATCCCTCACCACACAGAGCTGGATCCCTTAGACAGCTGGATCCCTCACCACACAGAGCTGGATCCCTCACCGCAGACAGCTGGATCCCTCACCACAGACAGCGGGATCTCTTAACACGGAGAACTGGACCCCAACCACGGAGAGTGGGATCCCCCACTGTTAATCCCAATAATCGTATTCATACAATGATAATGCGCACCGCAAAACTTCATGTGAAAGATAATTTTAAAGGCATGCTTTTCAGAAAGCTGATACACCAACAATACAATCTCTTAAATTCGCCATGAAGCCTTTCAGTTTTAAAGTATGTATTTCTATAAATGTATAGCCCTCTAAACGTTCTCTGACTTTCATGATATCTTGATTCAGTTATCTCTTCAAAACAAAGAATTCCCTTCTTTGAACTTCGTAAAAAAGATTTAAAGTATATTTGCAATATTACATTTATAAAATATTTAAAACAGACGGTTATATTTGAAGGATGAAAACAACTTGATACAGGAACTTTAGTGTTCAAACACCATGATACATGATCTTTTGAATTCAAACACCTTGATACATGAACTTTTGTATTCAAACACCATGATACATTAACTTTTGTGTTCACACAGCATGATACATGAACTTTTGTGTTCACACAGCATGATACATGAACTTTTGTATTCAAACACCATGATACATGAACTTTTGTATTCAAACACCATGATGCATGAACTTTTGTATTCAAACACCATGATGCATGAACTTTTGTATTCAAACACCATGATACATTAACGTTTGTGTTCACACAGCATGATACATGAACTTTTGTATTCAAACACCATGATACATGAACTTTTGTGTTCAAACAGCATGATACATTAATTTTGTGTTCAAACAGCATGATACATTAACTTTTGTGTTCAAACAGCATGATACATTAACTTTTGTGTTCAAACAGCATGATACATGAACTTTTGTATTCAAACACCATGATGAATGAACTTTTGTATTCAAACACCATGATGCATGAACTTTTGAATTCAAACACCTTGATACATGAACTTTTGTATTCAAACACCATGATACATGAAGTTTTGTATTCAAACACCATGATACATGAACTTTTGTATTCAAACACCATGATACATGAACTTTTGTATTCAAACACCATGATACATGAACTTTTGTGTTCACACAGCATGATACATTAACTTTTGTGTTCACACAGCATGATACATGAACTTTTGTGTTCACACAGCATGATACATGAACTTTTGTGTTCACACAGCATGATACATGAACTTGTGTGTTCACACAGCATGATACATGAACTTGTGTGTTCACACAGCATGATACATGAACTTTGTATTCAAACAGCATGATACATGAACTTTTGTGTTCAAACACCATGATACATGAACTTTTGTTTTCAAACACCATGATACATGAACTTTTGTGTTAAAACAAACATGTAAACGAAAACCATCATAAACTGGGTAGACAATGTGTATAATGATCCTTTTAAAAAACAATCTCTCTGATACAAAAATGAACAGTCCTCTTTATCAACGTTCTGGAAACTCGAGAAACTGCACTTAAAGCTTGGCTTATTCTTCACATTTTAAAGTTCAATGACCTCTTCCTTGAGTGCTCTAGCACCCAGAGATTCCCCTACTCAACTGTGATATGGGAACGTGTGAGATTCTCTTAGTTCTGCATTGCATTTAAAACTTTCGTTAGAAATGTGGCGCCGCGAACGACCGTCTGCCTTTCATATAAGATTTTACGACCGAATAGAATACTGTAAGACTCTGTTGGTATGACCTCCCTGCAGCAAGCATATTTCTTTTGTAGAAACAGTTTGTCTTACAATTAAAACGATAGAAATTTTTATTGTCACCAGTCACCAGTACCAAATAAAACTATACAAATATTATTGTCACCAGTACCAAATAAAACTATACAAATATTATTGCCACTAGTAACAAATAAAACTATACAAATATTATTGTCACCAGTACCAAATAAAACTATACAAATATTATTGTCACCAGTACCAAATAAAACTATACAAATATTATTGTCACCAGAACCAAATAAAACTATACAAATATTATTGCCACTAGTACCAAATAAAACTGTACAAATATTATTGTCACCAGTACCAAATAAAACTATACAAATATTATTGCCACTAGTACCACATAAAACTATACAAATATTATTGCAACTAGTACCACATAAAACTATATAAATAGTATTGTCCCTAGTACCAAATAAATTATAGAAATATTATTGCCACTAGTACCAAATAAAACTATAGAAATATTATTGCCACTAGTACCAAATAAAACTATAGAAATATTATTGCTACTATTTCCAATGCAACTAAACCTACATTCACTGTAAAAATTAAAAGTTAATATATCAAATATCGTTGGATTTGACAAACAATTTTTAAACATTTGACAGAATGCCTTTTAGTTCTTGCTTCACACCATGTAATAAAAGAATTTCAAAGCAACAATTTATTTTAGAATTTTCAGGTTAATATTAATTTGATATGAAAAGTTTTCGTTCCTAAGTGGCTTTGATAATTTATGGAACATTAGATGAAAAGACGCTCATATCTGGAGGAAAGGTGAGAGTTCAGGGGATCAGTTCTGTATAAAAAAAATAACAGGAACTGAATTGGAGTAATCAGTGTCCAAGAGTGGACTGTCCCCTTGTTAATGAGACAATCGTGTAACGAAAGAACAACTATACTGAAAGGTATCGATAAGTTGGTCTTTGAGAGATCACTGAATTTTCCCTGTCTATTCTTGCCGTAAACAACTTTGGAAAAATCGCATAGTACTACTTTTACTATTAGGAAATAAATGTATTTATTTGAATGTCCAATTCTTAACAGTTTGCGTATTCCAACTCCTAACACTTGATGAAATATTGAAAAAAATTATTTTAGTACTGGATTTTTTCTCAAAATATTCAAGAATTTGAGTCAAACAACAAAGGTAGATGATGTTGTGTAGATCTATATAAAGGTAGATGATGTTGTGTAGATCTATATAAAGGTAGATGATGTTGTGTAGATCTATATAAAGGTAGATCTTGTTGTGTAGATCTATATGTTTAAGCTAATGCGCACGAAAACACATCGTCAAGAAGTCCGGCTCGACAAAGAGAAAATGTTGGTTTATATTTTCGAGAATTCCTCAATTCATTTACACCGAAAAGGATTGAATTCCCCCAAAACAAGGGTTCTCACCCCTGGGATGCGACATTAAACCCTTCTAAAGATTCTATGGAATGTGTGTATGGACACTTGCTTAATCAATGTATTATGTCAACAGGAAATTTGAAACAGTTTTAAAAAGGTGGCTTTAAGTCTGCGGAGTCAAACAGTTCTGCGTCCTGGCACCAAAACTTTTGGAGTCTTCTTCCTGTTGCTACAGCGATCCCCACGTACAATGTACTGAAGTCACCATGATGTAAACGCCCTAAGACAAGCCGCTTACGAATAAATTTCCCACTAAGTTTCGTTGGATCGTGTTCAAAATAATAAACTCATGCGCTCAATTGCACATTATCGGTTAGTTTGCACAAATTTACACCCAATTAAAACTGATATTATGTAATCCTAATCAAAATGTGTTTCCATGTAATTCTAAAATGTAGCGCAGCGGCGATCAAATATCTGCGGGGATGTGCAGCCGAGCAGCCTTAAGAGAACATTGCTTCAAAATACATAGCTCAATCTTGATTTGGAAAAAAAAACATAACAAAAATAAACTGAGCTAAACTTTACAGGGAGTTCGGTTTTAAAATTATACACTTTTATTATTACTACATACTAGATATTACCCGCGGCGTAGCATGCGTCGCAGACCTTCTCATATATAGTGCAAAGAATGGGGGAAAAGAAGGGACACGAAGAGCTACACGAGGAAATAAAAACAACGCGAGTGAACGTCGGGGTGTGGAGGATGGCTGACGCATTGTTGGTCTCTAGACATGTGCACTGCGGTTGTTGTTCCTTGCCTACCCCCGGCCCCAACATTTAATACCAAAGCTTGCCACCCAGGAACTGTGATTGGTCGACCCCGGCGAGTGTAATTCGTTGGGCCTTTTTGCACTTGCACTTGTCCTTGTGCTTGTCCTGGTGAATTATATAATTTTTTGAAACCCTCTCTGTTGTGTGTTGGGGGTTCAGACAAGAGTTTAGGTCATCGGGAACTAAATTGTTGAGTAAACATCGCACGGGATCACGGGATATCCTCGACCCCCCACCCCCAAGCTACAGGTGAATTGGTTTACACTTTGTTCACTTGAAACCTTCATCTGACATGTAAAAAAACGACTTTGATGCCATCGGGTTAAACACCAGACTATGTCAGCATGACCCTGTGAATTCTAGTTAAAAGCACTCTAGAAGACTTGTTTAAGCGTTTCACATTGGCTTAAAATCCACAGAGCAAGCTATTTTTATAGACAAAAAAAAATCTTCATCGTTGTCAGGAAAAGTTAGAAATCTTCTTGACAGGAAGAAACGATTGCAAGGCTTTAACGTTGAATGGCAGCGAGAGAAGGTTACTTTTATTTTGACAAAGGAAATGTTTGGCCACGAATCCTATGATATTTGGTCATGTGTTTATATGTTCAGCAACAAGAAGCGCTCCGATTCCCTGGTCTGTATGTGCAATGATACTCAACACATGGTCTGTGTGTCATGTAATGATATAAACTTCTTGTCTATATTTGCAATGGCCTACACCACGATGCCTCTGTATACTTTACGAAAGTTCACACGTACAAACAGTTGATCATTGTAGGACGCCGAAAGAGCGATCAGACAAAATAGAATCACTAATGACGTCATTAGAGTCGCGACAGGTCAAAACTGCCCGGAAATTTAAAAAAAATAATTAGTTTCGAATCTGTGAGCGAAAACGTGCCTTATCGAAATACGTGTTACAAATGACGCTTTAAAACTACACATTTATACAAACGTGAAACCAAACTTGATGTTTAAAGTATTAGGATCATATAACATATCTGAGAACTTTTGAAATTTGTTTTATGACTGCTGGCAAGCGCCATCCTGTTCGTAGTCTTAAAAATAAAAACAAAATATCTAAACGGTCAGTTAGTTGAGTCTTGGCTGTTGTGCCTTGATGTATTAGCACTGTAGAAAAATCTTAAGATATCAGGAAAATCAGAATGACCTGGTCTATTAACAATACACACACAGGCCTTAAGAAACCAGTTAGGTCAGACTAGTCTGAGGTGCCTTGATCCATTCGCACTACACGCAAGTCTTAAACGCGCAGATAGGTCAGACGTGTCTCAAGTTAACTTGAACTGTATGAAATTCAACACGCCTGTTAGACGATCTAGACTCTTGACAGGATTTTCATTTTTTTAAAAAGGAATGCCCCTCCCACACCTCCTCCACAACTGCCAAACATTTTATTGCCACGGCTTATTTCCGAGCCAGTTATTGCTTATAAATGTTGGATTATATATATAAATAAATAAATAAATAAAATGTTGATGGCTCCTGAAGAATCGCCCGAAACCTGCAGACATTCTAATTAGCCAAGAGAAAAGTTTGCCTTGTAACGGGACGCCACAACAAAGAGATTCTTTCAGTCCTAGACATGGGAGTGGTATGGAGGGCTGGATGACGCTGGTGTAGGTGTTGTGAGTGCAGGGGTAAGCGGAAAATAAGTATTATTGTGGAGAACTGTTGGGAAGAAGTGTGGTAGGGGAGTGGAAGATAAATTAGGAATTTTAAATTATTATTATTATTATTTTAAATTTGTACCGCAAAAGATTGTTGAACTTGCCTCAGTGGCTTGTCTAATTCAACTTGTCTCAGTGGCTTGTCTAATTCAACTTGCCTCAGTGGCTTGTCTAATTCAACTTGCCTCAGTGGCTTGTTAATTTTCAACTTGCCTTAGTGGCTTGTCTAATTCAACTTGTCTCAGTGGCTTGTCTAATTCAACTTGCCTCTGTGGCTTGTTAATTTTCAACTTGCCTTAGTGGATTGTCTAATTCAACTTGCCTTAGTGGCTTGTCTAATGCATATTGCCTCAGTGAATTTACTCTCTGAATTTTAGCGTTTGCTTGTTTTATTAACTTTTATTATTAATATGTAACATTTAACCGTCTTTACTTGTCTTTTTTTTTTTCAAAATGGAGGAGTTTCCAAGACTATTAATTTAATTTTAATACTTCATTTTGGCAATCACCACTGTCGTATTGTAATAAGTGTTTTTTGTCACTGTCAAATGCTATAAGATGGTAGTCACCGCTGTGAAGTGGTAACAAGCGATCTAGTATTTAAAACAGCCGGGCCTCGAAGCGGCACTTTGGGAACGCTTCTTCTTGGGATGCCTCCGCACATATTCCAAAAAAAGACATTCAAATTGTGACCCTAATTAAATTGTTACTAGAAATTTTCTGATGGGGACACCAAGAGCTGATTATCCTACGACTGATCCTGAATATAAACACACTTCACACATGTTAACATTTGTCAGCACACAATACACACCTCATCAGCACAAATGCACACAGACGGGTTCCTACACCGCACTAAAACAGCAACAGATATATGCTCTGGCTACCATACCACTACCCCACAACTTTACTGATGCATACATGTGGCGTCAATGAAATAAAAATCCAATTTGTGTAATAATAAATGTAAGTGAGCTTTTAAATCCAGTTTAATTTCCCAGCTAATATCTCAAGGGTTATTACCCCCGCCAAAGTTCCTTAACCGTGAAAACCTTCGATCATTAAAATGTCACAGTAAACCATAGCTACTGCAGACCACGTCGATACGAAATCCGTTATATATTTGAAGTGGTTTGGTGAATTAGTTATTCTCATGAATCAGGTTTTTGTTGAAATATAATTTTAAAACATTTCATCTCTTTTGATTATAGATTTTTTTCGCGCCTCTGTAAAATGTACATTCCTGGCAGTCGCGTAGAAAATTTATAATAATTTTGTCAATGAAAAGAAAAATCGGAAAAAGAAATGCAAACATCAAAATATATGATCGACATCTTACGACACGGCAAACGTTCTTCCTTGAATGTCTCGGTAGGTGAAAGGAAAACCACTGTTTCGTATATTTAAAAAAAAAAAGCCGAACATAATTAACTAGCAAAGTTCATTTGGTAGTGGAGGGTATTTAGAATTTTGTAACATTTATTGTTTTGTGTTCTTGCGTAACTATTTGTGACTGCAGCTTTACTTCCTGTTAGTGTTACAGACTCAGGAGGTCAGTTAGTTCGATGTCCTTAAAAATCGATATACGTTAAGATTAACTGGCGCAGCTGGTCAGGACAACTGATTATGAGGTGATTTTAATTGAATATCACACACATGGGGATACAGGTGTTCTGTTGTATAACTAGACGGTAGGTGTAAGCGTAACTATTCGGTAGGTGTAAGTGTAACTAGGCGGTAGGTGTAAGTGTAACTAGACGGTAGGTGTAAGTGTAACTAGGCGGTAGGTGTAAGTGTAACTAGACGGTAGGTGTAAGTGTACCTAGTCAATAAGTGTAAGTGTAACTAGTCGGTAGGTGTAAGTGTACCTAAGTCGGTAGGTGTAAGTGTAACTAGACGGTAGGTGTAAGTGTAACTAGACGGTAGGTGTAAGTGTACCTAGTCAGTAAAAGTAAGTGTAACTAGTCGGTAGGTGTAAGTGTAACTAGTCGGTAGGTAAGTGTAACTTGTCGGTAGGTAAGTGTAACTAGCTTCATTCAAAGTTGTAATAATGTAAGCTCGATAAAATCTCTAAAGGCTTTTCAAAACAACCAATGTCAACAGATTGGCTTTAGTATAATAATAATAATAGTTATAATAATAGTTATAATAATAATAATAGTATAAAATTTTCGAATAGATTTCCGGCTGACATGATACTCTCAGACGTGTCATGTTGTCCTCCATGTCTCAACATCCGGTTACTCATTTTTTCATGTGTTTGCAATAAGTTTTATTTCTGTATTGTCCTTAACTTAAAAACTGCGAGTCTAAATCTTGTATCAGCATGTTGTAGCCTGAAGTTTTGTTGTTTAATGGACTCGAATGAATGGCAGTTTACTTTTTCTGTGTTGCTATCAATCAGTGCCAGAAGTAAATGCTTGTAGAACGCAAAAACATTAAAGTAGACTTTTGAAAAAAAAAACAATAAACAAATTGCTCAATTAAAGGTTTGGAAACAATCTCAAAGTGTCTACTGGGGTTAAGGAACTCTTAAGGAATGTTATTTCGCACAGCATTGAAACAATGACGAAGGTTTGTCAAAACAGGCGAATGTATGAACATTCTTGACAGCGGCAGAAAACATGTCTTTCTTCCTGTGATCAGAGAAGTTTGTTAAATTCAGACGGCCTGATGATCTCTCTTTGAGTTGATACAAGAACAATAACTCTTCAAGTTAAAGCAAGGATCTATATTAGTTGAGCTCAGTGTTTTTAGTTTTTCCGATGCTACCACACTTGGGATTAGCTACTTCCCAACAATTCTCCCACTACTAAAGTTAGTAGGTTCGTGTTCAAAATAGCGAAATCGTGTGAAAATTAGTAAATCCTCACCTTTTTGGGGCAAAATTTTAGATACAAAAAGACATAGTTTCTATATATACAAATATTATCCTTAAAAAAACTTTTAGCAGTATTTCTTAACTGTTGCGCGGTGTCGGTCAGATATTTGCGCTGCCGCTAAAGCGCGCAGCTTATAGGGAACATTGATTGCTTCCCTATTGATTTCAAAGAAACGTTAATAGAATGAGTCTGCTTGAGCTGTGCTAACCACCCCGTTTTGTGTCCTGTGAACCACTGATAGAAATGGTCAACTCACAATTTTTACTTGGACTTTAGAAAGTTCAAATCTAACACCACTTCTAGAAAACATAGGGTAATGTGATCTCATCTCGAACCATGCTACAAATGAAGAGCTGGATGTGTCTGGGGTAACGCCTGGCACAGACGAGACAGGGGTTTGATGGCGTGTCTAGACGGCCCGCACAAAGACAAGTGTGTCAACCGGTGCACTGACTCTCAGCCGATTGTGGTACTACAGTTTCGCGCCTTGGTGTTATCTATGATAACAAAAGTTATTGCTATTTCTGAGTGATCATTTGTTGTCCCGCTATTTGCCTTTGTTTGAGTTTTCAAAAGTGTGTGTGTGTTTGTTTGGGTGGGATGTTTGATGGTGTGTTCTACGGGGTGGAATGGGCTGAAGGTTAACTCCAACCAGTTTCAAATACCATTTTTTCGTCTTTACCCATCAATTTGTTTTGTTTCTGTTTTATCTTGCACCGCTTTTCATTTTCTTCCAAACCACTTTCCTTCTACTTTTTCTCTGCTAAGTAACAAAATAATATGATTTTTCCTACCACAGACCTTTTCAACAGACTAAAATATTGTGATGTCTCGATAAAATAACGAGGATGTAACTTTTTTACAAAAGTTGTTACAGAAATATTGATTCAAGCTTGCATTTCAAAGGAATCACGATTTTTCTTTCATCAAATGAATTTTTCAATTATTTAAAATAGATGTTCATGAACGCACTACAAAAGATTCCAAATTCAGCAGAAAGCAATAATATCAGCCATATAATATAGTATATTAACTTTTGATTCCCAACATTCAAAGATGGTAAAAAAGTTAATTCTAGTTTAAATTATATTTTACCTTAACAATCTTTATTGCTAAAAAAAAAAAAAAAATTAAATTAAAAGAAAAAAAAAACAATTTAAAAAAACAAACAAAAAAACAACAACTTTATTTTATCATATCATACGTGAAATGGTGTACCTAAAACAATTAAAATAAAATGTATTTATACAAAACTAGGATAAATTATTAAACGTGGTTTGTGTATTCGTTAATATCAAGCACAAAAGTTCAAACAATTCAAAGACCCTAGCAGTTTATAAGAAGATTAGTTCTTTGCTGATAAATATGACTTAATGTTTTTAAATAATCCATTGTTTATAACAATTTTCCTTAACATGATGATTTGATGCACAAAATTTATCATGAGAATCTTTTTCTACATAAAATAACTTGATACTCAGTCTTGAACTAAAATATTTTTTTTTACAAAGTTAACCGAATTTTTTCAATGTGCACTTCAGTAATTAAACAACGTTTCCAAAATAAATAATATTAATGGCAAAATAGTATTTAATGAAGAAATCGAGTAATATTTTTCTTGAGAATTAGTATCGAGTATTGCTTGCCTTTCTGTGTGAATCAAGATTTAGAGATGGATGTACAGATCCCTGACTGGTATCGAGATTTGGTATCGTAAACTAGAATCCCCCCACCATTCCTTTATAAAACCCAAACAGCTGCAGGTCATTGCACCCCGACCAACTTGTTTCCGGTGGAAGCGCCATGTCTGCAAGGTTAAGTTAAAGTTGCCGCGTGTAATGTTCGACCTTGTTCCCATTTCCTGTTCCGACCCGCCCACTTTTCTAACAATGCTAATTCGTGTGAAACAATCCAAGCAGACGATGTTATGGTAGATGCGACCTGTTTTGGCCACTGGCCAGATTTGCCGGGTCCAAAATACAGTCAGGTTTCAGGCCTGCGTAGCAGACAGTTTGAATTCAGGTCGATGCAAAGTTCAGAGGTTAATAACCAAAGCATTTTATTTATAGATGTACGAGAAGCAAACCCGTGTTTTAACGATTGTATAGACAACACAAATTTTAATGGCGTATTGTTTCAGCTCTTTCAAGCATTCGATGTTGGATGCGTTGCTAAAATCGATTATCCCCTTTCAAAGAGTGGACGAAAGAAATCACGGCAAATATCGCAATAAATTATTTATGTATTAATAAATAAAAACATGTTTGTTTATGGGTTTGTCTCTTAGTGGGAATCATTTTCGACTTTATGTCCGGATGCCCATGCAGTCGCTTCAGAAGCAAACTTTATGGTGGGGGGGGAGGGTTGGGTCTCTCAGCTGTTAGGTCCCTTTGGGGGAGCGGGCGAGATGGAGGGGTTTTTCCGGGAAGACCCATGAATAGCACTAGGCTAAGGACGTCGGATTTTCGACCACGTGTATGATATTTTGGGTTTGTCTGTTCCATTAAAAAAATTTTAATGGACTGATATAGTTCGAAAATATTTAACACACATTCCATCATGATACAGAAAATAATTCAGAAAGTTTTGACCTTCTTTAGATTACTTTTGTCTTTTAACTTATTTTTTCATACCATCAGCTGTTCAGACTAACAAACCAAAAAAAAAATGTATGTCAATTAGACAAGACGAAACAAGAAAGTACACTTTGTTTCTTATTGATAAATACATTGACCTGCAAATATTCAAAACGAGGCTACCATTGACTCTTACAGAATTTGACACCGTGAGAAATTTATAAAAATTATAAGAAATTTATAAAAATTATAAGAAATTTATAAAAAATTATAAGAAATTTATAAAAATTATAAGAAATTTATAAAAATTATAAGAAATTTATAAAAATTATAAATTCAATACATGGAAAAGAAATATTGTATAATACAATGACTCAGTTTAGGCTTAATGTAAGTTATACTAATCAAGATAAAAAAGTTATTTTTAAATTGAATACGTAAAGTTAGGATTAGGGCTACAAAACAAGACATAAGACAATAAAACTTATTTTAAATAGATTAAGTAAATTTAGGATTAGGGTTTGGAAAAAAATGTTCAAATAAAATAAAAGAACGTGTGGTTGCCTTCGTACCCACATGCGACTAAATCAGCATCAGTTTTATCATTCGTTTTTCTTTCTTTATCATTAATCATTAATGGTTTCAATGATAGATCCACACTTATTACGGATACTTTATCTTTTTCTATTTTAAAAAAGGTTAATATTATATATATATATATGTGTGTGTGTGGTAAAGCTAGGTTATATGTGGTATGAACATTGAACATATTTCAAAAGTTTATGATCGAAGTATGGTAAGTTCAAAACCATTTTTAAAAATTATTTTTAAAAGTAGATTTTCTATGCATACAAAATATTTACGAAATAATCCCATTTTGCTGCGAGTATAGAGTACATGCTTGAAAATCACCCAATGATTAGGGTGTAAAATATAGCTCTAACATGAAATTTGATCAACTTTGCATGAGTTTGTTTTATTAAAGATTTGGTTTCCACATTTCACTTGTGAAACACTTCCGGTTCATCAAGCAGTAACAATAAAATCTAGAGATTTGCATTCGGAAATGATGTCATAAAATGTTTAGCTCAAATTAAATCATGTCATAAAATGTTCAGCTCAAATTAAATGATGTCATAAAATGTTCAGCTGAAATTGAATGATGTCATAAATGTTCAGTTCAAATTAAAGAATGTCATAAAATGTTCAGCTCAAATTAAGGATGTCATAATATGGTCAGCTCAAATGAAATGATGTCGTAAAATGGTCAGCTCAAATTAAAGAATGTCATAAAATGTTCAGCTCAAATTAAATGATGTCATAATATGGTCAGCTGAAATTGAATGATGTCATAAAATGGTCAGCTCAAATTAAATGATGTCATGATATGGTCAGCTCATAATAATTCTGTCTGTTACATAAGTCAATTTAAACTAATACTGATAGCATGTGTACACATGAATTTTAAAAGGAAAACATAAATCAAATATTTAAATCTACACTTCTGTAAATAAGATAACATTAAACATCCGATTCATTTTTGCTATTATTTGCTTTTTAATAGGGCTGGTACTGATTTAAAATTTTTAAAAATACTGTTCGATTTTAATCGTTAAACAATTATTGAGTAATCAATCAATTTCCAATAATTATATTTGTATAACGCATAAATAGATCCCGTTAAGTCTCAATTCATTTGTTCTTCTATGCAAGTAATGAGGAGGAAAAATCTTTTTGTTTACATACGCACGTCTAAATAAGTAATAATAATACGAGGGAAAAGTATCTAAGTAACAAAAATGGTAATTATTAATAAATTTGAAAAAAAATTAGCTCCCATTTCATAAATTTTAATCGAACAGATTAATTTTAACCGATTAAAATTTTCAAGAATAATTAATTAATTAATCGTTTATTTGCACTGCCTTATTTCTTTTAATTAAAAAAAAACACAACAAAAAGTTGTAGATCTAAATCTATGGCGTAAATTGGGTTCACAGTTCGGCCGTTCAAAGTTCAACATATTTCATGGGCGTCACTTTAGAAGATGTCATTTCAACACATCGCCGCCGCCGATGTTCACCGTGCTACTCCCGGCCGCCACTGATCAGTTATTACTTGTGTAATGTGAAATGGGTATGACAAATGTCAAATGACATTTACGTCCCAGAATTTCTGGATGCAAAGTCTTCGTGTTGACATTCGCCATTTCTGCCCTAGGATGACAGAAAATTTTATTGACATCAGATATTAAAATCTCTAATAGTTAAAATTGTTAAATAATTGCACGCGTGCCTAGAAAAACTAAAAATAGCCACATTATATAAACATTGTCCAGAAAACTGTGCCTCTCCTTTCTCTGCTGTTGGGATAGTGACAGATGGCGTTCAGTGGATGTAGTTTTTGGTCCATATACACGCACAAAACATGAGCTAGAGATAACAGTGTGCTCTTACACCCAAACATTTGTACTGGTCATTTGGTTGGGCCGGCTACGGTAAGGTCAATTTCTGTGCCGTCAAGACACCAGCGAAGACTTCTGCGACTCAAAGAGGAGATACCTGTTCTTTTTACATTTTCTACTGCCTCTATCGCTTTACCCAGATAGCTGTAGAAGAAAGCAATCCACATCATCATTAGTGACATTAGATAGTTCCTTTGTCTCTTCTTCCAGATTGGCGCTATTTAGTCCCAATTCAGCAAACCCCCGGTCTCTCAAAATGAATGTAAGACACATCTGGTCTTTTACCACAGTTGCAAAGTAGCAACAGAGTAGTGCTTTCATTGAACCTGTGGATCACCCCAGCTAAATTTTCATATTTTTTTATTTATTTATTTTTTTTTTTATTATTTTTTTTTTGTATTCTTTTTATTTGGGTATTGTTTGTTCACTGAGGAAGGCTCCTTTCCAAAACGCTCGCTGTTTTGTAACGTCCTGTCAGGCAAAACCTGACCGTTTTGTCTTTCTTTTCAATTAACTAGTTGAAGTTCCCTACGACACAAAATCAAAATAATGTGTTCCCAGTGTCACAAGGTCCAGGTTATTTGTTCCCAACGTCATAGGTTTTGGGTCATCTGTTCCCCAAATCACAGTTCAAAGCCCTTTGTTCCAAACGTTTCAAGATTTGGGTCATTTTTTCCTAAAATTACACTGGTATAAATGTTAACTTTAAAAAAGTAACGCTCAACATAGTCTCATTTAGCATACGACATTGAGTAATACTGAAGTAAAACAACAAAAACATATGACGTCATACTCAAGCCGTAGAAACGTAACTTCCCCACAGTATTGGGATATAACATATTTTTAAAAAAAAATATACCTCATAAATGTTTTTTGTGGAAAGTTGCAAAGATTTCTTAAATTTTCTGTGAGTGTCATCCTTGGGTAACCGAAAAACTTGGTAAAGTTGTTGGTCATTGGTAGAATGTAGGCCTTAAATCAACGTAGGTCATTTGTAGATTGTAGGCCTTAAGTCAACGTAGGTCATTTCTAGATTGTAGGCCTTAAGTCAACGTAGGTCATTTGTAGATTGTAGGCCTTAAGTCAACGTAGGTCATTTGTAGATTGTAGGTCAACGTCGATAGTGTCAGATATACGCATGACCGAGGACTTTGCCTCTTGGAGCTTTCTCCGCGTCTTATTTGAATTTAAAAAAAAAACCAACAGTTCCCAAACCGTGTTTACATGAAGTCAATATTTTAGTATATTTACATAGGACGCGATAATCTTCTATGTAGAAAAAGCGTCTGTTACAGGTAGGGACAAACCGGAAACCGCTCCGGACATTCGCCTCTGCCGGACATCGGGTTTTTCGGAACTATTCGCCTCGGCAAATATTTCCCACGATATAGCCTAATGCCAAATATCTAAAAAATACTTTGAAAAATACAATTTTGGAATTCGATAAATATCAAGATTACTTAAATTACAAATGGTCAAAAATATAACAAATGTAATCAAGTTATAGAAATTAATAATTCGAAATTATCTCTCTATATAATTCTATTTATGGTTCAACCATGCCAGACACCGAGCTGTCTGCCTGCCCCACCGACCAATCAACTTGCAAGAAAAGTTAGTGCAGTGGGTGGAGGGTCATCGAGACCAAGCCAACAACAGCGTAGCATGTATTTCGTATTGTAATGGTTATTACATTCGCCTAACACGCGGAAGGTCGTAGGTTCAAGCACCAGCTGAGACATTATTTTTTTTAATTTTTAAAAATGTTTGTGTTTGTGCCCGTTCGTTTCCAACTTTCTTCGCAACACGTCTGTAAGCTTTGTTTCTCGTGTCTGGCATAATAACTTCGTGCTCTCCGTTGTGCTATATAAAACGTGAAAGCTAAATATAAGGTGGCTATGGTTTTGCAAAATAAAGCAACCACTAATGGTTTGAAAAATCGAAACTAATTCGAATTTCCAATTTTTATTTAAATAACCATACTACTCGGATTCGTACCCTGATCCGGCAAATAGTACATCTAACTATTCGGATTTGTACCCGGTAGAAAATGTCTAACCGGTTGGTCCCTAGTTATAGATAATATAATATAATAATAATATATATAATATAATATATTATAATATAATATAATATAATATAATATGAAATGATATGATATGATATGATATGATATGATATAATATGATATGATATGATATGATATGATATGATATAATATGATATGATATGATATGATATAATATAATATAATATAATATAATATAATATAAGATTAAACATAAACTATTATGAGTTGCATGTAGATTGCGGATGAGACATAAAAAAATTAGTTACAAAATGTAAAAGACCTTTGTGATAGTAATTGGTCTGCTAGAGCATAGATTTGATAAGACTTTCTACTATATTTTTTTTAAAATCAGACATTTTAACGTACAAACGATCAGATAGCCGACATTCCATCAACCAATCATGAACAAGATTAGACCAGACATTGTTTTGTCGCCCAGGCACTTAGTGCGATGTCATGGTTCGTGTAGGCAGTTGGCCCACATTTGCCAACCGGGTGTCTGTCGCACCGAAGCGAGTTCTTAAGATGCCCCCCCCCCCGCGGACAATGTCTACCCCACTGGAGTCGTAGCTATGGAAAGTTTTTCAATGTGACACTCCGAGAGTTTAAGCGGAGACAAAAAAAGGGCAAAATGACCTACAGTTGTCCTTTGTTGGGCTCCTTTCGGGTTTTTTGTAATGGTGTTTCTTGTGTTTGTTATCATTATGTAAACACTAGTAGGGGACAGAGCTGAAAGTCGAGTATGATATACAAGGGCAAATATAAACATGGGGACCAGAAACTTACAGTTGAACTGAGTTACCTCGCTTACAGTCGGGTATGTGTTAGAGCTAAGGGGAGATAACTAACTGTTCAGGGGCGTATACGATCTCCATTAAGATAACTTTCACGAGTACCAGATAGATATTTTATTAGAAGACTAAGACTGTCTGACTGGGGTCGTCATGGGTTGATTCTGACAACGCGATACACGTCATTGATTTGACGATCCGCCCCTGCATAAGGCACAGGGGCGGACGCAAACTGTTTCGATGGAATCTGCACTGACTTACGCATCATCTACAATTTGACAGGTCAGCGTGACATAACTGGAATTTGTTTAAAAAGAAAAATTTTAATGATAACATTTTATTGTGTGTCCGTCTTTAGTTTTTGAAATGAAATATGGTAGGCTAAACATGTGCCAATAAAATGACTTGAGTCAGAATAAATGGAATCTTGAAACATATAATGACATTTCATGTGCATTTATTAAATAAATTGTTTCATTTCATGTGCATTGAGGAAAAAAATTGTGTCGGAATATATGCATTCTAAAAATGAATGGTGTCTGTCATTTTATATTCACCCAAGAAATATGAAATAAATGGTGTCAGTTTATATCCACCCATGAAATATGACATTAATGGTGTCAGTTTATATCCACCCACGAAATATGACATTAATGGTGTCAGTTTATATCCACCCATGACATATGACATTAATGGTGTCAGTTTATATCCACCCACGAAATATGACATTAATGGTGTCATGTTATATCCACCCATGAAATAAGAAATTTAATGGTGTCAGTTCATATCCACTCCTCTCTCAGATTCCCTTACACTAATGTAGAAAACATCAAACACACGGGGATACATATTCGGTTATATCTATACACCAGTCAGAAATCACACAAGGAAGTGTTAATAAAACTTCATGCAGACTAGCGACTAATGTCCCCTATTGTTATCTATAATAATATCTGTACTTCCTGGAACGTTGAAATATTTCAATAAGAAATCCATGACATTTACAGTAACAACTGTCTTAACGTCTGTGAAATTAGGTCAAATGGAAGAAAAGGCGGAACTAGCTATATTTAATTTTCTCTCTATCTCTCTATCTCTCTTTCTATCTATCTTACAAACTAATACCCAAAGTTGTTTTGTTTTTTAAATCAACGCTGCCAAAGGATCTCAAATTTAGAAAAAATATTTTTTTAGCCAAAGTGAAAATAGAATAAAAGATTATTTCCTTAAATGTTTTAATAATAACTAAATCATCCCATAAATTTCCACAAAATAACGAGAGACGTGATCGTATAGTGAATGAGTTTGTTAAACTATGTTCTGTATTGATCTAGATTCTAGAATAAAGAAAACTAATATCAATCTCTTATCTTGTATGACTTTGTGTTCAGATTCCTTTCCTGAGAAAAATATTTTACTGAGGCCGTCATTGCACTTCAGAGCAAACAGATATGACAATATATTGTATACACAATAGCAATATTTTATAATGGGCTAAGGACATGTGGTTTTGTGCTGCCCAGTCATTTTAAAAGAAGTTTTTAATGAGGCACTATAAGTCGATCTTTGAGAAAGATGAGATTTGTTGACGTATCAAGAGAGCAACAGCCGGTCATGTTTAAAATTAAGATGCGTACTGGAGATCGATGCTTTTAATGGTAACTTGATGACTTTTGACAATGTGGAATGTGGCAGTGTGCTATGGGTCAGTATGCTATTGGTCAGTATGCTATGGGTCAGTGTGCTATTGGTCAGTATGCTATGGGTCAGTGCGCTATTGGTCTGTATGCTATTGGTCAGTATGCTATTGGTCAGTATGCTATGCTATAGGTCAGTATGCTATGGGTCAGTATGCTATTGGTCAGTGTGCTATGGGTCATTATGCTATTGGTCAGTGTGCTATGGGTTAGTATGCTATTGGTCAGTATGCTATTGGTTAGTATGCTATTGGTCAGTATGCTATTGGTCAGTATGTCATCGTTTTGTATTTGTATGGGCAGCTTTAATCAGTCCATAAATAATTACTTGGCGTTGTTATAAGTTATAGTGTCAATAAAATCTAGTATAACCATGCAGAAGACCATAAAAATGATATCGCAGGATCACTGTGTTAAATATAGGATATCAGGGTATCACAGTAATAAATATATAATTACTATAATATCAAGGAATCACAGTGAATGATATCAGGACGCAAAAAACCTTCTGTATATAAAGAGTACCAGCAACAGGTAAGATAAGATATCACAGTGCTAACTTAATGATACCAGGTGATCACAGTGCTAACTTAATGATACCAGGTGATCACAGTGCTAACTTAATGATACCAGGTGATCACAGTGCTAACTTAATGATACCATGTGATCACAGTGCTAACTCAATGATACCAGGTGATCACAGTGCTAACTTAATAACGGTATATATTACAGTATTAACTTAATGATTTCTGAATAAAGAAATTTGTTGTAGGATGGAAATACATAAAAACTGGGGATTCAAATATTCGAATGTACGGACTTGTAGAAGAACATTTGTTTCCTCTTCAGAATTAGCAGACAAATTTTTGATCCTAAAATTCAGGCTGAAAAAAAAGAAAGAAAAAAAGAAAAGAAAGAAGGGAAAAAAAAGCAAATCTACTGGTTGTCTGTTTCAGTTAAAACGTCACTGGTGCTTTGAGCTATTTTGAGCATTGCATGAGAAACTGAAATAAAACCAGCCTGTTATCAGTTAAGTCCCTTTATCGGTACGAGGAAATCACGCTGATCCGTACCAATAAAGATGGACCAGATTTGATGAACTTTATAAAATATTCTTGCACTTTTCTTCAAAGTTAAACATTTCTATTGATCTGTTGGTCTAATTTACAGCTACGCAATCCTCCCTTCCCCACACGTCCTGACGGTCTGTTATCGAGGTGAAAGAAAAAAAGGGGGACATTTTTCCAGTTTTGTAAAATTTACATTCACAATGTCAAGAAAATATTTAGAATTCGGGAAATACGTTTTGAAATTTGTAAAAAAAATAAAAAAAAAATAAAAAAAAAAAATATATAAAAAATTTCAATAGGGTCAAAATCTGTAGGTGAATCTTATTTCCAAGCGTCTATGCCACAGTTAGCATTGATATCGCAGTTCTCTATTGTGAGAGATGTGGTTTAAAGAAAATGCTAGCGCCAATTTCCCTTGTGTGCTGTGTTCCAGACAGGTCAAATAATTTGGTTCTGCTTTTGTCTGACCTCATTTTTTTTTCACATTACATTATTATTATTATTTTTTTTCTGTTTTTTGTCCAATTCGCCAATTTACAGAGTATGCGGTTGGGAATTGCGGCTAATATATTTTTTCCTTTCCGAAAGCAATAAATTCTTAAAGATATCTTAAATTCCCTTAATAAATTATTCTATTAAAAAGAAAAGAATTTCCAAAAAGTCGTCGGAGATGAAGACAAGATGAAAGAAGACAGAAGACTCACCAACCGTTCATCTTTTTTGTCTCTCTTAAGACTTTAAAAATGCCAAGCCAGAGAGATCTTTTGATTGTCTCTGCTGCCTGCCAACTTGTATTTATTATTGAAAGCACATACTGCTGTTTAAAATCAGGTCAAACGTCTGCATACAAAACAAAATTGTGATTGGACATGTCACCCGAGGCGCTTCCGAGTGTTTAACTACATTCAAACAAACATTGATTCAATTAGAATCAGACTTTGGAAGTTTTATTGTTATAGTTGGCCATGCAATTAAAACTGGAAATGCGAGCTCCAAGGGATGAATACCAAATAAGACATTAAAGTTTAAAAAATCTAAGGTTACTTGATGAAAGCAACACACGCGAGATGAAAGTGCTAGTACTCTAAGATTACAGAATGAATGCTGCGGAATAAAAGATAACATTTAAAGTACTGTACGATTACATTACGAATGTCAGACCATAAAAGGTAAGATTTCAAGCACTGTATGATTACAGACAATAAAAGATAAGATTACAAGCACTTTATCATTACAGGATGAATTTCAGACAACATAAGATATGATTACAAGCACTATAAAATCACAGTCTGAATGGCAAGCAATAAAAGATCGCATTGCAACCACCAAAGGATGCATGCCAAAAATTAAAGATGAAACTCTAAAGTTAAATAATGAATTCTACACTACACAAAGATGAAAGTGTCATCACTTTTTGTTTACAGGATGAATACCACAAAGTAAAATAATAAAAGGGTCAAGCTTGCAACAAATTGCCCCACACTTAATCTCCCCTACACCCCCACCCCCACCTTTACCAATAGTTCACTACCCTGACAGTAGTCGTTAAAACATCATGTGGTCATTAATCCTGTTTAAACCCAAATCAATCAGTCGTATAATAAAAACATTGGTTTTTGTTTGTTTGTTTTTTTGTTGTTTTTTTTTTGGTTCTTTTTTTTTCTTTAAGGTGAAGGTCAATTTTGTTTATTTGTTATGCCGAGTGCGCATGTCAGACGCGTGTCGAGTGCGCATGTCAGACGAGTGTCGAGTGTAGTTGAGCTGCTCACACACCGCACCCCGTGAACCTGTTGATCTGCGAGGAGTTCATGAGAGTATCTACAATCTACAATCTGAAGTCGTAAATCAAATGGAGATAATAGACTCTTGGCAGATTTCAGAGCTTTAAATCCTTTGAATCAATAGCAGTTTACTATTAAAGTTATACTTTGCTAAACCGATTTAGTATTTCTTTCTGAAAGCATGAAGTAGGCCCTTGTGAATGTGGCCATCACATATAAAGCATATTCGAATAAGTCGTTTTTCTTATCAACACTTTTACTAATATTAAAATTGCAACAAAACTGGTGTTGTAAAAATTAATGAGATTCGTTAGATTTGCGAAAATGACAAAGTTAATGTGTTACTAAAATTCAAGATTTGAAAGCTATTTAATATACTTTTGGTTTTATCCCATGAGATATACTCACCAAATTATGAACCTGTAGATCTACTGGTCATAAGGCCAAGATCATCGCATACATTTTAACAAGACTACAGGTAATAACTAGACAAGACCATCCCTGTTTCATATTAAAAATATATTCATTATTTATATTTAAGGAGTCGTTTCCATTACCATTTCATTATAATTCAGCATCCTAGAAAAAAAAAGAATTTTTTTTTTAATGAATTTTTTTTTCGCAACGAGATGCTTCTTACCTGCAATATAAGGTGTACCAGTAACTGATAATTCACCCTACTCCACCCCGCCCCCTCTAATTCTAAGAAAGCACGCCCCTTTCAAAGTTAGCAACAGGTTTCGGAGTTACTTGATATCCATTCACGATATGACAATTCTATTTATACATTGACCTGTTCAGTAACAGATGTGGACTCTCTGACCCAAAATGTTTCGGCACTCGCGGAAAAAAAAATCGTTCATCTCCGGGTCACCACTTGCCAGATAATCTCAGGCCAGATAACTTAGTTATCAAGAAACTTGAGAGAAATTTTAGCAAGGGAATGTTAGCAACTCACACTTCTATAATCACATGGCGCTTCTACACGCCCTCACCAGCAATCACATAGCTGATGAACACGCCCACACCAGCCATCACATAGCTGATGAACACGCCCACACCAGCAATAACACAGATGATGAACACGCCCACACCAGCAATCACATAGCTGATGAACACGTAAATACCAGCAATCACATAGCTGATGAACACGCCCACACCAGCAATCACATAGCTGATGAACACGCCCACACCAGGAATATCATTGCTGATGAACACGCCCACATTAGCAATCACATAGCTGATGAACAATCCCACACCAGCAATCACATAGCTGATGAACACGCCCACACCAGCAATCACATAGCTGATGAACACGCCCACACCAGCAATCACATAGCTGATGAACACGCCCACATCAGCAATCACATAGCTGATGAACACGCCCACACCAGCAGTCACATAGCTGATAAACACGCCCACACCAGCAATCACATAGCTGATGAACACGTAAATACCAGTAATCACATAGCTGATGAACACGTAAATACCAGCAATCACATAGCTGATGAACACGACCACATCAGCAATCACATAGCTGATGAACACGCCCACACCAGCAATCACATAGCTGATGAACACGCCCACACCAGCAATCACATAGCTGATGAACACGTAAATACCAGCAATCACATAGCTGATGAACACGTAAATACCAGCAATCACATAGCTGATGAACACGACCACATCAGCAATCACATAGCTGATGAAAACGCCCACACCAGCAATCACATAGCTGATGAACACGCCCACACCAGCAATCACATAGCTGATGAACACGCCCACACCAGCAATCACATAGCAGATGAACACGCTCACATAGCTGATGAACACGCCCACACCAGCAATCACAAAGCAGATGAACACGCCCACACCAGCAATCACATAGCTGATGAACACGCCCACACCAGCAGTCACATAGCTGATGAACACGTAAATACCAGCAATCACATAGCTGATGAACACGCCCACACCAGCAATCACATAGCTGATGAACACGCCCACACCAGCCACGTGGGACGTGGTGGTCGAGAGGTTGCGCTCTCGACTGTCATACTGATGGTCACGAGTTCGAATCCACACGAAGGTGAGGATTTGTTCTCGGGGCCTGAGGAGTCCCCGAGTCACCCAGCTCCGAATGGGTACCTAACTAGACAATAGTTAGGCGGCTGGGGTAATGCGTGGAACCCCTATAGCCGTGGCCTGTGACCGCTGCATCACTTGCCAACAGATCATCTCTGATGGTCTGTGGACGCAATTATCTTCTGCATAGAAGGAGCGTCTGTATATCTAAGATAAGATCACATAGCTGATGAACACGCCAACACCAGCCATCACATAGCTGATGAACACGCCCACACCATTAATCACACAGCTGATGTACACGAGCAATCACATGTCTTAGAAATTAGATACACTTATGACAGTTTCAAAGTGGTAAAAGAACTCATAGATTTAAGGGGGGATATGACACCTTATGAAGGAAAAAACTAGGACATCAATATATTTACATTTTTATGGATTTATTTTGTTCCATATAGCTAGTAAGTGACAAAAAAATGGGGAAAAAAATATTTTGTCATAAAAAAGGACACGAGGGACAAAAAGAGCACAAAAACAGGACAAAAAAGGACAAACTTCAAAATTTAAAAAAAAAACAACTAATAAACAGAATGGTTTGAAATTTTATTTTTAGCTAGATATACATCTTATTAACATTTGTGAGTATTGGAATTTACAAATCTTGATTACATTTTAAAATATAAATTTTTCAGTAAACCTAGTTGAAAAAATATGAAAAATAAAGGGGGGGGGGTGGTTAGAAAAAACTCAATAAAATGAAAAGTAATTAAGATAATCAGATTTCGATACTCACGATTGTTACAATATGAATATAGAACACACACTGAAAATATGAAGCAAATTGGTACAGTAGTTTTTGAAATAAATGAAAAGGCGTGGAACAAAAAATATGAAAACATGATTTTAAGAAAAACGACTTTTAAAGTTACTATAGCGAAAAAAACATACTTGCGCACATTTTAAATTAACTAAATTTATCCATTTTATAGTTTAGCATTTAAAATAACTAAAATGTACAGTGAAGTATTATCTATAATTGTAAAAACTAATCTTTGAGCATTTCAAAATTCTCCTGCCACATATTGTAATCCCTCAGATTTTTCCAATTGAGCGATAGCTCGGGGCGCTCTCAATCCTGCTTGATTTTTATATTTTTTGGTTACTTTCCTCTTCCATTTCTTTCATTCAGAAGAATGCACTCTTTTTTCTGTCTTCATCCTTCATGTGTGCTTCTTGGTCAGTTGAAGGATCAGTGCCAAGTAACTTCATTCTATCCACCGTAAGGAGGGTGATTTTACAAAAGATAATTTTCTTTTAGATGCAGAAAGTCTGAAAAATATTAAGGATTAGATTTTAAAAATTATTGGCT
The DNA here is from genome assembly GCA_002072015.1 of Radix auricularia. Classification (NCBI taxonomy): domain Eukaryota; kingdom Metazoa; phylum Mollusca; class Gastropoda; family Lymnaeidae; genus Radix; species Radix auricularia. The sequence goes on from MUZC01000083.1 coordinate 881,357, forward strand.
ACTGTTCTCTATTTATTCTAATTTTTATTATTTTAAATAATGTTAGTCATGCATGAGTTGTAATGTAAAGTTTAGTCTTATAGTATTACTACAGTACTAAGACTAAGAAGTAGAAGTAGTGACTTAGTAGTAGTATTAGTAGTAGTAGCTTATTTCAATTCTAACTATAATACTATTTCAGTAACTGTAAACTTTTCTTTAAACTTAGGTAAACTGCTTTTCACAAGTAATAATTGTTTAAATTTTAGCATAAATAATAAAATAATGACAAAATATCTCACCTTTTTCTTGGTCTAACTACGAATCGAGTACAGTTCTGAGTTTGTTTACACTGCCTCTGACACTAGTGCTAGGACTGTAGCGAGCGGATTTTCCTCTATGCCGTCGATTAGAAATTGTTGCGTGCATATTATTTTGTATAATCCTTTTGACAGATTTGTTAACTTCAGTTTTGGTTTCCATTTTATCAAAATAAAGTGATAATTTGATTTTTTTATACTGATTTGTGCGTAAAATGAATGAAATGAAAGGGAGGAAATGGTAGACAATTCTAAACTTTGACCTTTCGTTGCTAGCGAACGGGGCAGTATGGGATTGCTGGCGGCAAGCGCCGAGTCGTCCCGTAAAAGTTTATTGGTCTTTATGTGCGTCATGAACTAAAAATAGACCATTCGGTGTCATTCGGTATTTTCCGTAGCGTTTGTTTCATTCATTAACAATTTTTTCCCGTACAACTCGTAGTAAGGACGTGTTCGATTCTGGGCTATATCGATACTCCTTTAAAAATCCTTTAAAATGATACCAAACACTATATGGAAACGAAAATTTTTGATATGTGTTGCTATGGCTTGTGGTACGGCAATATAAACAGTAAAAAAATTAAAAGTATTTCAAAATGGAAACAGTGACCTTACAAAATATTTTTTTAAACAACTTTAAAAACATAAAATAACAAATTCTTTGATGTGAAAATGTTCAACAATGGTTAAGGTAGTCGATTATGACAAAACCCAAAACATGTAATTTTTCAGTTAATTGGTAAAAATACTGTCATATCCCCCCTTAAGAGTAACTTTTTAAAAGAGGTATTGGGAACAGCTTGTTTCAAAAACTAAATACCCAGAATTAAAAGCCGAATACAGTTATTATAGTATATCACAACGGAGTTGAAGCTTTAACAATGCGGTTTAAGATACTATATTATGGTTTATGATAAAATAAACGCTGCGTTTGAAAACTCCTAGCTTGGAACATATACACATAATCTTGTAGGTAAATGTTTATTTATGAGTTCAAAAATTCCACAAAAATGAAAACCTATTGCAACACTATAAAATGACAGGGAAAAACGTCCAATCTTTTGTTTTAAAGCGTGTAATGTGGAGGGACACTTGGGATGGGACAGTAGGGTACAGGGCGTGGGCCGCTGCTAAATGTCGAATTCGGTTACTTAAATTTTAAAAATGTCGAATTCGGTTACTTAAATTATTAAAAATCTGGGATCTGAAAAGAACTTTAAAAAAAAAAAAAAGACAGAAATTTTCTAGAAAGTTGCATGTTGATTAATTAAGTACGTTAGCACTGAATGTCACGAGTCGAGTCACTAAAGATAGAACACGCAACGATGATATTTCATGTTCCTATACGCGTGACAGTTTTTTTTTCTTCTGATTGTTCTTCAGAAGACCACAAGGCCCATTTATTGCCCCTACAAGGACGGAAGCGCACAAAGATTTCCTTTTACGGTGTGTGGTAAAATTTTGCTATCACACCACTCGCAAATTAGTCTTGGTATGATGCTGCTCATTTGGCTCGCTACACTGGTAGCACAATTTATTTAGACTTGATATTGCTCAGTTGTAATTTCGACGTTAGTCAAATCACACTGTCCGCTGGCGTCACCTCTCTTTCTGATGGTTCCAGTGTCGCCTGAGATCTGCAGACCATGCTGAAAGGGACTGTGCCTGTCTGGTCATAATTGTTTTATTCTCTTGGTAAGCTTAAAGGGACGTTACTATATTGAAGTTTTGTCACGTTTCTTTCACAGTCCGATTTATTGTACCTGAGAACCTGATCGTGAAATTTATTATCCGCATGTCGTTAGGGCTCAACAGTCAACAGCCACATGACATAAACAAGGACAGGGTTAAGGTTCAATGCAAGAATACTGTGGTCAGTTGTAACCTTCTATAACAAAAAAAAAAGGAATTTTAAAAGACGATCACCGATTTTGTGAGGGTATGATTTTTTGACATCATCCATCGAATGCAGGCTCTTTAACTGATCTGATGGGATCAATATAACTGACCCGTGTCATGGCGGTCACAGTTAAGTGAATTCAAGACAGTCCGGAGAACCTGATCACATCTTTGCTCAATAACAACGTTCAAATTTAAAGTGTTGATTTTTTTTTAAAAAGATACTAGTAAAGTCAAATACATAGACGAACCTTTCTTGACTCTCTAGAATTAATGATTTGAATTTGAATTTTATTGTGAAGAGTTACATAAATAGCTAAGAGCTACAAAATATATACAAAGAGTTTCATGTCTTGTGAAGAGTTACATAATGAATTTTGAAGAGTTACATTATATCTTTAAAGCATCAGCTAATGACTTGTACAGAGTCATGTAATGTCTGTTAAAGAATTACACAATGTCTTGTACAATGTTACGTGATGTCTTGTTCAAAGTTACACAACGTCTTGTACATAGCTACACATGTTCTTGTACATAGCTACACAAGGTCTTGTACAGAATTGCATAATGTCTTGTACACAGTTCCATATGTCTGTACAGAATTACATAATTTCTTTTACAGTGGTACATAATGTCTTGTACACAGTACATAATGTCTTGTACACAGTTACATAATTTCCCCTAGATCTGTAAGACTACTGATTGTAAATGCCTTAACTAGAATTCTCGGTGCTGACGGTGGCACGGGACCAGTGACTCAGTGTAGTGCCTGATCTTGGACTACATCCTCCCGGTGTGACTTGATATCATAATGTTGCAAGAGTTCTAGCTGCTAACCCCAGTCATGTTACACATTATACACCCATACTTAGCTGTAACAACCCAACAGGTGTGATGGTTGATGCTGGGATCATGAAATCTGGGTGGAAAATTTCACGACCTTCAATGTTAACCAGTGCTGTTTCATTTATTCCGTCTTTATTAAATACGTAATTTAATAAACAATTTTTTAAGAGGATAAATTTGTTTACATATTTATTTTGTATGTTTAAATAGCGCAGTATACCAGTCTATTAATGGGCTCTCTACGCTTTACAAACATTTCTAACAACTCCCATAGTATTGATCAAATACACATTTACAAATGTCAATACATGGATGCACACCCGTCCACTTTTATTTTCTAAAAGCCTTAACTTTCTTTTTGGTTAAAACTCTTTAATTATTGAGGATTGCTGGTCTAAATCGTGAGGATTTTGTCTCCAGGCTCACCGTTTGAGAACCCCCTTTGACTGAGTGATATTGACATAAGCCGTTGAGTGACACGAGCTTTTGACTACCTACAATGACGGTGCAGTTTGATGCGCACGTTTCAGCACCACCTGACTGTTGGTCATACGTCTTAAAGAATTGTTCCACATGGAGAGGTCAACTTTGTTGTGACCGTCCATAAATGGAAGTCTGGGTATCTTCCCACTTGAAGTTGGAAGTCGCGGTATCTGAAACTAATGGTGTGGATAAAACTTAAGGACGGAGCACAAGGAAAGGTTAGAGGGCGGGGGAGTGGGGCGTTACTAACAGCAACACGGCTTCAGAAAATAAAGATCACTGAAAGCCAATAGATTAGAATAATAGAAGACTTGTCGAAAGGGCTGGAAAGTAAATCAGGAAAGGGTTGCAATACAAATAGACTATTAAAAGCATGTAATGCATGCCAATATTTCTGGTGACTGTATAACTTACAATACTTGGCTAGTCTATTCCCTAACATGCGTACTATACAATTTTGATGAATATTTACAAATGACAAAATTTACTCCATTAGCTAAATTCACTACATTTTGAGAAAAATAGAAGAACCAAGAGTGAAGTAGAAATACTTAAATAATGCATGAAATTCAAACTTTTAAACGAAGATAACATTCCTAATCCAATAAAATACTCAGGCTTATGGATAAAATACTTTTTTTTTGGTTCCATGTGCAAGAAGAAACACATACAAATTATATTTCTATTTATTTCCTTTAGGGCGTGGAATGGGTCATCTGATGATACCAATTGCACTAACACATAAACACAACAACTCTATTAATAATAGGGGCCGTCCATAAAGTACGTCACGCTATTTTTGACCATTTTTAACTTCCCCCTTCCCCCCCTGTCACAATCTGTCACAAATCTTTGACCCCCCCCCCTTTTTTTTTATAAAGTACGTCACACTTTCGTACGAAAAATATAATTTTTATAAACAAAATAATTGAAATTTAACATAAAACACCTTGACGTCACACATGGCCGGACACCCCCCTTCCCCTGTCACAAACTGTCACACTTTCTTACACCCGTCTCCCCCTTCTGGACCGTGACGTACTTTATGGGCGGCCCCATATAAGACTTCACACAAATCTTGGATAAGCCGTGGGATAAACTTCTGTCTAGTAGAAACTTACATAATGTATATGACACAATAACATCAGATGACGTATTATGAGATTATTCTACTGGATGTTTATCATTTAATGTAACGCCAGGTGTTATTTCGCTTAATCTCAAAGCTAATGAATCTGTCTACGCCTCGTTCATATTTCACATTGATTATAAATAAAGCCGATCAGTTTGTTCCCAAGGTGAAGGAACACAATATAAATATTTTATTTTAAATGTACATCTTAAAAAAAGAAAGCGGACTCCTCCATTTTAAAGAAAGACTCGCCTGATAGGTCATTTTGACCTTTGACCAAACAGATTACTGTGACCTGTCTTGCCATGACGGTTAGGCTCTTTGCGACTCCGATATTTCGAACATGCAATTTCGCTGTTTACATTTAAACTATTATTTACGTTTTACATTCATGAGTTTGTATAGACGTTCTACTATGGGTTTGTGTTAACTTTCTACCATGGGTTTTGTTAACTTTATGCCATGGGCTTGTTTTAACTTTCTTCCATAGGTTTGTGTTAAATTTATGCCATGGCCTTGTTTTAACTTTCTACCATGGGTTTTGTTAACTTTATGCCATGCTATAGCGGTGTATTTCGTATATGAACTATTTTTTTAAATGACAATACATTTTTGTTAACTTTCTACCATGGGTTTTGTTAACTTTATGCCATGGGCTTGTTTTAACTTTCTACCATGGGTTTTGTTAACTTTATGCCATGGGGTGGTTTTAACTTTCTACCATGGGTTTTGTTAACTTTATGCCATGGGGTGGTTTTAACTTTCTACCATGGATTTTGTTAACTTTATGCCATGGGCTTATTTTAACTTTCTTCCATAGGTTTGTGTCAAATTTATGCCATGGGCTTGTTTTAACTTTCTACCACGGGTTTCGTTAACTTTATGCCATGGGCTTGTTTTAACTTTCTAACATGGGTTTTGTTAACTTTATGCCATGCTATAGCGGTGTATTTCGTATATGCAATAGTTTTTTTTAATTATTTTTTTTTATGGCAATACATTTTTTTTAAATTTTTACTTTGGCCACATCCTACAACTTCAATGCAGTAATGACTAATTCAAGAATTGTTTCGGTCTTTTGACCTAACCTTGTACATCATGTTGTTTTTAAAATAAATTTTTTTCTTTATAACAAATACTAATTTCAAGTATTTTTCTAAGTGTAACCGAACACAGGAAACCGACAATTCATGAGCGAGATTTGACTCACAGCGTGGCATAGCTTCCCTTAATGCCCCCTGGGGCTGGTCAAGATTTTTTTCTTTACATTTCATATAGAAAAAAGTGTAGTTGGCTGAAACTTCCTCTTAAAACTTGCTCCGCGCCCCCCTCCCCCCGCCCCCGAAGAACAATTGCGCTTGAAGAAACACAAGTTTAAAAAAAAGAAATTAATAGTACATAAGCCAAAGTTAAAGTTTGAACCTCATCACAGCTAACTAACTGACATACCAAACATCTGACCAGTAAGACGTTATATGACGTTCAGAGCGGGTCCACTTCACAAAGTAGAGCAAAGATGCCGTTGATAAGATTTGTGAAAGATCCACTTAGACTTAATCTATCAGTTCAAAAACAGTAACATCGGGGTTTATTTCCTGACAGATGGCACCCAATGTGATAACTTAATTAACAGTTGGGTTTATTTCCTGACAGATGGCATCCGATGTGATAACTTAATTAACAGTTGGGTTTATTTCTTGACAGATGGCATCCGATGTGATAACTTAATTAACAGTTGGGTTTATTTCCTGACAGATGGCATCCGATGTGATAACTAAATTAACAGTTGGGTTTATTTCCTGACAGATGGCATCCGATGTGATAACTTAATGAACAGTTGGGTTTATTCCTGACAGACGGCATCCGATGTGATAACTTAATTAACAGTTGGGTTTATTTCCTGACAGATGGCATCCGATGTGATAACTTAATTAACAGTTGGGTTTATTCCTGACAGACGGCATCCGATGTGATAACTTAATTAACAGTTGGGTTTATTCCTGACAGATGGCATCCGATGTGATAACTTAATTAACAGTTGGGTTTATTTCCTGACAGATGGCATCCGATGTGATAATTTAATTAACAGTTGGGTTTATTTCATGACAGATGGCGCCCAATGTGATAACTTTTTGGCATCCAGTAGGATATCTGTTGCGGTCAATGTTTAAAAGATTTGGTAAGTTTGACGACGAAATCTGAGCTTTGACCACATCCACAAAAAAACCCAGTTCTGAGAATGTTGCCATGACCATCTCTCTAGATATCAAAGTATTTCCTCTCTGTTAAAAGTCATTTGGCCTCTATACACAGTTTATATTTGGTAGTTATCAGGCCATTGTTATCAGACAATTAAGAATGAAAACGTTGTTTTTCTTTTATTAACATTTATTTTTAATTTGTTACTTTCATCTAGTATTTTTTATTTTAAAAAAACAACTTAAAAAATTTTAATGGATCTTTCTCGATAGACCTATGCGGCCTCAGGCTATACGATGGCTCGGTAAACCATGGCTCGCTAGCCAGATGTGGCTCTTGATGGCAGCATCTTGCTCTCACACAAATGTTCAATTTTTAATTTCAAAACTTTTATTCAGACTCCTTTGATCTACATATTAATTGCATATTAAAAACAACATAACGATGCTATTAAAAAGAATTCAGTGACATAATTAACAATTATTGTACTTTTACTGTTGAGTGTACAGTACACAAAATGCACACATTTACGTGAATTTTTAGTTTTAAACATAATGAAGGCTCTAGCAGAATTACTTTTCAAAATATGTGGTGTTTATGGCTCTTTCAAACAAAATCTTTTCCGAACCCTGGTGTATACTAATAAGTGGTCCGCTAAATGAATCGTTCAATTAAAGATAGTGGGAATTTTATGTTTAGTTCTGAAATGTCAATTGAACTTTTCAAACAAAGACCTGAATTCCCAACATTAACTTTAATTTTGAGGACAACTGCGTGGGATTGTTACCTGTTGTACAGCTATCAACAAAAGGTTAATCTAATCACTTCAAAATCCTTTGTTGTTACAGAAGTACGCCCAACCGCCATATTGAAGTGGAGCTAACTGTGTCATGGAAGCTAGCAGTACCAGTAGATGACTCTGATAAAAGAGCATTTCCCGTATTTTCTCTGGAGATTAAAAAAAACTTATCAGTAGATAACGCGCGTCCCTATCTGTCTCTTTGCGCTTTGTTTACTATTATTTCAGGGCAGAGTATTGTACCAATATTAAACATGAAAACGTCCTTAGTTTTGTTAGAAGTTTTTCTCAAATGTTTTAAGAACACACAGAAATGTAATAACCTTAACCTGATACGGGCCAATGTTTCTTTAATGATTTGATGAAATTATCAAAACATTAGGGTGTTTACTTTTTGACGAATTCAAAAGAATTCAAACAGTTTTCAAACAAGATTTATTGGCACCGTCTGATATTTTCGCATGCTGTTCTTTCTAGTCAAGTAATTGGTAGCATATTATTTTAACTCAATGACTATGGGGCATGTATGCGCTTGTGATTCTTGTAGACACTATTAGGTTTCCAGATATAACCTAAAAGTATGTAACATTTATTTACAACTAGAAATATTTATTTTACACTATATCTGTAACAAATATCAAATGTTGCGTGAAAATTAAAAAAAAAAATTAATTAACTTGTTATTTGTGACATTTTGGAATTGAAGTTCGTGTGAGCACTGAACTTAGCGGAGAGCGGTTAAATTATGATTTAGGGACGTCCTAAATAAAGACATTGAAAGTTCACTGCATATAACTGTTGGTCGTGTCCGTATAAGGGCGCTGGTACCGATAGCTCTTTAAATTCCCACGTTCTCTCTTCCCATCCTTGCTATTACCAAATATGATATATTTCTATCCCCACTATTCCTATTTCCCACCCTTCCTATTCAATCCTCACTCCCTATTGCCAACCTAGTTATGTGCAGACGTCCACTAATTTGGATTGCTTGTTTGTTGTTAGTTGAGTTACACTGTAGTTTTAAAAATGTTGCTTTGAGGTTTTCCCATTAAGACTACCTGTAAGGAGTTGCATCTTTCTGAGATATACGAGAAGAAAGATTTACAATTTGATTGTGTTGTATATTCAACTTAACCCTTTCATAGGGTTTTGAGACGTGGGTTAAGAAAATCAGCTGAGCAATCTTTTAAAAGGAATTTGCAATATTTAAGCGATACTTCTTTGCTCACACGTAGAATACAAAGCATTTCTCTTTTTATACAACGATAGCAGAATAAATAACATTAAAAAAATCACAATTAATAATATTATATTAATAATGATGACAATTTTTTAAAGTAACAAAACATTATGTCATTAAAAATGCCAAGCTCGTGAAACAATAAGTTCTATAAAGTAACCCCGTTTATCATCGCATGGGGCCAGGGGTTTGTTTACAAACAAATGTCTATGAATAGATGGCGTGTGATGAAGTTATCGGTCATCGAACAACGGTAACTATCGGTATCTGGGAGATGCCCTCTGATAATCCTCGTAATAAATATCTCGTGACTCGTGATACGCCAACATTCCTTTATAATTACGTCCGAATTTCTTTATACTTCTGTTGATAGTACGCTCGATGATACCAAATTTAACGACAATCCACTTTGAGGCTCACTACGATATAGAATTTATACATAAATCATTTCTATTCGTGTCAAAAGTTGATTTTTAAAGAACTTCTTTTCAATTACATCTTCTATCAAGTTACTCATGGCAGCAGTTGATGTTGCTGTTGTTTTTTTAAATTGTTTTTTTAATATATTTTTTTACATATAAGACATTTTAATGAGTAGATGATATAAAGTTATGCGGTTCAAATAATACAATTTTGGTTGTAATTGAATCCTCCAAACGTTCATTTTTTAATATTTTTTTTGGTGGACAAAAACACGGAATCGAGAGTACGAATTTAGTGTCATGGAATTCGGAACGACAAGTTACAGTCATGTCGTACCTAGGACGTTAGGGTGGTTCAAATTAAAGTCAAAACCAACCTATGACTTGAAGAGTGGTACATATTACAGTCAAGCCAAACCTATGACGAAAAGAGTGGTGCAAAGTAGAGTCACACGGTACCACAATACCAATGAAGTGACATTCTCTTTGGAGGGTTGAGTCCTTTCAGACTCTTATAACCCGGCCTACAATACCAACGGCGAGCCTCAACATAAGGGCGTCGCCATGGAGATATTCCTCCGCAGTGCAATGGCTGCCTGACCTCACCGCGTCCCCAATTGCCGCAGAACAATCGGTCAGCAGGTGTGCCACTGTCTCCTCGGCCATACCACATAAACGGCAGCCGGGTTCCCTGTTTTTGTCTAACCTGTGAAAGTAGCTGTTTGTTGGACAGTGTCCAGTCCTCATCTGAGTGATGAGGGACTGGCAACTACGAGGCAGTTTCCACCAGGGATCTCGCTTGCGTGGTCGCGGCATTTTATCGTAAAGCGTTCGTGCCGTGTCACCATTTTCCCATCCTTTTAGCCATTTTCCCATGAAATGGTCTTTTAGCCACAATTTTACCCCCAGCTGGGTCATTGGGCGTTCGATTTGGGGCTGGGCAGCACCCTGTTGTGCCAGCAAGTTTGCCTTTTCTTGCTGTGGTATCTTTGCGTGGCCTATAATGTACTGCAGGACAACCATGCCCCCGCGAGATCTAATATAGTTAACGATCTCTAGTACAGCATCCACAGTTTTCGTCTCCATAGAGCTCCGACTCAAGAGTTCCAAGGAGGATCTCGAGTCGGTGAAGACTACGACTGTTGGAAAACTCTTTCGTCTACATAGGCGTAGGCGCACTTCTTTCACACCCTTGTGGATTGCCTCTAGTTCAGCGTCCCCGCTTGAAGCTAGTGTTCCACATGGTCCAGACAGTTCTGTTACTGCTGGACCTCCAGCAGGGTATTCAATTAGTGCACCGTACCCACTTCGTCCATCTGTGAAGCATGAGCCGTCTGCATAGACTCTTACTACGCCTGTACCGTAGGCTTCAATAGTCCTTAGTGCTTCTTCGTGCTGAAGCTCAACTGGACTATGTTTCCCCACCGCGGCATTTGCCAGTGACAAACGTAGATCGGGC
>MUZC01000083.1:894676-905356 GCA_002072015.1 Radix auricularia
TGGAAGAGTGCTACGTCCACTTCTCGTTCGTGGAGTAGCTTGAGCACTTCCTGTGTTTTGGGACGGATACCACACACATTCAATTGCAATACATTGAGAGTATGGGTTGACTGGCTCTCAGCAGCCTTTCGTACACGGTCAGTGGTTTGCTTTACAACTAGTGCCGGCCTGTCGTTCGTCACCGGCAATAGAGGAGGAGGGGTAGCCAACCCTCGAGACGCCCCGCTCCGAAGCATCTTTTGGGGGCGCGTTAGAAGGACGGCGCCACGTCCTGCGGAAGAATTCGTATTTTTGTAGTCCATTTGAGAGGGGGTTGAACAGAGGTCTTCATTCCATTGAGGACACAGCGTTTGCGCTATGTCCCTTGTCCGGAGGAACTTTCGGTCTTCGGCTTGCCGTGCCGGGCTTTGTTAGGCACTGGGAGTACAGCTCTCCCCGTTACCTTCACCAGACCTCTCGCTAAGGTCAAGCCCGCCCCCCCTACACTCCTGGGGGGTTCTGGTACATTTGACATTTCCATCTGTCAGGTTTGTTTGTTTCAGGTATAGTCGGGTCTACACCTTACTCGTCTCCCGGGCCACGTAGAGGCCAAACCTTTCCGGCGGACCAACCATAGGTCCGGCTCCCACATGGAATAAAGGGTGGTACCAATTACAATCACACGGTACCCCCAAACCCATGACGTAAAGGGTGGTACAAAGTACAATCATACTGTACCCTCAAACCCATGACATGAAGGGTGGTTCAAAGTACAGTCACACTGTACCCCCAAACCCATAACGTGAAGGGTGGTACAAAGTACAATCAAACCTAATGTGAGTTAAGTGCTGCTCAATGAGTTGACCTGAATATATCAACTCTGCATGTTTACAATGGGAGGCGTCAGACTTTTGTCTGCATGGCTGTTATAAACGTCAACAAGTCATGAATCGAGTGCACGAGACGGTTGTTGACATTCTAACAATAGACTTCACTGAGGGAGGCAAGGGAAAGAAGTGCATGGCTCTATGGCAATGTAAATATAGTATAAATACACAAGGGAACTTAACTCCAGAACATATATATCTCAATTACCTCAAACCCAAAAGACATCCTAACGGGAATGTTCATAGATTGGAAACACTAACTACTTTTCAAAATCACTACGAAATCTTTTGATCCAAACTGTCTACATTACAACATACACTATGAGGAGAAAACTCTCAATGTAATAACAAACATATTTGTATCAATCTCTCGACATAACAAGAGACCTATTATTGGACACCGTCTCAACAGTCACGCTTTATTAAATTGAACTCATCAGTTGTTAGATGGAAATATATTATATTGTAAGCTTCTTTACATGACAAATATTGTTTTTACCCCTATCTTCGCCACTGATACCCCCTCCCCCAATCCCACCGCTCTTTTTCACCTAACTCCCCCTTTTCATGTGAGGAGAGTATAGTAAATGCTACCAAGCTAGAAGATTATCAAGGGAACATGTCGGAAAAGGATTTAATTGACCATTCCATATTCTAACCTTTGACCCTAAATGCCTATTGTTACTGGATTATGTCTATTGAAAAAAAAAATGAAAAAAAAAAGCAAACTGTAACGTTACATAAAACTGTCGATGTATCGCGGCTTCCTATTTATAATTTTCATTCCACAGAGGTTAAGCCAAACCCATCCATACCTACCCACACCCTATTCCATTATCTTAACTGGATCTTACCATCAACTCAAATAATTGTAACATCAGACCCAGTTACTCACGTCTATTTATGGCATATTTATAATATAAGGTAGAAATAAGGGTCCAATGGACGCCTCGCTGACTCTACAAATGCTGCATCAAAGATGGCTTGGATGTCGTTATTCGCACAGTATTAACATTGACTTATTGATTAAATTTTTAGTTTACTTTTACACGCCTTTTAAAGTGACCATAGAGGTTTTCAAGAAATCTGTCGACCTCTTCGAGCAACAGATCTTCAACCTCTGCTTTACTCTTGTTTTCAGTCTAAGGCGTGCAAGGATTCTATCACCCTTTTCCCAACTTCTTCCCCTTTTATCGACTGTGTCATTCTTATTAGGGCTCTTTGGGATAAGGCATTTGAAACTATTGAGTTTTACTCTTAACGTTGCAAACTAAAATTAATCAAATATTTAAATGTCACCATTGTTAAGCTTTTATGACATGTACCAGGAAAACCATCGAGAAATTATATGTTATTACTTCTTTAAAACCCTGTCATTTTAATCACATTATGTAAAATAGGGCTGTTATCGATTAATTTAAAATTAATCGTTAAGTTTTGAAAAATTACCGAATAATTTATCGATAATTTTGATTAAAGCAAAAATTAATATTATGACGTCGTTAAACTGAAAATTTCAAGGGAATTAACAAAAACAGGTTATTCACACGTTTTTATATAGATATAAGTAGTTCAATATAATGTCAATGAATTTGAAATTTGTTAATAAAGTAAAAACAATGTTTAATTGTTGATATCATTTTCCTTATAAAACAGCTTATTTTAAAGTTTACACTTCAAAAATCTTTTTAGCGCATTTTCGAGATGTCGAAATCGCTATTGCACCCGTTTTGTCCGTCCGTCCGTCCGTCCGTCATCACCCTTGATCACAGCATCCATAAGTCCTAGACCCATGATGTATATATGTTTTTTGTATGCCCTGACCTGCCATTTGTGCATCAACACTCAGTTACTCGATCCGTTTAAAAACCCCGTTAAAACTACCAAAAAATATTTCGAATCGAGAGGTAACACTAGCGCAGGGAACGGCCGCCATTGCCGGAAGTCGAATGCATAATATTGCAAGCATTGAAGAGTGGTGCGAAAGGGTGCAAAAGAATTAGTTGTTTTTTTTTAGTTGACGTCATTAGAATATGTGTAAAAGTTTAGAGAGTTTTACGTCATCATTTGTGGTGACTTGTAGTTGGATTAAAGAGAAAATAATTTTTTTTTAAATGTAAAGAAATGACTTTTAAATAAAAAAATGTCAGGTATATTCATTACACAAGAAAATTCATAAAAATATGTCTAAAATCTAAACACAATTACTGATAACTACATAATTCTGATATCTAACATAAGTACTGATACATAATACGAAAATGCGCTAACACGTCCTAAATTCCAATAGGTACCAGGCTTAACATGATTTTTTTTTAATGAGAAGTTTGTACGTAAAAAAGCAACTATTGTTTATTATTAATAATTGATTAGTTATTGATAAATCGGTAATATCATAGAAAAGATTTTTCATACTATTAATTGTCTATTGTATCGATGAAAATAATTTTAATCGATAAAAAGTTTTACAGATTAATCGAGAAATTAATCGATAATTTCCGCAGCTCTATTTAAAACGCTTCAACTGCTTATAATATTTAGGAAATTCTTGTTTTTTTCAAACGACTTCATTAGCATTGAGATTCCATGAACTTTTCTCAATTATTATTACCCATAAATATTTGGTATCTTTTGTTTGCAATAGTATTTTTTCCCATAAATGAAATATATTGCGTTGATTACTTTTTCCTCTTAACAATGGTCACTTTGCTTGAAGGAAACACATACTTCAATTAGTTTCCCATTTTATTCATTTATTTCGGTCTATGTGTAAGATTTTTCTATATTGATCAGATTTACTTGGTCTATGAATTATATAATCTTCGGCAAATAACATTTTTCCTGTTGAGATCGTGTTGGGTAAAGCATTTTTTTTATTAGAAGAAAGAACACGCGGCCAAGTACGTTCATTATGAATTCATTTTTAACCCATAATGGTGCTGATTTAGAGATCTATTTAATATCGATGTTTGCTCTCATTCTTAAAGGAAATCTTGACTCCAATGATGTACGGGACTAGAAAGGCAAAATTATTTAAGTAAACAAGAATTGTGAAATTATTTTGATAAGGACGTGATTGATTTGCTCTGTTGGAACACGTCAGCAAGAAAAACTCTTCAGATGAAATAATATAATGATTTACAAACCTGGAAGAACGTCATGTTTTTTTTCAACAGTAGACGTCTGACTCCGCCCCTACACCCACGTGATCCCTTTTCATTTACTTTCCCCTAAATTTCCCCATATTAATTTAAAACCCCTTCTGTCGTTCTCACTCTCTTACTTGTTTGTTGATAAATATTTCAATTTCTCATAAAAGTTAAACTTTTAATGTAATTAAATCTATTTATGTTCGTTTGGTCTGCTCTCTATAAGGTCTTTTGTATTTCGTCAGACTTAAACACACACTGTTTAAGAGCGCCCCTTGTACCTCGCGTGACTGCAGTCCCACCCTTCAACGCTGTGTAGACAGATGTATAATATTACTGGTAATTGAACTGAATATACTACCTCTACTAATGTCAGCAATCATGAAGTGGGTCAACCCGTAAGGCCCTGACCTAATGAGTGCACTGCGCTTTACATCAATGGTGACAGATAAAATTACGTGGAAGATGATAATTGGGGTAAGGATATTCTACATAGGCGGACCAAGAGATTCGTTTGAAGGTAAATGCCTACTTAATTTTTTGTGTGTGTCTAAATTGGTTCATGTTATGTTAGTATCCTATATGTAAAGATCTAACCACACCCGTATGTCTAACTCAACGAATCAATTGCTATCCTTAATCCCAATCCGATTTTTCCATTTCTCCGTTTTACTAATTGTGGAGAACACCGAAAAAGGTATATTTATCGATTTAACAGGAAATGGTAATTTTTATTTTCCATTATTATTAAATGCAAAAATCCGCCATGTCATTTCAAATGTTTTATAAATTTCACACGAATGTAACATTAATTAAGACGTTATGAACAAAGATAAATATTTTTGATTTAATAAACCATAAGTTAGATATATGTATGTGAAGTCCCCAGATTATGTTGTGAATGGTGTGAGCCTATAATTGACGGAGCAACGTTTAGAAGTTCAGAGCACAGTTCAATATGGTTAGGCTTTGGTTCAGATATAACTTGCCGGTTAAGATTTTAAGAAGTGGTCTCCTCCAGATGGCGCGCACGTTGCGTCATGTCACGCGCTTCTAAATAAGAAAGAAAAGGAACGAGATTATGATGGGCATTCTATTTATAGAAGATCGCATGACGTACTTATCTTTCGGATCGTGCAACTTGCAGACGTCAAACTATTATAGTCTGAGGACAAAAACATTATTACTGTCTTGCGATTTGTGGATCAAGTCCAAACATTTAAAAACTTTATATTGCTTACTTACTTTGTTTGACGCACTAACAGGTTTCAAGGCAATACAACAAATGATTTTCAAGATATTTGAATTCTTAAGTTCAAAACTCAAATGTTTACTAAATGATTAACGGTTAAAGTAGTAATTTTTTAAAAGTAAAAATTATTAGATAAACTCACGCTGGCTTTTGTATTTTAAGGAATAGTTCGAGACCTGATGAACTACAATCTAATGAAATAAATACATTTCACTACATTCAACACTTAAATCAAACTTATTGTTGAAAAAAGCCACACTTAAGTATGTTCCACTGGGAAAAGTTAACAATATATTAATTTAAATTCGAAAGCTTTTTTATGTATTAAACCATGCGTTCAAATTTAGAATTATGTTCCTTTTCAAACAGCTCATATGCGTTTTACTTGGTGAAGCTGTTTGTAAAAATAGTTGTGAGTATATATATAATAATCCCAGCAAGAAACCGGGCTCACAGCGCTTTACATGGAGATAACAATACATATATTAATTAAAGAAACATTCATATATATATATACACACAAGCAACAAAGCCCGTCCAAGGACGTTACGCCGTCGTTTCTGTTGCATGTTGTACCTCCCCTTCAACAGACGTCATTACTGCCCATAAATGTGCAGCAGTTTGAGGGACCAATCGCTATCGATGACCGCAGAAAAAAATTGCCTTTTATTATAAAGGATATATATATATATATATATATATATATATATATATATATATATATCCATATATATAAAAATCAAAGAATGTCTGTATATATGTGTGCGTGTGCGTGCGTGCGTGCGTGCGTGCGTGTGTGTGTGTGTGTGTGTGTGTGTGTGTGAGCGTGTGCTTGTCCGTTGTATCTGACTAAACCATTCATCCGATCGTCATGAAAATGTTTGCGATTGTTGAGTACCCTTCCGGAATGGTAACTGGCTACTTTTTTTCTCAATCTAACACTAAAGGGGGCCGGGGGCCCTAAATGTCAGTTTTGCTTATATGAGCTATATAAAAATTAGTTTAAGCGCTATCTACTTGATAAATGGATGGATCTTAACCAAATTTTGTAATTATATTCTTGATAGCCAATATTAAAATACTATAAGTAAGTCATCTCCTAAGGGCCGCTCTTTTGGGGCTGGGGGCCCATAATACCTTTTTTTTAATAAACCTTTACAATTTTATTCCCAAATTCAATTATTAAAGATCTTGACAAATGATGATAAATGTATCCATTATTATCCATCTTAAAATAAAAAGAAAGGTGTTTTCAACTTTATATTTTGCCTTGAATGGGCCCTGGGGCCCTTAATATCATATTTTAATAATAAAAGCTATATAAAAATAGGTTTCCGTGTTAGCTACTGAGTAGATGAATGTATCTTATAAAAATTTGTCTACAAAAACTTGGTAGCTCATATTAAAATAATTAAGGGCACTGAACTTTAAATCTCTATTTTTTTCGCCCCAAATATATTTTTCGTAAATGTTTAACACATTTTCCCAATTAATTTTAAACCATCTTAAGAAATATATCCATGTTGAAAATTAATTAAAAATGAACAAGTTTTTTAATTTGAAATGTTGCATGGAATGGGCCCTGGGGCCCTTAATGTTATATTTTAATAATAAAAGCTATATAAAAATAAGTTTCTGTGTTAGCTACTGAGTAGATGAATGGATCTTAAAAAGACTTTGTCAACAATAACTTGAGACTGTTAAGAACGCACATGGGATAGTAACTGTCATCTTTTTTCTCTCATTTCAAAAACACTTGGGGCGCCGGGGGCCAATAATGTCATTTTTTGCTAATATGAAAGATATATAAAAATTAGTTTAAGCGCAACTACTTGCTATATTTATGGATCTTAACCAAACTTTGTATATAAATACTTGATAAGTAGTATTAAAATACCATAGTGCTCTAAACTCCTAATGGCAACTCATTCGGGGCTGGGGGCCCAAAATACCTGTTTTCGTAAACGTTTAAGATTTTATTCCCCAATTCAATTATTAAAGGTCTTGACAAGTAATGAAAATGTATCCATTATTATCCTTATTTAAGTTAACAGATGTTTTGAACTTTATATTTTGCCCTGAATGGGCCCTGGGGCCCTTAATGTCGTTTATTTTCTTATATGAGCTTTATAAAAATTAGTTTATGTATTAGCTTATTGCTATATTGATGGATTGTAGCCATGTGTATGAATACTTGATAGCCTATATAGAAATGCCATAGGGCACTAAACTCCTAATTGCAACTCCTTCGGGGCTGGGGGCCCAAAATACCTGTTTTTGTAAACGTTTAATATTTTATTCACCAAGTTAATTATTAAAGGTCTTTAAAAATAATTATATTATTTATATTCAAATGAACAGATGTTTTGAACTTTATACCTTGCCCTGAATGGGTCCTGGGTCCCTTAATGTTTTTTTTTTGTGTGTGTGTGTGTGTGTGTGTGTGTGTGTGTGTGTGTGTGTGCTTATATAAGCGATTTAAAAATAGTTTAAGCGCTAGCTACTTGGTAAATGGATGGATCTTAATCAAACTGTTCAGTAAATGTTTAAGATATTTTGCCCATTCAAATTTTAATGGTCTTGACAAATAATGACAAATATATATGTTATCATGCAAATTGAAATGAACGGGTGTTTTCAACTTTACACCTTGCACTGAATGGGTCCCATCATGTCATTATTATTACTATTTTTATTATTATTAT
Organism: Radix auricularia; assembly: GCA_002072015.1. Classification (NCBI taxonomy): domain Eukaryota; kingdom Metazoa; phylum Mollusca; class Gastropoda; family Lymnaeidae; genus Radix; species Radix auricularia. Next base: position 902,649 of record MUZC01000083.1, read on the forward strand.
TATTATTTTTTGTTTGCTTAAATAAGTTTATGCGTTAAGTTTTGTGTTAAAGAATTGATCTTAAACAAAATTTTATATAAAATCTTGGTAGCCCATATTAAAGTGCTATAGGGCACTGAACTTCCAATGTTAATTCCTTCTGGGCAGGGGGCCCCGAATGTCTGTTTTTGGTATATGCTTAACATATTTTCCCAATTTTATTTTTAACAATCTAGAGGAATATATTCATGATGAAACTGACTTAAAATTAACAGCTATTTGAAATTGACAACTTGCACAGAATGGGCAAAACGGCCCTTTAATGTCATTTTTTTCCCTTTTATTACCTTTATAAAAATTAGTGCTAACTTAAGTTACTGAGAAAATAACGAATCTTACCAATCTTAATACATAAAAAATAAGACTTTATAAATAATAACTATAGGGAACTGAACTCTTTATGTTCTTTCCCTCAGGCAGGCGTCCACAAATGTTTTTGTAATGCACGTTAATAATTTAATTCCCCAATTAATTTTACACAAGATTGAGAAACATAGCTTGAGTACAAATGATCACTCATTTTAGAGCCTGGCCCATTAATGTACTTTTTTCTTCTTTTTTTAAGCTTTTAAATTATTATTTTATTTATCTATTTAATTTTGCTATGAAACTTTGACTTTGTGCAGACTTTGGTGTAGGTTTCCGGCATAATTGTTTCTAAAACATATCATTCATTGGATTCTTAAATAGTCATTTTTACTGACAACGCACGACCGGGTCTGCTAGTATCTATCTATCTATCTATCTATATATATATCTATATATATCTATCTATATATATCTATCTATATATCTATATCTATATCTATATATCTATATCTATTTCTATATCTATTTCTATATCTATCTATCTATCACCTTTTTTTTAATAAACCTTTACAATNTGCAGTATTTTTTCCACCCATTCTTTAGTTTGAGATGTGCACTTTCATAAACTACGGTGCGCACATTTTCGTGTTCGCATATCAAATTGAGCTGTGGTTTTTTACGGGTACTATCCTTATTTGATAGATACGTAAAAAAAATGTTACATTGCAATTGTCACACGATGCCAGGTTTTTTTTTAACGTGTAAAGGGAGTTGTAAATTTTGTTAAACACTGTTGTGATACATATTTTGTTATAAATTAAAAATTATAATTATAATTCTGTAATTTGTAATTAGTTTGAGAATTTTACGTGGAAAGTGATGGCCCAAGTCAAATATTTCTAATATAGAGATAATTATAAACACAAATTTAATTAAACGTTTTTCCTGTTGTCGTAATAAACTAGCAAACAGCCGGATATCCGGACTGGAAATCTAGATTTTCGCGACTATCTGAATTAGGTAAATATTTATCGCAGATCCGAATGTTATACGGATATCTGTGTAGTGAAGATTTTTTTTTTTTGCAATCAAATAAAATTAATGTTAATCTATATAATAATGCGCCTAAGCGCGTTCGTCAGTGTGTGTGTGTGTGTGTGTGTGTGTGTGTGAAGCCCCTATACCACGCAACTCTTGCTAACTTTTTTTAAAATTTAAAATATAGACGTAAAATCATAATGATTTTGGGTTTGAGATTAACAGAGGGTGTGGTTTTGCGCGCCGTAAAAAAAAACAATTAAGTGGCGTCATGAAGCTTTTATTATATTAATTTATTTAATGTTACTTTTTATCTTGATTATAATCCGAGTGTGTGAATATGCATGTGTGCGAGTGTGTTTATGTGTATGTGTGTATGTGCGTCTGTGTGTGCGTGTGACTGTGTGTTTGTATTAGTTGTGAAATAACGATTTATTTCATAGATTGCTAAAAATGAAATTAAATATTGAAAAGACGTTACCACGTAATCTTTTATGTATAGTTAAAATTATGCACTGGATTATGAAAAATTCCGTTAATTTTATGAACACAAGTTTCTGCCGATGCGATCTGCATGGGTGCTTGAATAAAAGATAACGGGAAGTCATTGAATGTGACTTAAAAAACTGTTAATGAGAAGATCAATCTCCAATGATTTTTTTCAGAGATGGTTTTTACTTTATGTTTGATTTTAGAAGAAATCAACCCTTGCGCATTAGACGGATGATTACTCGCATGAATTGCCACAATTGAAAATAAACTGTGAAAAGAACTTATAGTCGCTGTTGAAATTGCATTATTTATAGTTATCTTATGTAATTGGGTAAGATTGGTGCATATTTATTTGTAAAGGAAATGGAACCTTTCTAAACATTTTAATTGTATTTTAAAATAATAAAATCATACGAAAATGGTTCGAACTAATTTCCCTTAGTCACTGTTAAATAGCGATAGAAATAAATGTGAAGAAATTATTTAATCGTAGAAGAAATATCAATTTTACATTTTAATATAAGCTTTTATACATCTATGTATATAATCGGGTGGAGGCACATTTTTTACTGGCTTATAACAAGTCAAAATTACAGAGAATAAAAATTTCTTTAAGAAAAATTAACACGGAACCGCTTTTGAAGCATTCAACGAGTGATTAATCATAAAAAAACAATTGCAAATATTTGTTAGGAGGAAGAGGTATTTCTCTTAGGTGCTTACTTAATACAAGTGAGTGTTTTGGATCGATTTCATTATAAACTGTCATTAAGGAAATTCGTATTGAAAGTAAACGCTCAGGGATTTTAAATTAAAAATATGGTACGTGT
>MUZC01000083.1:919495-943821 GCA_002072015.1 Radix auricularia
CCAGTATTTCTAACACATGCCCTGTAGTCATCACTAACTCTTATCTAACTTATTACTCAGGGCAACCCAGTATTTCTAACACTAGCCCTGTAGTCATCACTAAAATGTTTGGACTTGAGAGTTCATGGAACAGACGTCAACTCCCACTCAGCAATGTGAGCTTATGTCAACTTTTCTTTTCATTACAGTCGTGACAGCTGTCACAAGTTATTGGCTGGTAGCTGCAGTAAAATGTTTTGTTTTTAAAAGGCGTATTTAAAAAAAAAGGAAGGAAAGGAAAAATAAACAAAAACAATTCTCAGAAGGATGATCCTGTGGGTTAAATAAGTGCTTTATACCAATGTGGCTAAATAAGTGCTTTATACCAATGTGGTTAAATTGGTGATTTTAAAATATTTTAGGTAAATGAGTGCTTTTTAACATTGTAGTTAAAATTGAGCTTTAAAGTATTCTAGATAAATCAGTGTTTTATAACATGTAGTTAAATGAGTGCTCTAGAGTATTGTAGTTAAATCAGTGCTTTACAACATTGTAGTTAAATCAGTGCTTTATAACATTGTAGTTAAACCAGTGCTTTATAACATTGTTGCTAAATCAGTGCTTTATAACACTAGTTAATAGAGAGGTTTATAACATGATAGAATCTATCATAGCATGTTTTTATAGAGCTTTATTGAAAATTCCCGGGGTACTCACTACATATATATAATATAGTTAATTTGACATTAATATTATATTTACAAATTTGCGTTATTTTTTTTTCTGATGTGATACAGGAAATGACCGGTTCAACGTTACTGTGCTAATGTAACTGGCTTATCATAGATTTTTAAAATTTGACTCATTTGCAAAATAATTGTCTTAGCGTTATTGAAAAAACTATTCCTGAAAAATTATGCAACGTCGTGGTGGTACATTTTGATTCTTAGTAATTTTACAACTAAGGCAATTTGTGTTCAATATTTTAAACTAGTTGTATTTAAGTTTGATTTATTGATTATGGGAACCATCAAAGTGCAAATCTTTTTTTTTATATTGAGTGCTGAGATGAGAACATCGCTAAACCCTAAGCCTAACCTTGGGCTAAAGACTGAAGATGAGACTTAGCCTAAAACTTTATTGAGAAGTCAACTGGGAACTGAGAGGAAGAGGGGGCTAAGATCAGTGTTAAGCTGACGTCAGAAATGATTTCAGTATTGGGCCATTTACCATGTCAAAGTCTGAGTCAAACACCTGGTGAAAGACTTGTCTAAATAATATGTCAAAGACTGACCCAAAGACTGACCCAAAAACTGACCCAAAGACTGACCCAAAAACTGACACAAAGACTGAGCCAAATACTGACCCAAAGACTGAGCCAAATACTGACCCAAAGACTGAGCCAAACACTGACCCAAAGACTGAGCCAAATACTGACCCAAAGACTGAGCCAAATACTGACCCGAAGACTGAGCCAAATACTGACACAAAACTGAGATAAATACTGACCCAAAGACTGAGCCAAATACTGACCCAAAGACTGAGCCAAAGACTGACCCAAAAACTGACCCAAAGACTGACCCAAAGACTGACCCAAAGACTGAGCCAAATACTGAGCCAAAGACTGACCCAAAAACTGACACAAAGACTGAGCCAAAGACTGAGCCAAATACTGAGCCAAATACTGACCCAAATACTGAGCCAAAGACTGACCCAAAGACTGACCCAAAGACTGACCCAAAGACTGACCCAAAGACTAAACCAAAGACTGCCCCAAAGGCTGAGCCAAATACTGACACAAAGACTGAGCAAAATACTGACCCAAAGACTGAGCCAAATACTGACCCAAAGACTGAGTCAAAGACCGCGTGAAAGACTTAGCTAAATAATGTGTCAAAGACTGAGCCAAAGACTGACCCAAAAACTGACCCAAAGACTGAGTCAAAGACCGCGTGAAAGACTTAGCTAAATAATGTGTCAAAGAATGACCCAAAGACTGAGCCAAATACTGACCCAAAGACTGAGCAAAATACTGACCCAAAGACTGAGCCAAATACTGACCCAAAGACTGACCCGAAGACTGACCCAAAGACTGACCCAAAGACTGAGCCAAAGACTGACCCAAAAACTGACCCAAAGACTGAGTCAAAGACCGCGTGAAAGACTTAGCTAAATAATGTGTCAAAGACTGAGTCAAAGACCGCGTGAAAGACTTAGCTAAATAATGTGTCAAAGACTGACTCAAAGACTGAGTCAAAGATCGGGTTAAAGACTTAGCTAAATTTTGTGTCAATGAGTGACCTAAAGACTGAGCCAAAAACCATGCGAAAAACTTGGCTATATAGTGTGTCAAAAACTGACACAAAGACTGACTCAAAAACTGACCTAAAGACTGACCAAAAGTCTGACTCAAGGTGAAGCTTGAAGCAGCACTATGTGCGCGGAAATTTTCCCGGCTAAAAACTGCTCCACGAAAAAAATATCACAGAAAGCCACAAACAAATAAAGTCTAATACTGTTGATTTATGCAAGACGTTTCTTCAGTCCGATGCTCAATTAACCCAGAACCTGGAATTATCACGCGAGCGACGCTCCATATTTACGAGCTGTAGGACTGGATCACCATGACCTGGTTTAATTAACATAACGCTGTGAATGTGAAGAGAACATGAGAGTGTAGGGGGAAGGTCGTTGACACCAGACCTTGATCAGTTGCAGACGGGTGTCACATGACGTAGGGCGACGACCTTTTTGTGAGGGCGGGAAGTTAGGCCAGTTGACATTTACACCTTGTCAGGGTGCAGGGCAGAACAAAATGACAGCTGTACCCAGTACCACGCAGCTGTACCCAGTACCGCGCAGCTGTACCCAGTACCACGCAGCTGTACCCAGTACCACGGAGCTGTACCCAGTACAACACAGCTATACCGAGCATTTGTACCAAATATACGCAGTTGTACCCAGTACCACGCAGCTGTACCCAGTACCATGCATTTGTACCAAGTACCACGCAGATTTAAACCCAGTGGCTCGCATTTGTACCCAGTACCAAACAGTTGTATGCAATAACAAGCAGTTGAACCCAATAACAAGCAGTTGTACCCAGTACCACGCTAATGCATACATAACTATTCAAACCATTACCACGCTATTCAATACAGTACAAAGCTGTAGCCGATAACTGAATGTGCAATAAATTTAAGTTTTAATAGAAGGCATTTAGTTAAACCTACTGGAATATTTTAAATGAGATGAGTTCTACTGTGTCCGCATCACAGCATGAGAATTAATGTCATCTGTTCCAGTATCAATGGATGAGAATTAATATAAAGTGTGTGGCATCACAGAATGAGCATTAGTAACTTGTGCCAGTTACGATACATATATGCGTTGTTTGCTTTTAACTCTAGAATTCCCACGTCAAAGCAACAACACGACAGGCGTTGGTGAACTTGTTAGAACTCAGGCCACTAACCATGTGGAGTGCCATTTTTTTAGGGCAATGAAACCTCATGTAGCTTCTCCACTTTGTAGCTCTCCACATCGTTTAGCTCTCCACATCGTTTAGCTCTCCATATCTTTTAGTTCTCATTTAGCTACATTGTGTAGCTTCCACATTGTGTAGCTTCCACATTGTGTAGCTTCCACATTGTGTAGCTTCCACATTGTGTAGCTTCCACATTATGTAGCTTCCACATTGTTTAGCTTTCCACATTGTTTAGCTTTCCACATTGTGTAGCTTCTACATTGTGTAGCTTCCACATTGTGTAGCTTTCACATCATTAAGCTCTCCACATCGTTTAGCTCTCCACATCGTTTAGCTATCCACATTGTGTAGCTTCCACATTGTGTAGCTTCCACATTGTGTAGCTTCCACATTGTGTAGCTTCCACATTGTGTAGCTTCCACATTGTGTAGCTTCCACACTGTGTAGCTTCAAAATTGTGTAGCTTCAACTTTGCTAAACTTCCCGAATGCTCAATATCATATTCGTCTAGATCAGTGGTTCTTAACGTGGGTTCGATCGAACCCTAGGGGTTCGGTGAGTCAGTCGCCGGGATTCGGCGGAGGGAGGTCAAGACAGCACCCGACTCAAGGCATCTATATTACTACTAATAATGAAGGGTTCGTTGAATGTGCATATGAAACTGGTGGGGTTCGGTACTTCCAAAAAGGTTAAGAACCACTGGTCTAGATGTTGTAGTAAGCGATATTCTCGTTGTACAAGCATGCATCTTGTGTAATTCTGAAAGTCCCCTTCTTATGTGAAGCACCGCGTACTACGACTTTTATTTTAAGCCAATTTTCTTTTAACATAAAACACACACACACACACACACACACAAACGGCACAAGTCCCATACAATCTTGACATAAACAAATGTAAAAATTGTGTCAACGGATAATTTATACGAAATTTGGACCTAGAAAGTGGACATGACATTTTTTTGTAACCGCGCCCCAGTGAAATCTTTCCTGGTCGCCTGATCCATGAACCAAAAGGGCATTGGCTATTGTGGTTCCTATATGTGAATCTAAGCCTGACTGGCTTCTAGCAAAAGGAGGTAACCGTCTCGATATGGGAGATAACCTGCTATGTAAGGGAGGTAACCTGCTAGTTGAGGGAGGTAACCTGCTAGGTAAGGGAGGTAACCTACTAGGTAAGGGAGATAACCTGCTAGGTAAGGGAGGTAACCTACTAGGTAAGGGAGATAACCTGCTAGGTAACGGAGGTAACCTGCTATGTAAAGGAGGTAACCTGCTAGGTAAGGGAGGTAACCTACTAGGTAAGGGAGGTAACATGCTAGGTAAGGGAGGTAACCTGCTTGGTAAGGGAAGTAACCTGCTAGGTAAGGGAGGTATCCTGCTAGGTAAGGGATGTAACCTGCAAGGTAAGGGCAATAACCTGGTAGGTAAGGGAGGTAGCCTGCTAGGTAAAGGAGACATCCTGCTTCCTCCTGATTAGTTCCGGGTCGCCGGCTATTGAGAGCGACTAAACGCTGAGGTGTAACGGTATACCCCAGCGGTCATTCTGTTTCAACAAGCTCTAACCATGAAAACATCGTCTTAATTATGTTAATTGGACGCTTAGCCAGACAAGCCAAAATCCAGTCCATTTGTTCTTGACCTTGACTTTGTCGCGATGTCCCCAGCGGTTACGGGATACGGGACGTCGTATGAACTTTGTAACTCTGAACTTATCGTCTGCTCGGTGACTTCGTGTTTTACTACACAAAAAGATTTGTTTTGTATTTGAGGTAAAAACAAAACACAGGGTTAATGTGAGACTTTCTACGACCGAGCTATGTGATCTTTGCTACACCAAACTAATATGATCTTTACTACACCAAACTATATGATCTTTACTACACCAAACTAATGTGATCTTTACTACACCAAACTAATATGATCTTTACTACACCAAACTAATCTTATCTTTACTACACCAAACTAATATGATCTTTACTACACCAAACTAATGTGATCTTTACTACACCAAACTAATCTTATCTTTGCTACACCAAACTAATATTATCTTTACCACAACCAATCTAATCTTATCTTTACCACAACCAAGCTAATATTATCTATAGAACAACCAAGCTAATCTTATCTTTACCACAACCAAGCTAATCTTATCTTTGCTACAACCAAACTAATAATATCTTTACCACAACCAAACTAATAATATCTTTACCACAACCAAGCTAATCTTATCTTTACAACAACCAAACTAATAATATCTTTACCACAACCAAACTAATAATATCTTTACCACAACCAAGCTAATCTTATCTTTACAACAACCAAGCTAATCTTATCTTTGCTACAACAAAACTAATAATATCTTTACCACAACCATGCTAATCTTATCTTTACAACAACCAAGCTAATGTTATCTTTACAACAACCAAGCTAATCTTATCTTTACAACAACCAAGCTAATGTTATCTATATAACAACCAAGCTAATCTTATCTTTACTACAACCAAGCTAATGTTATCTATATAACAACCAAGCTAATCTTATCTTTACTACAACCAAGCTAATGTTATCTATATAACAACCAAGCTAATCTTATCTTTACTACAACCAAGCTAATGTTATCTTTACTACAACCAAGCTAATCTTATCATTACTACAACCAAGCTAATTTTATCTTTACTACAACCAAGATAATGTTATCTATACAACAACCAAGCTAATATTATCTATACAACAACCAAGCTAATTTTATCTATACAACAACAACGCTAATATTATTTCTACTATAACCAAGCTAATCTTATCTTTCATACAACCAAGCTAATCTTATCTTTCATACAACCAAGCTAATCTTATGTTTACAACCAAGCTAATCTTATCTTTCATACAACCAAGCTAATCTTATGTTTACAACCAAGCTAATCTTATCTTTACAACTACCAAACTAATCTTATCTTTACAACTACCAAACTAATCTTACCTTTACAAAAACCAGTATAATCTAATCTCTAGAAACATTCACGTTTATATCATCTATTCTACACATTTATCCGTACCTTATATCCCACTCTGTAGTCTGTAGTGTCCACGATGTAAGATCAAGGTTTACCCTTCATTGTTAGATAACATCTTCATTATTGCCATCGTGAAAAAACAATGGAAACCGTCAAAAACAATGGATGCCGTCAAAGGCATTGGATACCCTAAAAAAATGGATACCCTAAAAAAACTATGGATATCCTCAAAAACTGTGGATACCCTAAAAAAAATGGATACCCTAAAAAAAACAATGGATACCCTAAAAAGCTATCGACACTCTCAAAAACTATAGATACCCTAAAAACTATGGATACCCACATAAAACAATGCATACCCTAAAAAAACAATGGATACCCCCCCCCCCACTCACAAAAAGATGCATACTTTCAAAAACTATGGATACCCTAAAAAACTATGGATACCCTCAAAAACTATGGATACCCTCAAAAACTATGGATACCCTCAAAAACTATGGATACTCTCAAAAACTATGACAGATGTATGGAGAGTGTTTCAGGTCAAGAAAAGAGATTGGCACATCTTTCTCTTACAATGACACTGAGGAGTTGCAAATTGAGAAATACATTTTTTTAAAAATTAAGTGGACCGTTGACTGTTACGTAACAATCGGTAGATTTCAATGCATTAAGAGTGGCCCATGATACACTCGAGAGACAGGGTCGATGACATTCGTTGTGACGGAGGCGAAACATCGCAGTCAACATTCCACTACAAGACAAAATAGTTTGTAAGCAGCTGTTTTATTTTTATGGCAGGAAAAATTGTAAGGACAGTTATGTTGACATGTTTTATTTGCATCGCTTCCTTCAAAAGTCCGTGGGTCTTAAAACAGTGGCGGATCAAAGGAGGAGTGCTGGTTGGGCTAAGGCCAGGGGTCGCCTACGATTCAAGGGCCCGAAACTTATTATATTGTATAATTGAAGTGGCTGGACCAGGCCAAAGGTTGAATTACACCCATTAATCTTAATCTGACCCTGTCTTAAAGTGTTGTGGAGATGAAGACGTGCATTCTCGGGAAACTTTTATGTTTTGCCTTTGGATTTCGCATGAAAAAAAAATATTAAATTTAAATATATGTTCAGAATTTAAAATTACTTTAAAAAATTACAATTTAACCTATGTGTCCTGACATTGGATGCTGAGCAATGCAAAATATAACACGAATCACGGGAAACCAATCGATCCGAATAAATTTAATTTCAGGGAAAACCTGTCACCAAAACTGAATTCATTAAAATTCAATCTGGTCAGATTTCTGTTAGTTGAAACCCATGAGTTGAAGATGTAGCATTTCAAATGAATAATGCGATTCCAAACATATTCGTATGTCATTGGAACTTCATATAAATACTGCAATGTTCCTATGACAAAACCGCAGTTATTAATCCCGTGGCCCGTGGGCTGAACATGTCCCGTCGCATGACATTCAATTAAATTCTAAAGGAAACGGTAATATTTAGATTTTAGCCAGTGTAACCTACAATCAAGTTTGATAAAGGCACAAACTGAATTATATAACTCAATATTTTTTTTATTAATACATGAAAAATAAGAAGATAGCCTTACATTTAGGAGGAATCTATAAATTATGTATAATATTATATATAGATTAAGGTGAAGCCCATGTAAATAAATGCTAGATATAGTGTTTGAGCTAGCATATACACACGTGAGAAATTATGAATCGCCATGTAAAAAATAACAATTTACGAACACACAAAATAAAGTTTTATGAACTGCTATACGTATTATATAATATGTACCGCATAGTAGAGTTTTGACCAATATTATTGTTGTTTTGAACGAGACGCAAGGAAAATATTTTTACAGTTCAAAATTGTTAGTGCCTTTCAGCTGCGTAAAGTGAAAAGTAAAAAGTTTATAATGTCACTAACCACAAGTTCACAAGATCCTGTTGGTAAAAAAAAACAAAATAAAGACCAGAGTTATCACAAGACGTGTTACAGCAAAACATTGATACTGATTACTCTGATATTACAAGCGTGCATTTTTCTACAGATCACCAAGTACTGAAGAAACGAAAGAGATAGAACAAATTGGATGGTTTGAAAAGCTAGTTATTGTTGATAATGTTGATGACGCTTTTGTTTTAAAAGTAACTTTGCACTTTTGTCTCACACTTTTGTTTTAAAAGTAACTTTGCACTTTTGTCTCACACTTTTGTTTTAAAATTAACTTTGCACTTTTGTCTCAAACTTTTGTTTTAAAAGTAACTTTGTACTTTTGTCTCACACTTTTATTTTAAAAGTAACTTTGTACTTTTGTCTCACACTTGTTTTTATAAAAGCACCAGTAACAAATCATTTACGTCCTGACTCAGGTCAGGTAATTTAACTGGTGAGCAAGTTTTTCCCCAGGAAGGCCAACCAGTGTCTAACAAGACAAGAGACGAATTATACGAAATTGTGCATCAGAAAAACAACCACAACAACTTGGTTTTATACGTTGACGCTAACAGTGGTCGAAATAATCCTGTCTTAAAAGGTTTTCGAAACAAACTATACCATTTTTTCTGTAAATACTAAGATACAAGATGACGGCTATGAGCATAATGTTACATGATAAAATTGTTGTTTAAAAATTGAGAACATTGTCGTCAAAATGTAATTACACACAAATAAACAAACACAAAAACAAAAGCAACAAAAAAAAAAGATTGATGCTGAATGTATTTTTGTCATTAAGAGAGAACAAGTCGACGGATTTATTTTATACAGTTAGCTAATATGACAATGTTTCTTATACAGTTAGCTAATATGACAATGTTTCTTATACAGTTAGCTAAATATGAAAATGTTTCTTATACAGTTAGCTAATATGACAATGTTTCTTATACAGTTAGCTAAATATGAAAATGTTTCTTGTACAGTTAGCTAATATGACAATGTTTCTTATACAGTTAGCTAAATATGAAAATGGTTCTTGTACAGTTAGCTAAATATGAAAATGTTTCTTATAGAGTTAGTTAAATATGACATTTGCTTCCTCTACATTTAGCTAAATATGATATTGCTTCTTGTGCAGTTTGCTAAATATGACAATGTTTCTTGTACAGTTAGCTAATATGACAATGTTTCTTATACAGTTAGCTAAATATGAAAATGTTTCTTGTACAGTCAGCTAAATATGACAATGTTTCTTATACAGTTAGCTAAATATGAAAATGTTTCTTGTACAGTCAGCTAAATATGACAATGTTTCTTGTACAGTTAGCTAATATGACAATGTTTCTTGTACAGTTAGCTAAATATGACAATGTTTCTTGTACAGTTAGCTAAATATGACATTTGCTTCCTCTACAGTTAGCTAAATATGATATTGCTTCTTGTGCAGTTTGCTAAATATGACAATGTTTCTTGTATAGTTAGCTAAATATGACATTTGCTTCCTCTACAGTTAGCTAAATATGATATTGCTTCTTGTGCAGTTTGGTTAATATGACAATGTTTCTTGTATAGTTAGCTAAATATGACAATTTTTCTTGTATAGTTAGCAAAAATGACAAGGTTTCTTGCAAAGAAAACTTCAAGCTTTTAGAGATATGAATCAGATCTGTCTTTTGTGACTGGCTCTAAAATTGTATTTTTTAAACTTGTTAATTAATATATTTTTATCTTTACTTTTTCATAAGCACTTCCTTATAATTCAAAGAAATAAAAAAGTTTACTGATCGATGTAATGTTTTAACAAGTCATGCCTTGTCACGATATTGTTTTGACAGTTTTGTTCATATTATTTTCATCACGTTTTCTATTTTTGCATTCTTCGATTAGGACATTGCCATCATACACAACATAAGATAGGTTAAGTATACGATATAAGAACCAGACCACACAAAAAAAAGATATTAAAAATTAAAGAGACTAAAAAAACCAAGTCGAATTAATTAATCAGTGAAACAAGAACCCGTTTCAATTAAATACCTGCTAATTATGACTCTCTATTCAAACATGTTTGTCTAGTATTTTGTAAACATTGCAGTTTTTTTTTATTTGAAGGAGATTTAGAACCGAACCTGAGTTGAGGGGGTTCCAAGCCATGATAGTTTACGATCGCGAAAGGTATTTAGGGATGTTTATTAACTAAGCCGTGTAGTTAAATTTATATATTGTAATTCCGCATGTTGGTGCATCGGAAAAAAAGTCCCCCATCACCGTTAGACTCTATGACTCATGACATTCAAAAATTAAATGGTAATTCTTTTATTAAGAAGGTATATTATTTTCATATCCTCTCTCCCTCCAGATTCGCGTGCGTCTTCTTGTCTACAGATCCGTCATTACACCATTTTGGGTCCCTGGGAAAAGAAATAGTGTTGGGCCCCTGGGCAAAGAAAGAGTGCGCCCCCACATCGCAAGAATAAAAAATAAATATACATAATACATAAAAATAAACATATTCCCATGGGGCCCCTATGCTCATGGGCACCCGGGCAAATGCCCAACGATCCTAAGCGTTAAGACAGCACTGCTTGTGTCTTTCCACGACCCTGGCCTTGGGGTCATAAGTGTCCGTGATCTCCATTCTCGACCTTCACCTTTGGTTCGTGTCCAATTTTTCTTCGTTCGCATTCCACAATGAAATAAGTGTAGGAGATTCTTCAATAAATGAATGTTGTCTCTTTGTATAAATAAGTTTAGGAGATTCTTCATAAAATAAATGTCTCTTTGTATAGATCAGTTTAGAAGATTCTTCATAAAGTAAATGTTGTCTCTTTGTATAGATAAGTTTAGGAGATTCTTCATTAAATAAATGTTGTCTCTTTGTATAATTTAAGGAATAAAAAAATATATTAAAACGTTAGAAGAATTTAAAATTTGTTAAAATTAATACATATTCAATATATAAATATCTAACTGTTCTAAGTACCGCGGTACCTCGGTATCACAGGCGTCACAAGGGTTGGTGTCATCGGGGGCGGTACCTCATGTTGTCACCTTCTCATGACTCACCCCATAGAACTTCTCCGAGTCTTCCATTGACACCATCACTCATGCTGTCACAGTGACAACATCACTCATGCTGTCACAGTGACAACATCTCTCATGCTGTTACGTCATCTAATGCATTGCCCCATTCCCATTTTTGTGAGATCTCCCAATACCTCCTGCCCATAAATTCCCTTCCACACCCTCTACCCAGCCCTAATCCTCCGGGTTCAACGTCCTCCAGTAAAGTTCTGGGTTTTCTCAAGAGTCCGACGACATGCACGGCGTTTAAAACTATAAATGTCCAGTCCGCAATTTAAGGAGGTGCTAGACGGTGCAGCACTTCCACGTTAGCAACAAGGCCATTAACCTATTAATAAAGCTGCTATCTGTGGAATCTACAACTCGTTTTTTTCTTCTTTTCAGTTTAATGAAGGCATTGCCCACATATCTCTTCCTTAATTTGCAAAACTTCTTTTTGTTTTCGTTTTAAAAGTATCGTTTTTTTATTTCAAAATTAACCTGCGTGTATTTAAATTATTTTTAAACAGACCTTTGTTCTTACACAAGGCTCAGTTGAATCATGTTTTAGTGTTAAGACAATGATTCTCCTTAAAACTTATAGATATTTTTTTTTTGCACCAAATAAAATGCAAACATTTCATAAACTGAAATGTTCCTATAACGAATAATGAAGTAGTGGCACTAAAATGAATTAAGAAACGTAATAGCACATGGTTGCAGAATGTAAATAAAATATCATTTTAAAGCTGTTGGGGCCCTTTTAAAAACAAAAAAATCTACATTTAAACTATGCCTCGCATTGCCATTTGTACTCTAAATAAACAAATGCAGCAACCACTACTAAGTAGGTCATCTTGAAAAGTAGTAGTTGGCCGGCACTTCTGGACCAACGTCTTCTTACAGATAAGGAATTATTCCACTCGTGATTGGAAGTTGTTGTGTCAAAGACAGAAGCATGACCGCCGTGACTTAGCTAATTTTGATCAAAGTTCTAACCTTGTCTTTACGTAGTTTGTTCTATAGTTTTAATTTAACACGCTCTTCTTATTATTTACCAATGTTGATCCTCGTAGTAGTAGTATTTTTTAGAGTCAAATAGTCAACATCCCTATGATCTCTATTTATGAGGAATAAATGAGTTGTACAGAAAGATGGTCATAGTTCATTTTAACCATGGGACATGATAGTTACACATGATGTAGGGGTCAGTTGACATTAAAGAAAAAATATGTGTAATGTTGAATTTTTGTAAGATCTTTCTTGACATTCTTATGTCAATGTCTGTTGGAACTATTTGAATACTCTGTCCTAGATCGTTATCAAAACAGTTCAGATCATTAGCATACACAAAATAACTAGGGCTGCGGAAATTAATGATTCATTTCTCGATTAATTATTAAAAATGTTATCAATTAAATATCGATTAAAATTATTTTAATCGATAAAAATTCGATTAAAATCTAAGAGAATTGAATACAAATTTGGTTTAAATATATATATATATATAAAAATTAAACAATATTATAGCCCAAAATCACAGTATCTCTATCGCTGAGGAACACAGTACAACAGTTTAGAGCATTTAAAAAAGTGAAATATATCCTTTTAACTCAATAAAACAAAAAATGTCACTTCCCTTGAGATGTTTGTCTTCAATGGAAATTATCGATTTATTCATGAAATCAATCGTTAATGTAACAAAAGTTAACTATTAAATATAAATGCATCGTTACCAGCCCTAAAAAATAACAAGACATCCTAAAATACGACATGACATAAAAACCTCAATCAACGTCACGTGACATCATCAAACACAAAATCAGCTGGCATCCTCATCCATGACGTCACTACACATCTTTAAGGATAAAATTACAACACTTTCTCATATACAACATTACATCACTTTCTCATATACAACATAACTTCACACCCTATTAATGTAAATATTTTTGACACCTTCTGAGACTTCAATTGACATCCATATTCTAAACAAGCCCAAGTCCGTGTTGTGTTCCACGCCTGCGTTAGATGAATCAAGTCTATGTCAATGAATGTTTGGAAACAATAAGTGTTTGAATTTCTTCAACTATCGACAGTTGAAATCGAAATGTTCGGCTTCATAGGAATGTCGTCTGCTCCGTGTTGACACTTCGTGACATCCGAGATGTGTCATGGCCATGGCCACTCTTAAAGTTGGCCAACTATAATCAATATCCCATCTATTCAACCTTACCGGTTTCATCTCGATATACCTCTCGAATACACCTAATGTGTCTCTGTATACCTCTCATAATACAACATGTATCTCTATACATCTCTCACAATACATCATGTATCTCTATATACCTCTCACATTACAACATGTATCTCTATATACCTCTCACAATACAACATGTAGCTCTATATACCTCTCAAAATACATCATGTATCTCTATATACCTCTTACAATACAACATGTAGCTCTATATACCTCTCAAAATGCATCATGTATCTCTATATACCTCTCGACTAGTGATCATAAATCTCTATATACCTCTCACAATACATCATGTATCTCTATATACCCCTCGGCTATACATCATGTATCTCTATGTATATACCTCTCACAATACATCATGTATCTCTATATACCTCTCAAATCTACATCATGTATCTCTATATACCTCTCGACCATAAATCATGTATCTCTATATACCTCTCACAATACATCATGTATCTCTATATACCCCTCGGCTATACATCATGTATCTTTATATACCTCTCACAATACATCATGTATCTCTATATACCTCTCAAATCTACATCATGTATCTCTATAAACCTCTCACAATACATCATGTATCTCTATAAACCTCTCACAATACATCATGTATCTCTATAAACCTCTCACAATACATCATGTATCTCTATTAACCACTCAACCATTCATCATGTATTTTTATTGTCATTTCTGCTGTTGAAAAGTTGTCTATATCTGCCAATAGTTTAAGTATAAATACATCTATTGTATGTAGCTATACTTGTTTTTAAAGAATTAGGTAGTTAGTTATAATATCGGTAGTTAAATTGTAATATATGAAAGGTAAGCATTGCTAATGAAAGTTTTTCTAATCACACAAGTAAAAAAAAGTTGGTTATAATGTTCAATGAGTTATGTGAAGAAGTTAAATATAAAACCAATTTCTAATCTTGATGGTATTAAGACGGCATTGTTGCTGAATACATAGTTTAAGACTATCTCGTTCAGCTCAAAGAGGTACACATATTTCAATGACGCGTTTCTTAGTGGCACATTCAGCAGTCAATAAACTGTTTGTGGCAATTGTTTTAAAGAAGCGTTTACAAGCCCAGAAAATATTTGTAACGAGAGAGAAAAAAAGCATATTCACCAGCAAATAATATTTATGGAGAAGTAATTTGTACTTTTTACTTATTGGCGTCTATGGTTCACACTGATAGTAGGATATTGAACTTTTTCTTATCTACACTCTAACAATAGTATATGGTTTTTTATTCGACGACAATTTATTGTTATTATTATTGTTATTTAAATTAACTGTATGCATATTTAATATTAAAATCATTACTCTAGTTAAAATAAATTTTAATGTAATTGATAAACAATACTAATACAATAATAAGATAAATTATAAGTTACAAGATTTAACTATAAGCGTAATATTTACATTTCACAAGAACAACCCATATTAAAACTAAAAACGAACTAAATGTAATTGAAAGGAAGTAAGCTTAAAAAATTAATTTGCTGCTTAATTTATTATCAATTAATTGTAATATAATATCCCTGTTTCTTTTTTCATTTAGCACGGATTACATTAACGAAACCATGAATCACAGCCAACATTTGTCGATCCTAATTCCGGTGCTAACTACCCAAAGAATCGAGCGATCATGGAAATTTGAATATGAACGAACGAAATAAACGCCACAACTAGAATCAGATTTATATGAAATACTCTTATAGGGTTCTTCATTACTAAAACCGGAAAAGGTCATAGCTCATTTCGCAATGTTCTTTTTTTAGATTACATTTTAGCGGAACCAAGTTTTGAGGCATAAATACAGTCAAATCATTATGTTCTCAAAATTGTTTGCTTAGTGAAATTACGAAATTGTTTTTTTATTTTGCAAGTCCAATAAGCTGTCATAAATTAACAAATAATAAAAAATTAGCTGATAAGATCAATAATTCTCAATATACCTACATTCACGCATTGACTCGTATCTTTTACTAATTTTTAAAAAATGAATTTGTCCTTACAAAAGACATTTAAATAAAATATTTCTATTAATAGATTTCCGCCATATTATGAACATCCTTATATGTGCGAGTACATGTGGAGAAATCGCGCGAAAATAAGACATAAAGATCCTTTGGACACCATCATGGGTGCCATTATGACATTCTGTCAATTGTAACATCGATCTTAGCTGACTATATTCATTGTGTATTAAATGTGACGTTATGATATGTTTTTAAATAATGTCGTGTTGCATTGGAGGCAGGATAAAAATTAAAAAAAACAAGCACTATTTCAAATTTCGGGGGCTGTATCGGAATGCATTTCGACCCTTGTTAAATAATCTTTCTATGATGATATTTTACAAATGTATCGATCATTCAATAAGCCAATGGTCAAGTCATGGTGTGTTCAAAACACGAGGCGTGTACATTTTGGTTTTGAGCTAAACGTTTTTTTGTATTACCCACAGTAATCAATCACAGAAAGATACATTTGAACTTAATTTAGAAATAGTTGCTAATATGTGTTGTTACAGTGCAGTGCTACAGGAATGACATTACCTACTGCGTACTGGACGTACCTTGAAGTTAACAACTCACTCGGAAGCCCATGTTAGTGACAAGTTAGTTTGACCTGGATGTATTGACTAGCCTCTTGTCTTATCTATACAGACACTCTGCCTATACAGGATATTTTTGCGCCCACAGACGATGCCGGTCTGTTGGCAAGTGACGCAACATTCACAGGCCACGGCTATGAGGGATCCGCACTACCCAGCCGTAATTGATTCCCAAACTAGTATCAGGTACCCCATTCGGAGCTGGGTTTACTCAGAGACACCATTGGCCCCAGGAGCAAACCCGTGCCTTCATTGGGATTCAAACACGTGACTGTCGGTTCATCAACCCAGCGCGCATGCCACTCGACCATTCAATTAAAACACCCATTTCCACCTCCCTACCCACTGTGTATACGCTCTTTTGTTTGAGTTTCACCTATTATAACCTTGTCTGCTTATGGCTTATGAATTCATTGATTTACCGTCGATTTTTTATTCTATCTACCCACCCCCCCACTCAAATAAATATATAAATTTATTATTATTGCCTATTATTAAGCTCTGCTACAGACCATGACGTCATAACTCCAAGCACTTGGTAGCAGTGACGTCATCCGTGTTTATGTTTGGACTATCTTTGTTGTGGTTGACGGTGTGTCGTTGTCTGTGGTACATTGTCTCGCCACACGACAGATGGTCTCAAATTACACGGCCGTTGTCCTTAGCCTCGTTCTGAAAGTACACTTAAGGGCCGCCCACTTGCAGCTGTCTGTACCAACGTCACGATCATGGCCGCCATCTCTCGTGCAACATGTTTCTTCCCACGTGACGTCAAACGAAATTGTCAACTTTGTGTAGTATTTCGACGTCTAAATTTAGATTCGACTTATTTTTAAAATAATGTTTTTGTGTCTATTTGATAAATAATTTCCTAAATACTGAAGCATAAAAATATAAAAGCCTAAGCAATTTTGTAAATCATCTTGTAGTGTAATAATTTTTTATATTCCAATTGAATATTTTATTGAAGTACAACCAATAATTACTGCAATGTTTGATGACTCTAGTGAGGACTTGGCATGACAAGGTTTCGTCTTGAATTGTGTTAAAACTTTCCGATGTAGTAGGTCTTCTCTTATAATCTACTGTGACACTAGACCGTGTCTCTCAACAGATCTCCATTGATTGAACCTCTGTGCACACAATAGAACTGCTAATGCCTATATTCAAAGCCCACACATCTGTCGCACTAGCATCAAACAGATATGAGAACTGAACACTATTTGAAAGTAGAATTTGAGATTCGTTGGTTTGTTAGGAGGCTAGACGCTCGAATTAGTGTAAATTGAATTGCTATGGGGCTAGATGCGCCTATTGGTGTAAATAGTGTTGTTATTTGCCTACGTTCTGTTTTTACTTGTTTTTATGAGGCGAGATGTGTGTATTGGTTTGTAAGGAGATCAGATTTTGGTATTGATTTAGTATGATTTGGTGTGTGGGTAGATGTGTGTATTGGTTTGTAAGGAGATCAGATTTTGGTATTGATTTAGAATGTTTGGTGTGTGGGTAGATGTGTATTGGTTTGTAAGGAGATCAGATTTTGGTATTGATTTAGAATGTTTGGTGTGTGGGTAGATGTGGGTATTTGTAACGGGACCAGAATTTGGTACTGATTTAGTATGATTTAATGTGTGGGTAGATGTGGGTGTTTGTAACGGGACCAGATTTTGGTACTGATTTAGTATGATTTGGTGTGTGGGTAGATGTGGGTATTGGTTTGTAACGGGACCAGATTTTGGTAATGATTTAGTATGATTTGGTGTGTGGGTAGATGTGGGTATTGGTTTGTAACGGGACCAGATTTTGGTACTGATTTAGTATGATTTGGTGTGTGGGTAGATGTGGGTATTGGTCTGTAACGGGACCAGATTTTGGTACTGATTTTTGTATGATTTGGTGTGGGGGTAGATGTGGGTATTGTTCTGTAACGGGACCAGATTTTGGTACTGATTTTTGTATGATTTGGTGTGTGGGTAGATGTGGGTATTGGTCTGTAACGGGACCAGATTTTGGTACTGATTTCGTATGATTTGTTGTGTGGGTAGATGTGGGTGTTGGTCTGTAACGGGACCAGATTTTGGTACTGATTTTTGTATGATTTGGTGTGTGGGTAGATGTGGTTATTTGTAATCAGTACCAGATTTTGGTACTGATTTTGTATGATTTGGTGTGTGGGTAGATGTGGTTATTGGTAACGGGACCAGATTTTGGTACTGATTTTGTATGATTTGGTATGTGGGTAGATGTGGGTATACATTTCCTCTAGACCTATAAAATAATCAAAAACAATAGTTAAATGTTAAGTAATCTTGTCTTCTCATTGTCTTTTTATTTATTGCGTTTACTTCAAAAAACTTTCAAACTCTTTAGCTTTAGCGCCATAGAACAATGTCTTATAAATTACTATCGGCAATACTCACTTTATGAATACATTGATGGGCGAGTTTCTCTTAGACCTATAAGTCAAGAAATCTGGCTACCCACAAACACACAAACACCCACACACAAAGTCAGTAACACAAAACCGAACCCTTAACCTAACCCTAACACTAACCGTTGACTTGTATTGTTAATTGTACGTTCTCGCACTAAAAAAAAACATCAATCAACCTAATCCATAACAAATCGTCAACATTTATGAGCGTGGATATCTGTCTTGCTCTCGAAAAGTTCATAGAAGTCAAATAAAAACTCTGTGCCATCGGTAATATTTCTGTTTATGTCTTTGGTTTAGATGTGTTATAAACAATGTTGAAGTGTTGATTCACTAGAGTTGATTTTTTTGGTTGAAAATTATGTACTGTTATGCCTTGGATGAGGTACTTTTTCTCTTAGATATGGATTTTTTTCTGTCTTAGCCACATACACACATGAGAGCAAAGATATACATGTATCTCAATACATGGTGTTCAGCGGACCGATACCGGCCCGAGGGCCCTCCGCCGCCAGACCGAGGAAGTTATCAAGAAAGAACAGGAAAAAAATTAAAATCCTCCATTTTCAAAAATTACTAACCCTTAAGAATATTTAAATTTATTACAATAAGCTCATTACATCAAACGAATAAAATAAAATAAATAACATTTCGTTACCATGTCAGTACAAGGGAAAAGTGCACCGGTCCCTGGTGTAATGGAAAATTTCCTGCCGGTCCGCCACACCAGAAGTTTTAGAAACACTGATATACATGATTGCAAGTGATATACACAATAATCAAAGACCTACAACATTACCAGTAACATTAACCCACAACATTATCAGTAACATTAATCTGCAACATTATCAGTAAAATTAATCTGCAACATTATCAGTAACATTAACCCACAACATTATCAGTAACATTAACCTACAACATAGCCAGTAACATTAACCATCAACACTCAGTTTCTTTGATCTATTTTTTATTATCTTGTTGTATAAATAGAAACAAAAACATTTTCCTGCAACATTTGTTTGTTCCGCATCAATGCAATGTAACACACAAATATCTGATATCTAGCTATCACGTTATATGGAATCAATCTTAGTTAAATGAGCTCTATGACGTGCAAAGACAATTTTTTGTGACCTGCCATAGAGGAAACAGAATGTCGACGGGTGGTAGGTGACATTGACTAGCAAACAATAAAGTCGTATGTTGAGAGTTTGACAGGAAATATATCTTCCGAGTCTTCTTGTGCCATTTCTTGTATGGGACCATGAACAATGCTCTGATGAGTGTGTTTATACGTGAATTTATACGTGAGGTATTAGGACCAACCGCATGTTTAAACCCCCGATCATATGTCAGGGAGATTTTAGTTGTCATCTATCTCTATAGTTGTCATCTATCTCTATAGTTGTCATCTATCTCTATTATTGTCATCTATCTCTATAGTTGTCATCTATCTCTATTATTGTCATCTATCTCTATAGTTGTCATCTATCTCTATAGTTGTCATCTATCTCTATTGTTGTCATTGGCGACTATAGATGTCCCAGGCTTCTATAGTGTTTATCTGCGTCTACTTCTACACTTTATTGTTGTCACGGGACTATATAGATGTTACAGACCTATAAAGTTGTCACAGGCCAATATATTCTTCCCAGGCCAATATAATAGCCACAGACGTATATATTTGTCACATGCCAATATAGTTATCACAGACTTTTATAGTTGTCACAGGTGTAACAGGATGACCGGTTCTGACACCATTTAATGTAACAGGTCGAGGTCCCCGTTTTCTCACTTTCTCGTGATTGACCTTATTTGTGCTTTTTTGTGGGCTTGTCTAACAGTATTCTCTTTCACACGATAATTCAATTCATAAATCAAGTCCAGGAAAAATACTCTTTAATAATGCAATAGGAAATATGTACACTTATTTTACATTATGCGACTATGTTCCTTATTCTTCTAGATTCTACTAGTTACACCCCTGTCTCTCAACTCTTCATTTCTCACTCTCCGTGTGACAGATTACCTGTCAAAATATCTACTTATCTGTTTACTTATATATCTACCTAACTTTGATTATGAGTATGAGAGTTTTGTGCCCATTTCTTAAACCTCTGGGTTCTTGATTGACGATACAATTATAGAAACATCTGTATTATTCTTACTAACACCATATTATGTAATTTTGTCAGTTTTGACAAATATCGGATTTTTACACATATCAATTGAATAAAAAAAAATTTCATCGCTAGGCAAGTACGTATGAACTAAACACATT
Organism: Radix auricularia; assembly: GCA_002072015.1. Lineage (NCBI taxonomy): Eukaryota > Metazoa > Mollusca > Gastropoda > Lymnaeidae > Radix > Radix auricularia. The sequence continues at coordinate 940,593 of MUZC01000083.1, forward strand.
TAGTGTATTTTAAAAGCCCTCTGCATGCTCCAAAACAAAGGATAGAAAGAAAATACGATTTTACAAGTAACAACATATACAAATATTAGAAATAGACTTTTACGAAAAGGTGACCTTAACAAGAAAGGCGATGCACACAATTTTCTATTTTTGAACACCTTTGATTTAAGTATTGCTTTCACAGAGAATTGTTTTAGGTTTCAAAATGGCTGCGTTTCCGCCATATGGATCTAGGACCGTGGATGAATTCTCGCGCATGCAAGGGCCAAAAGGTCATGTACATGCAACCCACCGTGTGATTCCTACAGTCTGGCGAGTTGTATCAATAATACACGTGTGTTTGTGCTTCCCTGAGGGGCGTAGTTTTGCAAAGCGACGTCTAAATTCAAATGAACTGTTTGAAAGTCGGAGGCCCCAGCCGGATCCCACCTGTTATAATACAGGTCTTGGGTGTATCCGCAGCGGGATAAAGGCGGACCCTCAATGGGCCACGTACGTAGTACCTCGGCCCAATCGTCCTTCTCTCAACATCAACAGCCATGGACACGTGTTTCTTCTTAGACGCTTCCGATTCCACTGCATCAAATTCGTCCTTGACCTCAGAGGGTGACGTCAATGAACGTCTGAGACCACGTCAAAACGAACTTTGACCTTAAAGTACTCAATATATAAATATATATATTAGGGCTGCGGAAATTTACGATTAATTTCTCAATTAATCGGTATTTTTTATCGATTAAAATTATTTTAATCGATAAAATAGCGATTAAATTTAAGAGATTATTTTATATAATTTTTCCGATTTATTGATAAATTATTAATAATTAATAATAAATTGCTTTTTTTTTTTTTTTACATACAAACTTCTCCATTAGAAAAGAGATGTTATTAATGTAAACTGTGAAATAAGCTCTTATATAAAAATTTAAGAAATGTTAATTGCCTGCTTTTGTTACTTTACTTGAAATTTTCAGTTAAATGACGTCATACATCTTATTTTTAGCTTTAATCAAAATTATCGATTCGGTAATTTTCCAAAAGTTAAGGATTAAATTTAAATTAATTGAAAGCATCCCTAATATATATATATATATATTATATAGATAGATCTGTTTCACAATCTCTACTTTTTAAAAGTTGTTAAGCGATCTTTAAAAAGTATAACATCGAAACAAAACATTATAAAAAAAATAATAATAAATATTTATTATTTATGATACCATTGTTTATTCTTCAAACGCTTAAAAAGAAAAGACATTGCAAGAGAGGTAATTCATGAATTGACAACCAGGAAGCATTGTGAAAAAAATACAATCAAAGGGATGTAAAACATTAAATTACCTTTCTTTAGCGCAAATTAATCATTACTTCCCCTTCTGAGTAACAATGTTGCAAGAGTAAGTTCATGTTGTGTACAGAAGAATTTGTGCTTTATTTTATCATTATCAAATGCTATTGGTGTTGTTTAGCCTTCTCGGCAATGAGAGACATCCACCAATCATTGTCGGCGTCTGCAAATCCTCCAAGGGCATTAGGCCAGCTACGAGAGACGTCCTGGCATCCATCCCTGTCCTGGGCCAGCCACTCCAGTATCTTCCAGTCATGGCTAATTCTCGTGATGTCTGCCTCAATTCTCGCCGCCAAGTGTTTCTAGCACTGTCTTTTTTCCCGCCTTCCCTGAGTGTTCAATTTTAGGGCTAGCCTCAGTTATTGCCTTCTTGTATTGACTCCTTCACTCTTTTAACTGTTTTTATTGCATCACTTCCTTTTCTTTCCATCTTGTGCGGATTGGTGGCGGTGTAAACTGCTACAGATAAATGACGTTCCGGATAATAGTCGTACAAAGTTTGTAAATGACGATAGCTCGGCAAAAGTTACCCCATGTTCCTGAGTTAATGTTACTGATTATAATTTTGCCACGGTCTCAAGGAAATCTATTGAATGTAAATAGGACTGTTATCTATTAAATTGAATTTAATCGTTAACTTTTGAAAAGTTACGATTAATTAATCGATACTTTTGTTAAAGCTAAAAATAAAAATGTATGACGTCATTAAACTTAGGAAGTAATACTGTGTAATTTTTAAAACATAGCAATAAAAATAAATTAAATAATGTATTAAAGTTTAGGCACTTTGAAAAAAAAAATCAAATTAATTTTAAAATATAAAAAGTAATGCAGCTGTATAGAAATTGTTTAATATTTAACAAAAACATAATGAAAATCTTTTTATCCCAGGTGGCTCAAAAGTTATCTTTTTTTTTAAAGACCTCATAGTTACTTTTACAATATGTTGTTTTCCTTCACATTTTGTGCCCTTTAGGGCATTTTTAAAAATGCCCATAACTTAAGTATTTAATATAATTTAATTTAAAAAATATAATATTCTTAGGAGATATATTTAAATATAAGTAGTTTAATATAATGTCAATGAATTAAAAAATTTTTTTATTGCTAATTAAGTAAAAACAATGGGTTTTTAATATATCATTTTCCATATAAAACAGGTTATTTTAAAGTATACACTTTTTCCGCCTGTGTTTCTGAAGGGAGAAGTTTGTACGTAAAAAAAAAAAACAAAACTATTTTTATTATTAATAATTAGTTAATTATTATTACATAAAATTAATATCTATTTTAACAAATTAAAATGATTATAATAACTAATTTATTTTTAACTATTAATCGAGAAATTAATGAGTAATTTCTGCAGCCCTAAATATAATATTTTGAATCGAATCTCTACACATCCCTCATTTCAGCATCCTTTTATGGGTCCAATTGAATTTCGTTACCATAATATAATAATAACATCTAGAATTCATTAAGTCAAACATTTGATCTAGCATTTGTTCTAACATTTGTTCTAACATTTGTTCTAACATGTGTTCTAACATGTGCTCTAACATTTGCTCTAACATTTGCTCAACATTTGCTCTAACATTTGTACTAACATTTGTACTAACATTTAGGGCCTGGCTGGAAATTACGATGGGATGCTTTTTTCTCAAAATCATTGCCTGTTTTTACCCTCAAATCAGAACAGCACATTTTAAATCACTGAAAATGGGACGTTTGTTAACACGTGAAAGTCTCGTAATTTTCAAATTTATTTATCGATCGCCAATACATGATAGGTGTCACAACCTTAGCTACGCACTGGCCATGTATTAAAAGAATATTAATTATCCATTGTCTTAGATATATATAAATATATATATATAATAT
>MUZC01000083.1:952672-989024 GCA_002072015.1 Radix auricularia
TTGTTGTTTTTTAAGAAGAGAATTTTGAATTCAATGTCTTTGAGTCAATATTTTGTTATATTTATTAAAGACGTGCAAGCATGGATATGCATGTTTGTATATAAATAGTCCCCCGGTTACGACGGTCCCATCCCAACTTACGCTGTTTCGTGGTTACAAACGAGCCCATATAAAGAATAATATTACGCGTTATTCTGTATTTTTAAATGTTTTTTTTCAACGTTTGTTTTTCATGGGGTAACGAATTGTTTTCTCTATTTGAAATAAAAAAATTATTTTAAAAATATCTATTATTATTTCAACCTACAACTTAAGTTTGCTATTTTTTTCATGGCGATGTTTTCAATCAAGTCAGTCAAGCTAAATAAGCTTACAAGTTCCTTTTCAATAGTCATTAGAGAGAGCATATTCAGTCTTCGTTGTCCAATACGAATTCTAACTAATTTTTGTATTCTTTTCAACTTTGCAAAGATCACTCTCTGCTGCAGTTTGAAGTCATCATTGAGGGATAGATGCGAATTTCGATGCCACATTTGTAAATAACTGAAATTTAGCTCAAAAGCAGCAAAATTTAATTTTAGCTCTATGCACTTGTTTTGAGTTTCGCATTGTGCTACTTCCTTTTCCTTACCCTAAGCCTGGGTCTGGACAATAAGTTTTTTAAGAGTTCTGAAAATTGGACTAATTATGAAGGTAAGCAGTCTTCGAAATTACTTTAATATTCTTCATTAACTTGGCTGCTGCCCATCGAATGGCGTCATTTTTTAGCTCAGAATGGATGTCTTTATATGCGCTTAATCGATGTTGTGGGGCTTCAAAAAGTTTGTCAATGATTACCATAAATACCATTTTGGTGATATCAAACTGACACTTTCTTTTCTTTGATAGTATTGTCGATTATTTATAGTCTTTTTTTTCCCACGGACTTGTCCTTTCCTTTGTCTTCATATGAATCAAATTAAAAATGATTTCTTTTAACAAACTTATTGAGAGACTTCAAATACTTTGCTGAAATCAAAGATATTTCTTCGCTCTTGAAGGGATAATTTTGTTTTCTGTAATCTCTCTCAAATTGTTTTTCCTAAAATTCAAGTAACATAGCGACTTTAATTTTTTAAAGTTCCTTCCGAAATCTTTCTGCTTCAAGTCAACAGACACTGGGCTGATTTTCGTTGATATTAATTCTTTCAGTGCTGCAATATTTGTGAGAGTCATGTTGTGTTGCTGTATTGACATAGTTTGAGCATGCGAGTTGACTGAGTATGAAACACGTTATTTGTGGTGTGAACGGAAAATATTGTGTGGTCGGGAAGGGAGAGGATGCATGGCTATTAATGTAAGGTTCGGTACGTAACACAGGTTGATTCAGGATTCATTAAAGATACTTGCTACCCAGACTACAAGGAGTTGAAGCCGTGTGTCTTGACTTGAAAGTTCTTTTTAAGCCACCAAATTCACTTTGATTAGTGCCTCTAATTCCCTTAGGCCGGCCCTGCTTATAGCATTATTTCGGGCTGACCATCTTGTGTCAAACAAAGCTTTATTAACTTGTGTCACTTTTATGTGTTTTGAAAGTATCTGTCGACGATGAGTAGATGCAACAAGCCAGGTATAAAGAATTTGCAGAAGTCAACTGCTCCACGTTTCCCAACCAATTGAAGGGAATGAGGTGTACAGGGCACAAAATGATCAGCACTGCACTTCTTACAAAGATTAGCCCAGACTCTATTATACTTACTACTTATAACTGCAGCATTGACTTATGACTGTCTAAGGCATTTTCAGGGATTCATTCAACATTTGCCCATCTTTATTATATATTATGATAACATTTAAATTATTGGGGGCCACTGGCTTTAGTCCGCTCAGCCCCCTCCATTTAATCAACCATAGGGGGAGAGGTCACGGATCTGTGAAGATGTGTGACTAGGGGGTGGGTGTGTTTAAAAATGTGACGTCACATCAAAAAACAACCCCGCAACTTTAAATAAAAGTCCCCTTAAATATTTGATTGTTAACAATTTATTTAATGACGTTTTCAATAGCTCCCCGCGTGTTACGATACTAGAGTGCATACTTACACTAAATACATATTTAAATGACAAAATACTTATTTGCAACATGCTAATTTTTATTGAGAAAATTATGGCTTTGGAGAGGGGTGTCTAAGCTTTGTGACGTCATAGCGGAACAAGGGGTGGGGGTTTACGTTTTTGTGACAAAGTATGACGCGGGTGAAAGGGGGGGGGTGAAAATTGGTAACCTCCCATGACGTCATTTATGGACTTCCCCCTTAAATTATGAAGGGGTGACATCATGAGCTACCGCCCCGGGTGACACCAACCCTAGCGACGCCCCTGCTTAGTACATCTACTTTTAGACAGTAACAGGATATCAGTTTTATAAGAAACATAGGAAACAGAATAACATTTTAAAACACCTATAGTCTATGTAAAAAGAATAGATCTGATTTAAAATAAATTTTAAAAAATAAATAGCTCATCTAAAATTATTTTGCAAATGCAATTTTTTAACATTTTATTTAATCGCAGTCACTTTTTAGTCTATTCTAAAGGGATGACTTTCAAGTTTAATTTCATATTTTACACACAGATTATTTTCTATTCAAGTAACTATGAAATTAATTTTAAATATTTTTCGCTAATGTAATGAATATTAAAAATTATTTAAAACAAAATAACAATTTAAATGACATTAAATTGTAACTTACAACTGTATTTGCGAAACCATGTACAAAAATTCAGGCATGCAAAAGAAGTCACACTTAAATGTATAATGTATATTGCCCATTATTGTAAAGGGTGAAATTGAATTGTCTCGCGGTTATAACTCTTACAACTATAACAAGTATTCCACAAAATCAAAGATCAAAAGTGAGTCTCCGTACTAATTCGAACTTACATGTAACTAGCTGCAAGAAGAGACATTTTGAACCATTTAGAGGCTACTCATACGGGCTAAAGTGTGAGAAGCATTCCCGAATCCTTCGACTTTGCAAAATAAATAAATGTAATTATCTTTTCTAGTAAAATGAAAAGGCTAAGCCCTCACTGATTGCCGCACTAATTCTTCAATTTTTCCTGTAGGTAGAAGCATGAAACATTGTGAAGTTGTTGAAGACACTCTTGCAATGATAATTGGCAAAACAAACATTTTAATTAAAAAATGACCAATTATTGATTTTGAGGACCCACCAAAGTGTTATTTTTTCTTATATGAGCTTTATAAAATTTTTATTAGTTTAACTAAGGTTTGGATATTGTTTAATTGGATGGTACATAAAAACTTGAAGACCCATATTAAAATACCGAAGGCCAGTAAACTCCTAATGTCCATTCCGTTTTGCCAGTAAATAAATCCTTTATAGCCCATTCCATTTTACTCGATTTGACCAATGTTGAGAAATATATGTATCATGATGCAGAATAAAAGCAGTAGGTGTTTTGAATTTTTAATTTTATACTAATTATAACCTTTGGGTGAGGGGCGCCCTTAATGTCATTTTTTCTTATGTAAGCTGTATAAATATTACTGTATTCAACCGATCCGATTGAAACTGTAGGAAGTTTCTCAGTACGTTCCCACAGAATGACAAGAAAGTTAGTGAATACACTGCCACAAAGAGTTTCGGCTACAATAGGTGTTTCTTGATCAGATTTGGTAAGTACGATTTTGATGACACACAATTGAGAAACTACAGGGCAGAGATTTCCAAAAGTCAAGCGGGTTCCATTTCGGACTTAACAGTCGACGACGTTTTTCATGTTAAACATTTTCATTATGGGCCCCATCTTTAAAAAAAAAAATTATGTAGGCGGCTTCTCAACAGTAACTGAAATGTTGCTGATCTGCTTCAGCGCGCGGATATTTTGCTAGTCTCTACATAAAAGGGTTTATAATTATAGCACAAATACTTAAAACACCTTTAAGTTTGATAAACGTGACTAATTAGTTCCTGCAAAACCTTAGATTGGGCACATAATAATAATAATAATAATATACTCGAAAGACTTTAATAGAAACTAATTCTCTTCTTCAAAGGCACTTTGCTCCAAGGTGCTAAGGTTACCCAAATTGATCTCAGGGGCGGTAAACCCAATACATTAAAATGATGTCTTTATACTTACTGCAATTGGCTTCATCGCTGTTGTCCCCACAGTCATCCCTCCTGTCGCATACATAACTATTTTGTACACAGTTGTTTTTACATTGGAATAGGTGGCGATTATCACAATTAAAGCCTGTAATGAGAGGATGATAGTCAATTATGTTCTGATGTTTAATTTTAAAATAATAAAGAAAAATATCCATGGGACAATGATGTATTACAATAACTTTTGATATGCGATCTATTTTGTGTTAGTAAGACAAATGAGGTAAAATCTCATCAACTAATTGGAAATGAACTTTTAAAAAAATTAACCAACTGAAAGTTTGACTTTAACTGCAAAGTTTAATTACAGAAAATGGTTGAGTTTTCAATACATTAAATATAACATAAAAGTTGTGTGCAAAAGGCTTTTATTGGGAGTAAAGTTTGTTAGCCTTTTACCCTATATATACTAAGATTATAATCTCTCTCTCTCTCTCTCTCTCTCTCTCTCTATATATATATATATATATATATATATATATANTTAATTTCTCGATTAATCGGTAAATTATTTTATCGATTAAAATTATTTTAATCGATAAAATAGTGATAAAAAATAGAAAAATGTTTTGTTTTTTTTAAATTCGATTTATTAATAAATAATTAATAATAGTTTTTATTTTATGATTATTTTTTTACGTACAAACTTCTCCGTTAAGGAAGTTCAAAAAGAGTATACTTTAAAATAACCTGTTTTATAAGGACAATGATATAAAAACAAATATTGTTTTTAACTATTTAACAATAACAAAATTTAAATTCATTGACATTAGTATGTGTTTTAAATTTAATTAATTTAAATAATTAGGTTATGGGCATTTTAAAAAAATGCAATAAAAGGGCACAAAATATGAAGGAAAACGAAATAGTGAAAAAAGAGATTATGAGGTCTTAGAAAAAAATCATAGCTTTCGAACCCCTTGGGATAAAAAGATGATCTTTATTTTTTTACTAATCATCAAACAATTTCTATACAGCTGTATTACTTTTATATTTATAAAATTAATTTGAAATTTTCATTTGAGTGCCTCAACTTTAATACGTTATTTAACTTGTTTTCAGTGCTAACTGTTTTAAAAATAACTTAAGGACAATTTCAATTACCTGTTTTTATTACTTCCCTTGAAATTTTCAGTTTAATGACGTCATACATCTTTATTTTTAGCTTAACAAAATTATCGATTATTTAATCGGTAATCTTTCAAAAGTTAACGATTAAATTTAATTTAATTTAATCGATAACAGCCCTAATATATATATATATAAAGACGCATTTGTTGTCCGTCTGTCTGTCTTTTCCCAAATAACTCAAGATCCAGACAACCCAGTAAAGAAAATTTGGTAAACGTACACACAATCATGTGGGGAAGGTTTTTAAATAGGTTTCGTTCTATAAATTCACACTCATGGGCGCAGGGGGCCTAAAAACGTTTTTTCCTTATTTGAGCTATATAAAAAATGAAAATCAACAATTTTTCTATTTCTCGAGGAGGCAGAAGCGTGAAATTTTAGGAAAGTGTTGAGTACACTCCTGCAATGGTAACCGACAAAAATATATTTAAATTCCCTCTTTCTGGGGGCTAGGGGCCGAAATATAGTTTTTTCCCTTTTATGAACTATCTATAAGACTGAAAATCACTAATTATCCTATTTTACTGATAGGTAGAAGCATGAAACTTTGGCAAGTTGTTAAGTACGCTACCCCGACGATATTTTGCCGAAAAGAATTTTAAACTTTCCACTCATTGGGAGCCGGGGGCCTAAATGAATTTAAAAAAAAACTAACATACGCTATATAAATACTGAAATTCACCCATTCTATTATTTCCCGTGTAGGTAGAAGAATGAAACTTAGGCAAGTTGTTAAGTACGCTACCCGACGATATTTTGCGAGAAAGAATTTTAAACTTCCCACTAATGGGGGGCCTGGGGCCCAAATGTAGTTTTTTCTTATATTAAAACTCACTCATCATTTATTCTCAAATTTACCGTGTAGCTAAAACCATGAAACTTTTGGAAATTCTTGAGCATACTCTCTTGACAATAAAGGCAATCTTTCCATAAATTCCACTGTCACGTGAAAATGCGCGGTGTGTCATGGTCAAAAGGAGGCCAAGGAAAAGGTCATGAGTGTGTTTTCACTGGTAGAACACGGAGAGTGAGAAATGAAGAGTTGAGAGACAGAGACGTAACTAGTAGAATCTAGAAGAATAAGAAACATTGTCGTATTCTGTAAAATAAGTGTACATATTTCCTACTGCATTATTAAAGAGCATTTTTCCTGGACTTGATTTATTAAATTGAATTATCGTGTGAAAGAGAATACTGTTAAACAAGACACAAGGAAGCACAAAATGAGGTCAATCACGAGAAAGTGAGAAACGGGGAACTCGGCCTGATACATTAAATTGGTGTCAGAACCGACCATCCTGTTACATCCACTCACGGGGGCCCAAATGTTGTTTTTTTCTTAAATTAGAATTAAACTTATCACTAATTCTCCAATGTAAAGTGTCGTAAAAACATGAAACTTTTGGAAATTATTGAGCATACTTTCCTGGCAATGATAGCGAAGAAAACAATTCTCACTGATGTGGTGCCGGGGGCCCAAATATACTTTTTCTTAAGTGGGCTATATTAACAAAATGCAGACAACGAAATACAATCACGTCTCAAGAAAGACCAGGTTTCTGATTATGTGGAAGCATGAAATCTTATGTAATTGTTGTGTACACCCCCGCAGTGGTAACAGGTGAAAAAATAATTAAATTATCACTTACTGGGAGACTGGGGCCCAAATGTAGTTTTTAATTTTTTTTTACTAAAATACGCTATATAAATACTGAAAATTCCCCATTCGACTATTTCCCGAGTAGGTGGAAGAATGAAACTTTGGGAAGTTGTTAAGAAGCTCTCCTAACGCTAATTTGCAAAAAAAGAATTTTAAACTTCCCACTCATTGGGGGCTGGGGGCCAAAAACTTTTTTCTTATATTAAAAACTCATTCATCACTAATTCTCAAATTTACCGTGTAGGTAACCCATGAAACTTTTGGAAATTCTTGAGCACACTCTCCAGACAATAATGGCAATCGTTCCATAAATTTCCACTCATGGGGGCCGGGGGCACAAAAACGTTTTTTCCCCGTTTTTGAGGTATATGAAAATAACTAATTCTCCTATTTCCCGAGTAGGCAGAAGCATGCAATTTTAGGATATTGTTTAGTGCATTTCCCAAATTATAACAGGCAAAAATATATTTAAATTATCACTTTCTGGGGTCCAGGGACCCAAATTTTTTTCCTATATGAGCTATATAAAAATTGAAAATCACTAATTCTCCTATTTCCCGTGTAGGTAGAAGCATGAAACTTTGGCAAGTTGTTGAGTACACTTCTGCGATGTTAACAGCCGTAAAAATATTTATAACACTTATTGGGAGCCTGGTGCCCAAATATAGTGTTGTTGTTGTTTTTTAAATCATATAAGCTATATAAAAATTTAAAATCTTTAATTCTACTATTTGGAATAATGGGAATTCGAAATAGTTGTTAATTACACTACCACGACGGTGCAGTCTTAACTGGTGTGCCAGAGTCTTGGGATTGTTGGTATAGAATTGCAGACACTATGCTTTTCTTATAGACAATTACATTTGACCTGCTTTAAGATAAATGTACCCTTTTACTTAATGCAAATAAACAGTATAGTACGCTTCCACAGAAAACCTCATTTAAAACCCGTGCGAAGCCAGGTACTTGCCTCTAGTATAAATATATAGCGAGTAATTTAAACTTTATCTTTAATTTCGAAAAATTAACATTTAAATTCATGAATTAATAGTTAATTTTGATTAAAACCAAAAATTAAATTTTATGACGTCATTTAACTATAAACTCAGGGGAAGTAACCAAAAACAAGTATTTGATTATTTCAAGGAGTTTCGATTATAATCAAACCTCCTTGGATTTTTTGTATATTTAGTTATTTCCCCGTCTTATATGTCTATACTGAACGTGGACTTTTGTCTATATTCTTAAAATTAACTATGCTAAAGCTGTCATTAGTCGCCATTTTTGTTTACATCTGGAGATCTACATAAATTAATAAATTATAATAATACGCTCGAGAAGTTTTTACGTTAAAAAATATATAAATTAATATTAATTAGTAATTATTTTGTAGTAAATTAAATAAAAAATTAATATAAAATATTAATTATATAAAATTTTCTTAAATTTTAAAACGAATCGTAATCGATAAAATGTTTAGTGTAGAAATCTGTAAATTAATCGTTAATATCCGCATCCATAACATATACATATATATATATGCGGAATTTAATATGTCATTTAATTGATTAAAATTTGTTTAATCGATAAAGAGGCGATTAAAACTAAAGAAAATTTTAATTCATTGACATTATATTGAACTAGTTATATTTAAATATTTCTCCTAATAATATAATATATTTTCTAATTAAATACTAAAATTATGTGGATTTTTAAAAATGCCCTAAAAGAGCAAAAAGTGTGAAGAAAAACAACGTAATGAAAAAAGGGAGTATGAGGTCTTAGAAAAAATTCATAACTTTTGAACCATTTGAGATAAAAATAGAATCTTTATGATTTTGTTAATCATCAAATTTCTATACAGCTAAATTACTTTTCTATTTTTGAAATTAATTTGAAATTTTCATCCAAGTGCCTATACTTAAATGTGTTATTTTTATTGATAACTATTTTTTAAAATGTATACTGATTTTTTTTACATAGTTAAATATTAAGTTAAACCAATACTTGCAATATGTAAATTACAAAACCTGATTCTTGTTGAAAATTTTTTTTAAAAAAATAAAATAATAATTGTAATTAGTTTGCAAGTATACTTTTTTTACAACTCATTGGACCTTTATGTATCTTGCCTTGAAATAACACTTGAGAAATGAGAGTAGCAACATTTGCCAACGTTAATATGCTGTTTTTTTCCATTGTAAGACATCATTAAACTAAGCTTTAATCAAAATTATCGAATAATTAATCAGAAATTTTTCACAAGTTAACGTTTAAATATGAATTAATCGAAAACTGCCCTAATATATATANTATATATATATTTATATACATATATATATATACACTCCTTTAAGTTTGGGAAATTATGGAGTATATCCAAGTATGGTAACCAGGAAAACATGGTCTCTGAACATTCATTATCTGCTATGACTTTTTCTTAAAGATTGACTAAGTAGGCATATTATTCATATTATTCTTCACACCAGGCGGATTGAACTAAGCATGTTTATCGAGGTTATACAGAAACATCATTTCTAATTTACGGTTAGAGAAATTATTATCATTAGAACACTAGATAGTCAAAATTTGAAAAATAAGAAAGAAAAAAAACTACGCTGGGGTGAAATAATAGAAATACTACCACAACCACGTCAGTAAGTGTATATTATGTAAATAACATTACGATTTGTTTCATTTGGGAGCGGATTTATAACTTCCTCACTTTTCCTTATTGAAAAAATACGCTGAGGTCGACCACCGACCAGTTTATGGATGGTAAGAAAGGGTCTTGTCGCGGGTTCGTTATCTGGGGGCAGGGCCGGCTTGAGCCATAGGCAAACTAGGCAGCAGCCTAGGGCCTCCGATTAATCTCATCATTAATTGGGGCCTCGCACAAGAATCTTTCCATATTTTTTATTTATTTTTCTATGAAATTTAGGGCCACCTAATTCACTTCGCCTAGGGCCTCCCATTCCATAAAGCCGGCCCTGCTGGGGGTATCAAGACCCGCCCTCTGCCACACAAAAAATAAATAAATAAAAAATAAGTATTTTGACAATTTCTCGCCAACCTTACGATCTATCGAGTTGAAACAAACGCTGAACGATAGTTAATAATATTTAAAATAATGTTGAAGAATCAATTTTTGAAAAATTACTTTTTGTTAGACTCCCGTAATTTTATCAGCAAATTGTAGTTAGCATTTTTTTGTTGTTTTGTTGAATTTTACTATTGCTGAAATAAAGTGGCTTTTAATTAATGTTATCGAGAATGATAGTTAAGGGGCTTTTCCCGCATTGTGAATGCTAATGTTAGACTGTTGCGCGGTGCGCATTTTTGGTGTAACTCTAGAATGATTTACCTGGAATTAAAGAAATATGAAATTCTTTGTGGGAAAATGCGTTTAAATACTCATTTGAGTTGTAATTACTTACTTTTCATTGCTTAGCTCCTCTCATTACATTTTTTTAGAACTTATGGTAAGTGAGTTTGCTGTTTAAAAAAATCACGTGACAATTTAGGGTCATTACACGAATCGTTGACTTTATGGTAGCAACTGCCACTAACACTAACTGCCTTGGGGGGGAGGGGGTCACACTTATGTGAAGATGTATGACAAGGGGGGTGTTAGAACTATGACGTCAAATTCCAATTAACTTTATGAGATCATTTGCGAGGGAGATGATTACTTTTTGAGACGACGTGTGACCGGTGGGGAGGGGGTAAATCAGCCAAAATCGTTCGACGTCATATATGGATGACCCCATACAAGTTCTAGCACTCGGGGCGGGTCGTATTTCAAACAAAGGTCTTCTACCAAGAAAAATGGTTCGCGTCCAATCAGGACGTATACTGAGTCGGACTTAAATCAAAGCAAACACTGACTGACATACCACTTTATTCAAGTCCAATAAACTCATAAAGAAAATCATCATTAAAATTCAAAATAAGTATTTAAATTAACATCAGCGAGAAATCCTAAACTGTAAGTGCAACTTCGCTAATGCACAAACCGGCCAAAGTCCGGTAACATTGCACCGGATCCGAAGCCAGAGCCGGATTTTTAAAATGGCCGGATTCAGAGCTGGACCGAATATCTGGTACATTTCTTATTTAAAGGTACAGCTTGATCAACTTTAAGAAACTGCTTCTTAGAAAGACGCCTCCCGATTATTTTGTTCATCTTCACTTATGGAAAGCTATTAAACGCCAGTGGTAGAGGTTTATATATGTAGCAATTAATATTGTATTTTTACCTTTAAACCTATCTATTGCATGTATATTCAGGTAAGCATAATAATAGTGCTTATTGATAGAGGAAAACATGGCATACATTTTTTTTTCGAATTGAGCACAATTTTATTTACATAAATACTGATTACAGATACCAATAAATATAACAGTGTAAATACTTTATTTTGAATCCTAAATAAATACGTTAAGAAAAAAAAAACTACTGTTGTCTTGCAAGGGGCCCAAAATATTCACACAAAATAAAATCCCTAATTGAAACATAGTTTTAAAGTACACTCGCATACAAAATGGGACATCATCATACAAATTTAAAAAACAACAACTGAGTAATGCAGTAATGTAATGCCTTTTTTCTTTATCGTTTTTTCTTCACAAGTATTTATCTTGCTAATGTGGCGACGTCACATAGGGAATAATTACAGCCAGAATCAGACTTTGTTAACTTCGACTAGGACATTTTCATACGTTTTGTTCGTTTAATTTACAGTTTTTGTTTAAATCGAGTGTGGCACGCGTGGCCAACACTGGTGGACTGAGCTTAACGTTTACATCCCGTTATTTTATAAACAAGGGACGTCTCTGTGATAATAATGATTTACACGTAACGCACTTGAACAAGAAATATCTTGAAGCATTTAGAGCTGAAGGGATATGTGAGAAAAAGAGAAGAGCTTTAGAGAAACTTTGGACTTTAAAAACAAAATACACATTATCTTTATAAAAAAAAAACAATGCAAAATTATGGCGCAAAATAAGATATAATACTTAAAGCACTTCCGAAAATTCATAGCATTACAAATTAGTTTCTTGAAAACCTTAGACTGAGCACAGCATAAAAGTATACGTGAGAGACTTAAACGGAAACAATTTCTGTTTTTAACTTCAGGTGGACTTTGCTCAAAGGATCAAAGCTAAAGTACACACCATAGTGATCTCAAAGCCAGCACAATCAAAGGGAGCTCTACACTTACCACAGTTGGCTTCATCAGAACCGTCATCGCAATCCTTATATCCATCACACCTAAAACTCATTGTGGTACACCTTCCGTCATTACATCTGAACTGGTGGGGTTTATTACACTTATATTCTGCATGGAGGAGATGTTGGTCAATTAGAATCTGATGTTTAAAAGTAAGAAAAAAGTGATCACGTGAACTGTGAGTTACCATCTATTTTAGATTATTATGAAATTTTGTGACCCATCAAATGAAAAAAAAATAATGAGGACACATAACTTCATCAAAAACATCATCTTGTCATCCTTAGTGATCAAGACACAGCTTTGATGTACACAACAAAAGATACAGACTTACAACTGCCATAACGAAGACACATTTCTGATGTACACAACATATAGTTACATACTTACAACTACCATACCCAGGACACAGTTCTGATATATACAATAGATACAGACTTACAACTGCCTTAACCAAAACACAGTTCTGATGTACACAACAATAGATACAGACTTATCATCGGCATCCTTCCATCTCGCGTGACGATGATGCATCACCGTTGGGTTGGTTTGCATTTTCTCGAGTGGCTGTGCAGTCCTATCCTTGAGTGACAGTCTTTACCACAGTTTTTACACACGAGTTCGGTGCTTTCAAATGTTTTGGCCTTTCTCCTAGCTCTTCTGTCTGCAGCCTACTCCATTCTTCGCTTCTCGGCTACTATGACGCCCTCTTTGACAACTGTGCGCCACGTGGATCGGTCTTCTGCCTTACACTCCCAGTCTCTTGTATGTATTTTGGCTGCGTTCATGTCCCTTTGACAGACATCTGTAAATCGCAAACGTGGGTGACCTGTTTTCCTCTTTCCTGAAGCAAGTTCACCATATCGGAGGTTTTTCGGGATGCGGCCGGGGCTCATTCTTTAAACATGTCCTAGCTACCCAAGGCGTCTTTCACTAAGAATTGAGAACATACTTTGGGTATTGGCACGCGTTAGGACCTCACTATTAGGCACTTTGTCTTGCCATTTAATACCAAGGATGCGACGCAAGCATCTCAAATGGAAGCTGTTAAGCTTGCGCTCTTGTGATTTATAAGTGGTCCATGTCTCGCTCCCATATGTTTATTTATCGATATTTTTGGTAGGAGGAGGTCGACTGTCTAGGGCCATGATGTTTGTCTTTTTCAAGCTGATATGCAGACTAATTTCTTTGCAGGCATTGGAGAAGTTTGACACAAGTTGTTGCAAACCAGATTCTGTATGTGCTGTTAGTGCCGCATCATCCGCAAATAGTAGCTCTCGAATTAGGACATCCGTCGTTTTGGTCTTGGCTCGGAGACGGGCAGTGTTGAAAAGTCCTCCATCAGCTCTGGTATGTAACCAGATTCCCTCACTGCTATCCTTGAATGCGTATCGAAGAAGTACGGAGACGATTATTGCGAAGAGTGTTGGTGCGAGTACACAACCTTGTTTAACTCCGCTGCTGACAGGGAAGGCCTCTGACTGCACTGTGCCAAGCATTTTTTCATGGAGCTGTCTGATGATGGCAAGTAGGTGAGGGGGACAGCTGAATTTTGCCAGTATTTGGAATAGCCCGTTGCGACTGACGAAGTCGAAGGCTTTTGTAAGGTCCACAAAGGCAATGTATAGTGGTATCTGCCGCTCTCTGCATTTTTCCTGGAGCTGTCGTATGGAGAACACCATGTCTATGGTAGACCGACCGGACCGGAAACAGCAATGAGATTCTGGATAGACACGGGATTCTAGGCTCTGTAAACGTGTTAGTATAACGCGGGCAAAGGTCTTTCCTACAATACTAAGGAGTGAAATGTTGCGATAATTATTGCAATCACTCCTATCACCTTTGTTTTTATATAGTGTCACTATATTTGCATCCTTTAGGTCTTGGGAGATGTAGCCCTGTTCCCAGCAGAGGGACAGAATCTCGTGCAAAGGTTGGAGTAAAGCTGTCTTGCCACTCTTTAGAACCTCTGGTGGTATTCTATCATTCCCAGGCGCTTTTCCACAAGCTAGGCTGTCAATTGCTTTGCTCAACTCTTCCTGTGTGGGCACGACATCAAGTTCTTCCATGAGTGGCATATCGGGGATGTCATCTAGAGCGGTGCTGGAGACTGAGGTACTGTGGAATACAATTCCAGATAAAGCTCAACCCACCGTTTTAGCTGTGCTGCCTGGTCTTGAATAATTTCTCCACTTTTGGACTTTAGGGGAGCAACTTTGGACGTCAAGGGGCCAGTTGCCTTTTTGATGTTTTCTTACATGACTTTTGCATTGCCCATGTCTGCAGCTGATTGTATACTGGAACAGAGCTTAAGCCAATAGGTTTTGACACATTAAGTGCAACCTTTCGGGCAGTGACTTGGCTGTTTTTAAGGCATGCAACCTGTCGGGTGTAGGCTTTTCCTTGTAAGCCATAAGAGCTTTCCTTTTTGCTTCAGGGGCAGGTTTCATCACGTCAAAATGTTCATCAAACCAGTCCGTGGTTTTGTGAGATTTTGTGCCAAAGGCTTGTATTGCGGATGTATAGATTGTGTCCCTCAGATGCGTCCATTAGGAATCAATGGTGACGCATAGGGACGTCTTTGAGAGACTTTCCTTAACCTTGACTGTGAACAGCTGCGTTTTCGCTGGATCTTTCATACAGGAGGTATTGATGCGTGGACTTCCATTTTTCTTGGTGTGGTACGAGTTTTTCCTCATTATTCGTACTTTGCTGGCGACAAGGGAGTGATCCGTGTCACAATCGGCACTGTGATAGCTGCGAGTGAGTAGGAAGCTAGCTAGAGGTCCAGCTGGTGCCATTGGTGGGATCGAGGGTGTCTCCAAGATACTTGGTGTATATCCTTGCACTTGAAGAATGTGTTGGTCACACACATGCCTCGTGAGCAGCACAATTCCAGAAGCCTTTGTCCATTTTCATTTAACTTTCCTCTTCCAAAGAGTCCAAGGCAAAAGGGCCAGGATTCGTGTTCGATCCCCACTCTAGCATTTAAATCTCCTAGGAGATAGATTGCCTCGTCTTTGTGGATGCTGGCTATTGCCTGGTCTAACGCTCTTTAGAGCTGGTCCTTCTCTTCCGGAGTTGAATAGAGTGTTGGGGCATACACACTAAGAATGTTTGCTGGGCCCGCAGTTGTTCTGAGTCTTAGAGTGAGGATCCTCTCCGTGCCTGATGACGGGGGTTCAATGGATGGTAAAGGAGTGTTCTTAACAGCGAAATCCACAACAATAGATGCAGACTTACAACTTCCATAACCAAAACACAGTTCTGATGAACACACTAAATAGGTAAAGATATATAATGACATATTTAAGGTTTTGCTGTCGTATAGTGGGTTGTGGTCAAGGAGAAATCAAAATTGTTTGTAGCTTTGAATATTAGTTTAACTATTTTTTACTTATATCATAGCACACTAAAACCCTAACAAATAACAGTATGTTACAACAAGGCTTGGGATGGGATGTCTATACTTTAATTGACTCACACTAAACATCTGATCACATTCAAAATAAGGGGTGCGACTGCAATCAGGCTTATACAAAATTAAATGGAAAAGACGTAAACAGAGTAAGGGTTAGCCTGACCGGACGTAACAAAACAGCGAACGTTTTGGCAAAGAGCGTCTTTCAACGGACATACAATACACAAATAAAACGAATATAAAAAAATAATAAAGACTTAGCTGCGGTGAAATCCAAAGAGTAAATCAAAGTCAATTTTTACACACGTTGCTAGTTTTGGGATTTATTTTATTTCAATTAGATAAACTATATTTTCCACTGTTTGCTTTCATTTGTTTTTTGTTTGTTTGCTTTTTAATACCCAAAAAAAACAAAAGCTATTTTTTAAACAATGGTAAGCTATAGATAGATCTATTATGCGATTGAAGTGCGCACAGAAATTATTTTTTTCCAATAGTCTCCTTACATTACAATCATTCTCGCGCTTGTTCATCTCATCTCTATGTTGGTGTAAGGGCCTAATATATAGAATTAGGTTTTATTATATAATATATCTCGCTGCACTTATAATCGTTTATCTTTATCTGTACGTAATGTGCTATGTATTTATATCAATGAAGCCAATGTATGTTATTGAAATATATTGATTGTTGTTGGCATTTAACAGACATAGTCATTTTACTTCTACAAATGAGCGATTGACAAACTAATAATCTGAATCAAGTATACAGAACATCAGTGTCATGAGTAACAACTTCATCCCTTTGGTTGTTTAGTTCAGTAACATTAATACGACTTTATATTAGTTTTGTTGTTTGAATATGTTACGGTAGAGACGTTCTCGTGTTTTAAAATATTTCCTTTTTTTTTATTTATAATTTTTTGTTACCGAGGCTTTTCTTCTATTTCATCAAACTAATTTTTAAAACGTTTTTCATTTTTAGAAGCTGAATAAAAACTAGGCATCCGCCGCCCCAAAACAAAGTGCAACATGGCTCATTCGAATTACTTATGTTTGAAATTGATAGGGTACTGCAATGCGTGCTTCTACAACAGGAGCGGCTGTCTAATTTGAAGAATCAATTAAGTTGTCAGCTGATTTTTTTCACGTCCTCACACTACTTAATTAAGCCTCTTGGTTTTTCAGTTCTATAGCATTAATATCAGTAGAATTGATATCTATATGGATTTTGAATTTTACTTTTTTGAAACATCAACATTTTTTAAACAGTTACATTATTTCTTTTACTATTTTTTACTTTGTTTTTATTATAAATTTTTCATTCTTCGAAACTATTTCAAGATAAAAAGAATTGGCCGTCCCTACTAATAGGCTGAAACAAAGCCACTCTATTCTTATAATATTCAATATCAACATGAAGTTAACACAGAACTACTTACCACATATAGCTTCATCGGCGCCATCATCACAGTCGACTACTCCGTCGCAGACCCATATCATTGGTATGCAAAGTACACCCTTATACTCACATGCGTAATCTGAGTCGCTGCATACTAACACGAGAGAAGGGAAACAATTAAATTTTGAATATTTCTTTATAGATTACTTTGTGATCTCCAAAGTTACCCCATTAAGTGAACTCACATTCTTTTGAATTATTATGACTTTATAACCCACTCTGTCGACGTTTCTGTTGTTCAATGCTCTTACAAGATAGCGACATAGCACCACACTTTTAAAGGGACCGATTTGTCAGGGGCCGTTTTGACTGAGGCCATTTTGTCGGGGCCAATTTGTCGGAACCGTTTTGACTGGGGCCTTTTTGTCATTGGCCATTTTGACCGGGGCCGTTTTGACCGAGGCCGCTTTGTCCGGGGCTGTTTTGACGAGTCACCTTTTAAAGTAAAATCATCTCTATTAACTTGACACGTCATAGCAGAAAAACGCAGTGGGAATACATTTTTTACAAGCGCCACTTTAAAAAAATCAATTTTTCGTTTACAGATAATGAGGATGAAACAGTCCCTATTTATAGCAGGTATTTGTGCTGTGCCCCCAAATTTCCATTGTCCGAAAGTCAACTGTCAATCATTTGTACAAACCCTCAGAAGACATGGTGGGGCTGGTTTGACGTAATCAATCTCTGGTCACTTGATGTAATCACCATTCCCTTGTCAGTTGCTTCGACCCGTTCCCAGTTGTCGGCGTCCCTTCATCTAACAGTTACGGCTCAAGTTCACATCTTCGCCTGAGTCTCTCGGCGATGTGTGGTCAGTGGTCAGTTGCCGTCTACATCAAAAAACCCAAAGGTGGCTTCCGTTCCTCGCCCGCACCCCTTGATTTCCCCGAGATAACATTTCGCGCCAAAACGTCCCATTCTGCATTCGCCCCATTAGTACACGCCGCCATCAAAGGACCAAACGTTTCTTTGAGAGCCCAAACCACAGTACAAACAGTATTTGATCTTTAATAACATTTTTTAATTATAATATTAATTTAAATTTGTTATAAACCAATTTAAAAAAAATATTTTTAAAAAGCATATTATAAAAAATAAAAACAATTTCTACGGTGTAGATACGAAGGGGCAAAACGTCCGTGGTCGAACCGACGCGGGTCGAAACGTCATGAGGTTAAAACGTCCGGGGTCAAACCGACCGGGGGTCGAATCGTCCGGGGTCAAAGAGTCTGACCGACGGATAAATTTACAACAAAATAATCACAAAAGGCTGTTTTAGGTCATATGTTGTCTTTTACATCAATCTTATGTCAACAGATACTGACGACAAAAACCATCGCCTCGGTCATCCTAAGTTATGGTGACCCACCTCCGCTGTAAACAACAGATCGTTTCGGACTTGCCTGTGGTTTTAAGGTTGTAACGAGCTAAGAGTGGGTAGCGGTCAAGAAGACTAAAATCCTATTTGTAACTTTGACATTTTTCTTTACGATTTACCAACTATCTCACTGTGCAATTAAACACTAACAAATTCTATTCCATTATAGCTTGGTATATAGATCATTAGTTTTTTAAAATGATTTTTGGTGGGTTTTTTATTATTATTATTATTTTATTACTTTTTTTGTTCTCAGTTTTGGAATCTGTAACGTGCTTTTAATACAAGGCAGTCCTGAAATGTAACCCACGGGGTAAGCGGAAAAGAGGCTGTCCTAGAAACACTTGGAGTCGAGAATTGGAGGTAGACATCAAAAGAATTTCCAATGAATGGAAGATCTTGGAGAAACTGGCCCAGGACAGAGATGCCTGGAGGTCGCTCATAGGTGGCATATGTCCTTGGAGAAAGCGCAGACGCCGACGATGATCGGTGGATGTCCCTCATGGACGAGAAGGCTCAACAACAACAATCGTGTAAAAATAACAAAAAAAAATCAATCTACACATATTTGAATCGTAAGACTGTCACAAATAATCTGACGTCAAAGTCGTCTTTTGTGACATTTGATAAATGACATTCAGCCATGCGAGGATAAACAGAAATAATAAATTGTAAGATTACGTGATATAAAAGTGGACCTCGGAGGCCTCGGATTGGAGTGCACAGCAACTGCTAACAAAAACACCAGGAGTACACACACTTTGGTAGACATCCTTCTGATCGTACAACTGGCTTTGAAATGAGGTTATTACAGCTGTGTGAATTTGAACCAGTTGGCAACGTTTATAGATCAGACAGCAACTGATTTCAAACTTCATGGTGGGCCCAGTGCTAAAAACAGTTGATTAAATAAAAACTAAATGAGTGACTCGTCCAGTGTTTCCAATGGTAAGATCTCTGTTGTATAATGTTGACTTAATGTTCTAAGTAGTTCTTATGAGAGTAAGTATAGGATCTATGGCACTATGATTTCGCCATGGAGAGTAATTACATAGTTAATAATGCAGAGATTTTTAAAATTCCAATGAAAATGTAAAGTAACAAGCACACGCTTTAATCAAACATAATTACTACTGATCACCTTTTTTACTGTTTTTCTATTGCGTCCTTCATTTTCGTTCTTTTTAGTGCACACACTGCTACAGATAGATGACGTACTGGGTAATGGTCTTTTCTAGTTTGCAAGTGAAGATAACTCTTTTTTTAAAAAAATCACCATTTTACTGAGCTAATATAACCGATTACAACTTTTTACTATCTTACCAAAAAAAAAAAATTTCCTTGAATACAATATTTAGAATTTAAAAAAAAAAAAAAACAACTACCAATCTCCTATTTAAAACCCTCTTTTTGGTCACATTAATTTTTTTAAAAACAAAAACAAATTTTATCTTTCAATAACCTGTTCTATTTGTCTGATCTTAGATTTTTATGGCCTAGAGTACTGCTTCAGATGAATTTTATTACTAATCACTTCCTATTTAATTTTTCTTTTTCACTTCCAAATTGTAAGACAGAGTTTTGTACCACCAAAAGTTTGACGGCGGTGGTTAAAACGCAAAAGGACTCATGATTTTTAGACTTTTTATCGATCGTCAATACATGATATGTGTCATAAACCACGCGCTGGCTGTGTGTTAAACATTAAAAAATGTTCTATTGTTTTATAAAAATAAAATACCTTTATAACAATAACGTTAAATGGAGCTGTTAAGACAACCATTGATTTTAACATAAACTCGTAACGAACCAGTTGCGAATTTAAAAAAAAAATGAAAAAGATTATTTATTCAGTTATAATGATTCTTTAAAAATCTCTCAAAGAAATACGCTGATTCGCTTTAGCCGTATAATTAAATGTTCGCATTTAGGCAAAATACAGTACAACATTAAAAGTACAAAAAATGAAGCATATATATAGGTTTGTATCAGACTATTCAATTTGGTATGGTAGTGTGGTTTTGTATATCACGACTAGGTTTGTTAAGGTCGTATGGGTTTGTTTTAGGCAGTGGCGTAGCTAGGGGGGGCGGTGGGGGCGGCCCGCCCCGGGCGGCACGCGTTTTAAGGGCGGCACTTGTGGGCATTTGAAAAGTACTGCCATTTCCGAAAACCCCCATTTTCTTTTGAAAAGGGAAAGCCCGGGTGAAAGAAAAATATTCGTACTTTCGAGTCTTAATTAACGGATTCGTAAAACATTTGCTCGATTACATACGATTACATACTAGTTGTTATTACTAACACATAATCGTTCAGTAATTTATAATCCCTCAAAAGCGGTATCGATTTGTTTGGAAAATTAAGTGTTATACGTCACAGACACCGCTTTGAAAAGAAAACAACACACTCACACATACACACTCAAAACAAAACACACCACCACTGGGTTGAATATACTATTAATATCGCCACGACATTTATTGCGTGGATTTTCGACATGCGCAGAATGATGCGTGAACAAGTACCTACACGGCATTGTGGTTCAAATTTTGTTGTTAAATTTCATTGATGAGTAATTATCTAGCTGTTTCAGTTCTCACAAAATATTCTAGGGTAAGTTGTTTTTTTAAAAATTATTTTTTCAATTGCATTAAAGTAGCACACATTATTTGTGTTTTTCATTAATAATATTTTACCTATCCAATTCAAGTAATGTTTAAATGATTTGAATACGTCTATTTTATAGAAAATTATTAAGGTTTATGTCAAGACTATGAAAATATTTCATTTTTTAAGTTAATATAGTGGCCGTTTATAAATGACGTCACACGATTTTGTCCGATTTTTAACCATGCCCCTTCCCCACTCGCCACACTTTGTCATAAAATTTTAGAACCCCTCAGATATGTTACAAAGACCCCCCCCCCCAAGCCTTATTTTCAAATTGAAAATAAGCATGTTGTAAATTAATTATTTGTCATTTAAATACGTGTATAGTGTAATTCTATACTAAAGTAGTGTAACTAAGTATGTCAATACTATTGAAAAAAGCTGTCCGGGTAACCGTCTGAATTTTCAAGTGGGTACGACGGATATCCGTTCCAAACATCGATAATTTTCGCGATCATGTCCACTATTCAAAACGCAATGCACCCTAGCAACCATCCATTCACCTCATTTTACAATGACTTGCCTCCCAACAGCACACTTTTGTTAACTTAAATGTACTTCAAACTTTTATTCCTTATGTTAATGCATTCGTCATACTCAAAAGAAAAGCGAATATTCAAGCACAATGTCACCAACAATGACATAACGTCATGTCAGGTTACACGGGCCCAGCAGCTTTATTGATGTTTATTGTCTCTGGGTAGTGGTAGTAATCAATGTTCCCTCTAAGGTTCGTTTGTCAGTGTGAAAAACACTCCAAAAAACAAANTTGTAAATTTATATCAAGCAAACATTATTTTCAACCCTTTGTTTATGTCCAGACGTTTTAAAACATTTATTTTTCGTTCCAAAGAGAAAATTATTGAACGACGCAAACATTTTAAAAAATAAAACCAAAATAATACAACAGTTTTTATTTTAAAGTATGCTGGGGATAGGAATGGACTGAGCGATGAGGGGATAGATAACACTTAAGCTTGCCACTGTTTTTGGTATATTTTAAAGTAATGTTCACGTCCTGTCATATAATAGAAGCTGCAGTGTTATAACTAATAAAAAAACAAACAAACAAACAACACCGCTTTTATTTAATTCCCACCCACACCGGTGGTGCGTTAGTGTTTTCCTGGCTTCATTGCATTGTCATAATATACATCGTTACAAATGAGTGACTCCCCTCCCCCTAGGCACGTGACTTCAATTATGGACGGTCAAAAACACCACAAGAGGCAAAAAAAATTTAGAAAAACTCTATACTTTTAAAATATGAAAGGGACGTTTATTTCTTTAATATACATTTTTAAAATATATCCGTAGAATGAAACGAATAAAAGAAAGCGGAGCATCATTTAGGAAGAAAAAAAAGTCAAGGGAGGAAATACAGAATAAAAACATTGGTGCACTATTGAAATACGTCTCCCGCGAAGCAAAATGTAGTTCTTTGAATATTGTTGCCTCAAGTACTAGCGAAGAAGCAGCTTTCAAAGGCGAAATATTTTCTGGTAATGTTGTTGAAGAGGAAAGACCTGCCTCACCTACTGGCCAAGAAGTAGAAAGTTCATCAATTTCTAATGAGTTAGCAACACAATTCTTTCCGACTATTTCTATGAAAGATGTTGGATTATGGCCAAACAAGATCGACGATAATACAAGAGTATTCCTGATAAGTCAAGGTCCGTTTGAAATTCAAAATTTAGACGCTGATTTCAGTAAAGGAGTAAAACGTACTGGTAATTCAACCAAAGGTGAAACAAGAAAGCTTACTCGTGATTGGTTTTTTCAAGTTTTGCCTAACGGGGAAAAGTTGTTAAGATCGTGGATGGTGTATTCGCCATCGAAGAAAAGCATCTATTGTTTTTGCTGCAAACTGTTTGATGATCTTTGTCATTCAAATTTTAACACGGAAAATGGTTTTAACAAATGGTGGAAACTTAATCCCAAAATAAGCCACCACGAGTTGAGCCCACAACACATTCGATCATTTTCCCAATGGAAGGAATTAGAAATAAGAATTGGACATGGTGCAACATTTGATAAACTGCAACAACAGAATACTGATAAAGAAATTAAAAAATGGAAGGAAATTCTCACAAGATTACTTGATATAATTAGATTCTTAGCAAAACAAAATTTGGCGCTGAGGGGTCATCGTGAAAGTGTTCACGAGGAAGATATCAGTTCAATTAAAAATCGAGGAAATTTTCTAGAGCTTGTTGACTTGTTGGCTAAGTACGATCCAGTATTACGTGAACATGTAGTAAAAATAAAGATGGGTAAAAAATATAACGTCTCTTATTTGTCGCCAATGATTCAGAATGAATTCATAGACCTTTTGGGAGGCGCAGTGAGAAAAACAATTATAGACCAAATAAAGCAAGCTAAATACTTCTGTATGATATTTGACAGCACTCCTGATATTTCTCACAAAGATCAAACCAGTCAAATTATAAGATACGTTGTTATTGATGGTTGTGATGTTAAAGTTGTAGAATCGTTTATTGACTTTGTAGAAACTAAAGGAAAAACTGCTGAGGAAATGACAAATATGATTTTAAAGAAAATAGAAAATGACGGTCTAGATATAAATAATTGCAGGGGACAGGCGTATGACAATGCCGCCGTCATGAAAGGAAAGCACAGTGGTGTTCAAACTCGTATTAAATTAATAAATCCATACGCAGAATTTGTAGCATGCACAAATCATTCTTTAAACCTGGCATGTTTACATGCGGCTTGTACTGCTATTGATTCCTTAACATTTTTTGGAACTATTGAACAGTTGTTTTCATTTTTTTCTTCTTCCACACATCGATGGGAGGCTTTACTTTCCGTCACAGGCCAAGGTGTCAAACGCAGCATTGAAACTCGCTGGAGCGCCAGAGCAGAAGCAGTAACTATAGTCAACAAACATTTTATTAATATTTTAAGCGTTTTGGAAAAATTAACAGCTGAAGAAGAAAACAGTAAAACAAGAGCAGATGCTGGAATTTTACTCAATTCAATGCAATCTTTTTCTTTCCTATGTTATCTCTATTTCTGGGATCCCATTCTCATGGAAATCAATGATGCTCAAAAATATCTGCAAATAAAAGGGTTAAATGTTCATCAATGCCACGTAAAATTAAATTCTTTGCAAACCTATTTCATGGAACAAAGAGATGTACTAGTACAAAATGCTGTTACAGCAGCCAAAACAATGTGTGAAGAGTTGGAGATATGTACGGAACGTAGGGTAAGAAGAAGAAAAATTATGAGTGGGGAAAATTCACAAGACCTGGGTCTATCTCTAGAACAGGAAATACAACGAGAAATGTTTTTATCCATGGATCGCATTATACATGAAATAAAAGAAAGATTTGAGCAGTTAGACGTCCTTGCAAGAAAATATTCGTGCATAATGCCATGTAACCTAATCAATGAAGCATTTGAATGTGAAATAAATGACTTTATTGACATTGACAAGGAACAGTTTCTTATTGAAAGAAAGAGGATTCAGGTTTTTATGGCTGTACCTACATTACAAGAAGAAGCATTTTCTTGGAAAAACGGGACAAAAGGCCCTCTTGATCTTTTAAAATTCATACAGCAGTATAGATTAGAAAATTCTGTACCAAACATTGTAATTTTGTTAAGAATTTTCTTAACAATTGCTATCAGTGTCGCTAGTTGCGAACGGAGCTTCTCGAAATTGAAGTTAATAAAAAATTATCTTCGTTCCACGATGAGCGATTTCAGACTTCGAAATCTTGCAATATTGTCAATAGAACAAGATATTACAAATAATTTAAATTTTGATAGCATTATACACGATTTTTCTAACATGAAAGCTAGGAAAGTAAATGTATAAATATGTGTACATACTATCTAATGCATACAATTTGTTTATTAAAAAAATTAAAGCATTTTCATTTAGTTATAAAAACACAGTAATGCATATTCATTGGTAATGTGTTTCTGTAAGTAAATTTGGAATATGTATTCTCTCATGCGACTTCAGTAACTTTCTTGTGGTCTTTAAAAAGAATATCTTGCATTTTAAAAACAAAATATGTATTTACATGTATATTATCTTATGTGGCCACCTTTATTGCTGCTTACTTAAATATGGCATCTAATGGTAAAAATGTTCCCACCTTTACTTTGTTTCGATTGGAATTATTTATTTGTAATAATCAATTTATACAAAGTACCACGGCACGGAAGTCCGGAGGGCGGCAAATTGGTGACCGCCCCGGGCGGCAAAAGCACCAGCTACGCCACTGAGTTTTAGGCAAAAATGTTTTTTTAAGTTCGTATGGATTTGTCTAACTAGATTAGGTTTGTTCAAGTCGTATGGGTTTTTATAAGAGGAAAAGGTTTGTTAATGCCGTATGGGTTCGTATAAGACGCTCCTTCTGTACAGAAGATTATTGCGTTCTACGTATTTCTATGGTTTGTGTTTAGTTCTGTATTCTTACTAGAGTTTTAAAAGATGATAAAGTGGTGGCTTTCCTTGTTTCTTCAGGCAACCTATTCCACGCCCGAATACCGGACGGAAAGAAAGAAAACTTGAATGTGTTTGTTCTTGCATATGGAATGAGAAAGGTGTTTTTATGTTTATGTCTATTTGAGGGTTGTATTAGGTTATCTTTGTGTTGTATTTCTAAATTAGAATTAATTGCCTTATGTATAATTACTAATTTACTCTTGGTTCTTCTATCCTCTAGTGTTTCAAGGTTGAATGATTTAACTAATGGTGTTACTCTTGTCAGTTTTGAATATTCTCCAGTAATGAATCTGGCAGCTCTTTTTGGATTTGTTCTAACTTATCAATATTTTCTTTGGTGGATGGGTCCCATACAGAAGATGAATATTCTAGTATAGGTCTCACCAGGGTGAGGTAGCATTTTAGTTTTATATCTTTGTTAAATTTGTAAAAGTTTCTTTTTATAAAGCCTAAGATTTTGTTTGATTTTTTAATAACTTCATTGACATGGGGATTCCAAGATAGTTTCTCATTTATTATGACTCCTAAATATTTCGCATCTTTAGTTTCGGTTAGTTCTTTTCCATGAACGAAATATTTTGAATTTATTTGTTTCTTTTTCTTTGTTACTCTTAGCAGTTGACATTTTTCTGGGTGGAAGGACATACTCCAGTTAGTTTCCCATTTGATTAATTCATCTAAGTCTTTTTGTAAAATTTTGCTATCGTGTTCTGACTTGATTGTTCTATAGATTATTATAGGTTTAGTGAGGTCTTGTGTTTGGTATATGATGTGTCGATTACAAAAGTTACACATGTGGTAACATAAAATGTATAGAAATGAAGGTATATATTTCTGTCTGTCTATCTCTTCTTTATGGCTGACTATACCATTCAATATATCGAAATAAAAAAATGTTGAGATCTTGTTGAATGCTCTGCCGGGACGTTAACTAACAAAAAATACATGCATTAACACTTATAAAAGGGTCAGGGGCTTATTGTGTCGTTATTTGATTGTATGTGATGTTTAAAAATTGGTTTAAGACTTAGCTCCTGAGTAAAGGAACGATATTGATCAAACGTGGTTCTAAAATATTGTTCGACGATGTTAAAAGTATATAGGCATTAAACTTCTAATATCTATTCATTTGGATTTGAGGCCGCAAATTCGTTTTTCCGTACTGGTTTTAGATTTTACTTCACATTTAAGCTTACACAAGCTTGATAAATATTGATAACTATGTGACTTGAGGTGTAGCATATGCCACAGTATTGCCCATAGATAGTTTATTGTTTAAGTGGGGGGGGGGGCGGAGGAAGAACGGGCACACATGAAGTACGAAGAAATCAGAAAAACGCTTGTGAATTTGTTTCAAAGACGAGAAAAGGGAGAAACACATTTTTTCCCGATTTCGAACACATTTTTAAATCAGTAACAGCCCCAATAAATATTTTTATTTTCTATCCAGGTAGCTATTTCGGATATACTGTTCACATCATCGAATAATGTAAAAAGAGCAATGATTTATTTGATGTTATTGATTATTACTTTTTATGTTGAAAATCTGAATGTGTCAATAAGCATGTGCGCGATACCATTACAGTCATCGGCTGCATGGAGAGGATGAAATTGGAATAGGAGTTACGATGACCTCAAACATATGATAGAAACCCATAGAGTGAATAAGTAATATTTTAATTAACATTTAACCCGCAATAATTTTATAATTTTTATTACAATAACAGGCCATTACAGCAAATAGTCAAATTTTGCAGACATAAATGTTAGCGTACAAGAGTCTATTGTAGGCACTATAGTGCCTGTTCCACCAATTTCTTTTAAACAAAAATACTAACGATGAACAACTTCATCAAAAACATGGTATTTGTCATCCTTATTGACTACGACTCGTTCTTGTGTATGCAAGGGATAGAGTCAGACTTTCACGCAAATTTTAAGCCGTAACGAGCTTGAGAATGATTTCGGTAAAGGAGACTTATGAAAAATTTTAATTTGACCTTTTGTTTAACGATTTATCAAATATTCCATTGTACACTCAAAAATTAAGAATCGAGGACAACGCGTCTTGGTATTAACTATTCTTATATATTAAAAAAAAAGTTTCTTTGATCCGTCCTAAATACATGTATCTATAATGTGTTTTTTGCAATTGAATAAAAAGCAATCTATACATATTTGTCTCGGAAAACTATACAAAATATATATTTTTTTAAAAACTAGAATGTCAAAGACATCTTTAGTGACATTCGATAAATGACATTCGGCGATGACATGATAGAGATAATTAATTGTAAGATTACGTGATGAATTCCAGTGCCTAGGATTGCCGCCCAAAGCACCAGATAACACAAACATCAGGAGAACACACAACTTGGGCGACATCTTTCCTACAACTCCTGGCCGTGAAATAAGGTTACTGTAGCTTTGTTAGCTACATGCAACAAGTTGTCGACTTTTGTAGAACAGATAACAAGGGATCTCAAACTGCTGGGTGGGTCCAGGGTTCAAAATCAAATCATTTGCTGATTAAGATTAATTTAAATGATTCACTAGTCCAGTGTTTCCAAATGTAATATCTCTTTTGTTTGAGGGTGACTAAATTTTACGCGTAGTTATCATGAGAGTAAATAAAGAAATAATGGCATCATGATTTTGTTATGGATAGTAATTAAATAATTAATAATTTAGAGATTTTGATAATGCCAATACAATTAAAAAATAATGAAGACACGCAAAACCTATTCTTTGATCATTAAAATGAAGATTAGCTATCATGACAAAATAGTGTCAATATTTGCCAAGAATAGGTTGACTAGCGACTAGCATGAAATAAGAGCGAAAATTAGAAGTTCATTTCTATAACATAATAAAATATGATAACGTCATTGTTTGGTGTGCATCGGTGCGCAAAATACAACCCCTATGATTAAATACTTTGCGTACATTTCCCAAAGTTTAATATTTCGTATTTATCAAAAAAGGACAAGTTAGTTGGGCTTTTGAAAAAGGTTGGCGCCGTAGGCGCCCTAAAAAAAAGTGAGCGCCATAGGCGCCACGGCACAATCTAGTTCTAAATATAATGACAGAAACAATTTAGATAAATATGATCAATCTTTGAGAAAATAGGTGAGGGAGGGTGAGTTATGTCCAAGGAAGTTGCGTTTTACTTGACCTTTATGAGATGAAGTCACAGTCCCTGATACATAGAAAAAAAAGTAACTTAGCGAGAATTATTGCGTCACAGGTTCAAATAGCTGCAACCAATGTGGTAGGTTATTTTAAAACCGTTGTTGCTAATAACAAACAATAGTTTCCACTTATCAGTAACACTATAAATATTAAACAACTTCAAAAGTCAGAAAGGTATTGAATTATTTAACTGATTTCGAAAAAAACAGGACTTGAAAGAAATATCCCCGTATTTTCACCATATTTTTAAAAAGTATAGTTTATTTTAAAACAAAGTACAGTGGTAACTCGAGATAAGAATGCTAAAAGAATATTTGGTTCAATGATACGAAAACAGTTCCAAGACACGAAAATGTTTTGTTAAGAGATTAGAAAGCAAAGATTCTGATGGAAGCGAGGCGAAGAGAGTAGAAGGTGACACCAAATATTAAAAAGAAAAGCAAATCTAAAAATAGAATAACACTTATTTACATCCTCTTACCGGTAAAATAGATTTTGTAACCAGAATACATTTTATATATAAATGATCAGTTGTATTCATTGAGCCAAATGTTGGATGTAACATTATAAGGATTGGAAATAAGTAAAGATTAATTTATTCCAAATAATTGCCTGTTTTATTATTCTTTTCCACTTCCTGAATGCAAATCCAGAATTTTGAACCCCTAAAACGGCCTTAATATTTTCAGACTTTTTTTTTTATCGATTCTAGTTTATAAAAAAATAATCATTTTCTACTATTTTACAATCACGTTAAATTGGGTCATTGAGGCGAACATTGATTTTAACATAAACTCTACACAAACTATTGTAAAAGATTGTTTACTTTAAAGAACAACACTTTTAGTACCAATAAAATGGCTTTTAAAAGATCTCCCAAACAAATTAAACTGATTTTCTTATAAAGCTTTAATAACTAATAAAAATTTTTCTTAAAGCCAGTCTGACATTCAAACAAATAACGGTATAGTATCTGAACAGGACTGTATTCGACAGGTTGGTTTTTAAAAACGAGTAAGTTTGTATAAGCCAACTAGGTTTAGTATGGTGTTTGGGTTTGTATAAGAAGTGTAGGTTTGTTTCAATGTGGGTTTGTATACTTGGGGCTTGTCTTTTTATTCAACACTAGAGCCAAATTCATATATTAAATAAAACTCATCGATGATACTAAAGAAAAGTCTCAATTATTAGGAAAACTTGAGATTACGTTCATAACCAAGCGCATTCTGATACATTTCTAGACGGCTTCGTGTCAACTAATAACACAAATAATTTTTACATCCAATCAACATGAATGTTAGCGTAAAATGTAAGCGTAAAGAGTTTAAGAGTGAATTATTGGAACTTTAACAAACGTGGTATATAAAAACGTTAAAAAAACTAAATGGAAAAGACGTAAACAAGGTAAGGGTTAGCCTGACAGGACGTAACAAAACATCGAACGTTTCGGCAAAGAGCCTTTTTCAACGGACATACAATACACAAATAAAACGAATATAAAAAAAATAATAAAATGGAGAAACTTAGCTGCGGTGAAATCCAAAGAATCGAAGAAAATAAAGCTGAAAGATGACAGAGCGAGTTTATATAGGAAAACAGAGAGTGGGCGGGGCGAACGCATAGGTGGTCAAAGCAAACACCACATTCACCCCATGTGGGGCTATTGTCCCATGATTTTCCATTGTTTCCATTTAAAATTTAAAATCTATGAGAGGAAAAAATCAAACAAACAAAACATTCATGCAAAATTTAATTCAACATCTTTAAAAAATATATTTATTGATTAATTATTGTCATAATCAAAATAATTAAACATATTGATTTGATTAATGAGCGAGGTCCACGAAATAAATTTTCGCAAGCGTTTGAAAAGCTTAAACTTTAGTCAATATCTCACTTAAATTAATAATTTTTGAACAATCAATTCCTGTATTGCTTGAATAAGTCAAGTTTTTTGTGAAAAAACGCTGATTCCATCCTAAGAATTATTATACTATCAGACATCGTGATAAATGAAATTATTTTAATATTATTTTCAATTATTGAACATCTTTCCTACTTAAAAATGAGTTAAACTTCTCTAATAATGCTTAAACACCAATAGAATGTCTAAGGGGTGTATTCTGGCCTGGAGGCGTATATACTGGCCTGGGCCGGTTTAACCCCCTTGGTATATTCTAGCCTAGGCCAAATATACCCCCGGGGTATATTCTAGTCTAGGCCAAATTATACCCGAGTATATTCTGGTCAGGGGTTTCCCGATAGTACAGTTACGGGATTGGTTTAGTTTTGCCTGTCACAGCCAATAGGATGTTTCGTTTGGTTAGGAGTTTATCCAAGATGTCTGCGCCCTTGTTGAACGTGTGGTTACAATATTTACATTGAGTTTGTGAGGGGAAAAAAATTTCATGGATCATGATGAGCCTCAACCTGGTCCATCTGGGACAAAACGTTAACGTTCTTCCTTATTCTCAACACAAGAAATTATTGGGTTTTTTAAAGATTTGCCAAAATTAGATTGTGATAATGATTTGGAGGATTCAGAAAGTGATATAAAATGAGACCGATTATGAAGGTGTGTCGAGGGGATAAGCTGATCGAAAGGGGCGTGTCCCAAGTGTGAACGCTACTTGTATATTAAGAGATGGAGCCCCTGCTGGATCTACTGACACACTAAAGTTGAATTTTTGTGCTAGAGTTCAGGTAGGCCTATTCTTTTACTTGCATATTTTTAATTTGATGTTGTTATCTTAAAAATAGATCTATATAAAAATTATAATGTAGTTAATTGGCGCTAGATATATTGAGTAGCTTTTGCCTATTTAAAAGAGGAGTGGGTATTGCCTTATGTTTTTTTATGTCATAGACACAGTTACATTATTTTTTTACTTTAACCATATCTTCTTATATGTTACAGACGCTCCTTCTGAACAGAAGATTATTGCGTCCTACATTAGTCCTGTATTTTTATTAGAGTTTTAAATGATGGTAAAGTGTTGGACGGAAAGAAAGAAAACTTGTATGTGTTTGTTATTGACATTACTTTAAAAAAATATATTCACGATCCGTGTGCATTATATTAAAAAGTTTTACAAGACATAACTAGAATTAGGTATTTTCGGATTGTTTTGACCTGCGTATTTTAATGAACATCCTTATAGTTATGTCATGTAGATAAAGGATTTATAGTCAAAAATTTCAGGAATACCTTATTTAGTTTAATTTACTTCTGTTAACAGTCCGGAAGCAAAAGTTTAAATTCATAACTTATACATGGCCGCCTTTAGGGATTGGAGGCCCTAAATTTAACAGAAAAGTAAATACGGAAAGAATAAAATTATAATTTTTTTTAGAAACTTTCTGTATTTATATCCTAATTAACAAATAACTGAAATGGCTTTACTTTTTAATTGTCCTCAAATGCCGTTCTCTGGGGCGGACCACCCCCACTTCCCCCTAGCTATGCAAAAGTAGAACGTTGAACATTTTTAGAAAGTTACATATATTTATATTTAAATGAAAACAAATTCAATCTTAACAAAAGAAAAGAATAGTACTAACATAGGTTGTTGTTTTTTTTTCACAGACATGCGACTCAGTGGTGGTAACAGATATTTTATTCAAGACTTTTATAGTTTTGTTTGACAAGTAAAAATGATGCCATCAGTCAGCCAGACCCTCCATTGTGGAGAATGTCGCTGCCATAACAAGTCACATACACTCTTCTTAACATCCTCTTCGCTCTCTCACGTGTTACATGATGCGATCACCTGAATGGTAGCATTCATTTATCCAGATGAAGCTAGGAGTAATAGAAGAGAAAATCATTTTTTTTTCAAACTATTTGTGCGCACCACTAAATCTATCAAAAATTGTTAGATTAACCAATTAAATTAGGATTTTTACTTCGATAGCATAATAAACAAATATGAGTTTTTTTCACGCCTACATGGAAGCGCATATTTTCTCATACTAAAAAAAAGTATCTGTTCTAGATTCATAATATAATATAGAAACATTTGAATAAAAGCAACAACTCTACGAAAATGGCCCCCAGCAATAGTCATAAGAATGTTGAGGGCGAACCCCAAACAATGAAACATTTAACATGTAAACTTACGGCAGTTGGTTTCATCAGTCTTGTCACCACAGTTATCCCGATCATTGCACTGGAAGAAACGTGCGATACATTTGCCGTTGTTACATTTCAGTTGGTTGGGGTGAGTACAGTCGGTGGCTGCATGGAGATCAAGAAAGACAAGTGTAATTAAGGGGTTGTTGAACGATAAGGAACATATTGCAAGCAACAATAATGTGATGAATATCCTGAAGCACGATTCACGATCCAATGTGTGGTAGATAAGAAAAATAATTTGGAAAATCTTCAAAAGGAATGAGGAATATATTTCTATGTAACTTATTTAACACAAAGCAAATTTAATTTTTTTAACATGATACGTAACAAAGCGAAGGTAAGTCCAGAATGAGGTTGCACGTGTTATATTTTCTATGCCGACCCCTCCCTTAAATGATAGTATAAAATGTGCTACCTCGAGTAGACAAACATAATAACATTGAACTATCATAACCTCCACCAACCTCAACATTGACTCAGAAAGAACTACTTACATCATCCAACCTCCACCAACCTCAACATTGACTCAGAAAGAACTACTTACATCATCCAACCTCCACCAAAACCAACATTGACTCAGACAGAACTACTTACGACATTCAACCTCCACCAAACCTCAATATTGACTTAGACAGAACTACTTACGACATTCAACATCCACCAACCTCAACATTGACTCAGACAGAACTACTTACGACATTCAACCTCCACCAAACCTCAACATTGACTTAGACAGAACTACTTACGACATTCAACCTCCAACAACCTCAACATTGACTCTGACAGAACTACTTACATCATCCAACCTCCACTAAAACCAACATTGACTCTGACAGAACTACTTACATCATCCAACCTCCACCAAACCTCAACATTGACTTAGACAGAACTACTTACATCATTTAACCTCCACCAAACTCAACATTGACTTAGACAGAACTACTTACGACATTCAACCTCCAACAACCTCATCATTGACTCAGACAGAACTACTTACATCATCCAACCTCTAAAACCTCATTATTGACTCAGACAGAACTACTTGCATCATCCAACCTCTAAAAACCTCATCATTGACTCAGACAGAACTACTTACATCATCCAGCCTCCACCAACCTTAACATTAACTCAGACAGAACTACTTACATCATCCAACCTCTAAAAACCTCATCATTGACTCAGACAGAACTACTTACATCATTCAACCTCCACCAACCTCAACATTAACTCAGACAGAACTACTTACATCATCCAACCTCCACCAACCTCAACATTAACTCAGACAGAACTACTTACATCATCCAACCTCCAACAACCTAAACATTGACTCAGACAGAACTATTTACATCATCCAACCTCCACCAAAATCAACTTTGACTCTGACAGAACTACTTACATCATCCAACCTCCACTAAACCTCAACATTGACTTAGACAGAAATACTTACGACATTCAACCTCCAACAACCTCAACATTGACTCAGAAAGAAATATTTACATCATCCAACTTCCACCAAAACCAACATTGACTCTGACAGAACTACTTACATCATCCAACCTCCACCAAAACCAACATTGACTCAGACAGAACTACCAACATCATCCAACCTCTAAAAACCTCATCATTGACTCAGACAGAACTACTTACATCATCCAACCTCTAAAAACTTCATCATTGACTCAGACAGAACTACTTACATCATCCAACCTCCACCAGCCTCAACATTAACTCAGACAGAACTACTTACATCATCCAACCTCCAAGAACGTAAACATTGACTCAGACAGAACTACTTACATTATCCAACCTCTAAAAACCTCATCATT
The DNA here is from genome assembly GCA_002072015.1 of Radix auricularia. Taxonomy (NCBI): domain Eukaryota; kingdom Metazoa; phylum Mollusca; class Gastropoda; family Lymnaeidae; genus Radix; species Radix auricularia. The sequence continues at coordinate 987,444 of MUZC01000083.1, forward strand.
GACTCAGACAGAACTACTTACATCATCCAACCTTCAGCAACCTCAAAATTAACTCAGACTGAACTACTTACATCATCCAACCTCTAAAAACCTCATCATTGACTCAGACAGAACTACTTACATCATCCAACCGCTAAAAACCTCATCATTGACTCAGACAGAACGACTTACATAATTCAATCTCCAACAACTTAAACATTGACTCAGACAGAACTATTTACATCATCCAACCTCCACCAAAACCAACATTGACTCTGACAGAACTACTTACATCATCCATCCTCCACCAAACCTCAACATTGACTTAGACAGAACTACTTACGACATTCAACCTCCACAAACCTCAACATTGATTCAGACAGAACTATTTACATCATCCAACCTGCACCAAAACCACATTGACTCTGACAGAACTACTTACATCATCCAACCTCCAAGAACCTAAACTCTGACTCAGACAGAACTACTTACATCATCCAACCTCTTAAAAACCTCATCATTGACTCAGACAGAACTACTTACATCATCCAACCTCCAGCAACCTCAAAATTAACTCAGACTGAACTATTAACATCATCCAACCTCTAAAAACCTCATCATTGACTCAGACAGAACTACTTACATCATCCAACTTCCACCAACCTCAACATTAACTCAGACAGAACTACTTACATAATCCAACCTCCAACAACCTCAACATAACTCAGACAGAACTACTTACATCATCCAAAATCCACCAACCCCAAAATTGACTTAGTCAGAACTACCTACATCATCCAACCTCTAAAAACCTCATCATTGACTCAGACAGAACTACTTACATCATCCAACCTCTAAAAACCTCATCATTGACTCAGACAGAACTACTTACATCATCCAACATCCACCAACCTCAACATTAACCCAGACAGAACTACTTACATCATCCAACCTCCAAGAACCTAAACATTGATTCAGACAGAACTACTTACATCATCCAACCTCTAAAAACCTCATCATTGACTCAGACAGAACTACTTACATCATCCAACCTCCACCAACCTCAACATTAACTCAGTGTGAACTACTTACATCATCCAACCTCCAACAACCTAAACATTGACACAGACAGAACTACTTACATCATCCAACCTCAACCAACCTCAACATGAACTCCGACAGAACTACTTACATCATCCAACCTCTAAAAACCTCATAATTGAATCAGACAGAACTACTTACATCATCCAAAATCCATTAACCTTAACATTAACTCAGACAAAACTACTTACATCATTCCAACCTCCAACAACCTACACATTGACTCAGACAGAACTACTTACATCATCCAACCTCTAAAAACGTCATCATTGACTCAGACAGAACTACTTACATCTTCCAACCTCCACCAACCTCAATATTAACTCAGACAGAACTACTTACATCATCCAACCTCCAACAACTTAACATTGACTCAGACAGAACTACTTACATCATCCAACCTCCACCAACCTCAACATGAACTCAGACAGAACTACTTACATCATCCAACCTCCACCAACCTCAACATTAACTCAGACAGAACTACTTACATCATCCAAA
>MUZC01000083.1:1025984-1036349 GCA_002072015.1 Radix auricularia
TGATTTCTTTGTTCTGAGTTTCGGTTATATTTAGGTTTGCAATTATTAATTTTAACTTGATTTCTCCTAGCTTTTCATCTTTACCTTTGAATATCTGTATCAAATTGGAATATACTTTTTCCATTTCAGTTTTTCTCATTTTTACTTTCATGTACGCTACTTGAGATTCACCATTTTTTTACTTTATGCTCCCCCCTTTGTTACTTGAAATTGTTCATATTTTTCAACTTCAGACCTCTTCAACTCTGTTATATTTTGGCTTGCAGTGTTTAGGTTTAACTGTATTTCTATCAGTTTTTAATCTTACATCCGAAATAGTTTTAATCAAGTTAGAACAATATTTCTCCATTGATTCAATTTTTAATTTTAAGTTTTAATTTTGTTTTGTTGCCACTCTTTAATTTTTCTAATAGCTCACCTTTGTCCTTAGTTTTTTTGAGTCAACTAGTTTTTTCTGTATTAATTTTCGCTAACAGGCTTTGCTTTTCGACAATTTCCACGATTATTTCAGCTTCAGCTTCATTTAGTTCTGTTTTGTGCTTCTTGCTTTCCCTTTTCATCTATGTAGATCTTCGTCTACTTTGCACTCTACACAATTTTCTTGCCTGCAATTCAATCTATAGTTTCTTGTTTTTATTTTTATTTGCTCTATTTCTCAATCAATAAGTTTTTCTTCCATTTTCTTTTTCTTTGGCTTCATTTACTTTTACTTTGTCTTTCAAATAAAAATCACGTAATTTTTTTCACAATAATCCAAATTTTTAGGCTATGGCAGTAATTTTTTTTTACAATAGTCCATTTTTTTTATTTTGAATGTATTTATTTTGTGTGAATGATTATCGCTTATTTTGTGTTCTTCACTTATGTCACACAATGTTCAATTGTTGAAATAAATAACTCTCACTGTCTCAACATACTTTATATCCGTTGGATGAATAGTTTTACAATTTATGTCACTTAATTTTCCTTTAGAAATTGTCTTGCTCACAACTCTACCAAAAATATTTTAGCTTTAACTTCTGAGAACATTTTATCTCACTTGGTGACCATTTCCCGTGACTGAGCCATTTTGCGTGTGTTTTTTGGCTTGTCAAACAGTATTCTCTCTAACACAATAATTCACTTAACTAATAAAATCCAGGAAATATGTTCTTTAATAATGCAATATCAAATATGTACGATAATTTTACAATAAACAACAATGTACCTTGTGCTTGCACTAGTCTCATCTCTCTCTTTCACTTCTCAACTTCTAACTACATCGCTCGAGTCACGTGTTTTTTAACCCGTGACCACACACCCTAAGGCCTGGACATTGGTCTTCATTTGACCCTAGCCGCATTCCTTTTATAGCCCTTGGTTAAGGTCATACTAATGAAATTAAAATTGAACAAGATGATCTAAGAAAAAGCAACTTAAGCAATTTTTTTTTCACGAATGACCAATTTGTATTTATAACTTGTGATTTTCGCACGGTGGTGTGTTTAGTGATCACTTTTGTGTTATTAAACTTGTTGATTATTGGTGCGAAATCGTGCAAAAATAATTCTTTTTGTTGACGTCATTACAACATGTATACAATTGTAGATAGTTCTTGTTTAGACAGTTGTTGTGGCCAAGTGGGGAGGCCATTAAAGTTTGTTTTGTTAAGCGTAATCGTTATTTCTTATTAAAAGGAATTTTATGAATCTGGTAACAGGCGGGCCACGTAAAATTATTAGGACGCTTGTCACACAAATAGAAGTTAATTTTTATCCCATAATTACTATGTCTTACTTCAAGCTTTTGTTTCAATACTTAACTCTAATTAAATGATAGATTTCGCTTGCTTGATAACGCACTGCGGGGGCCGCGGTGGTCGAGTGGCAAGCTAGCTTAACTGTCGTTCCGATGGTCAAATCCATGGTAAGGCATGGACTTGCCAAAAACAACTGCTGCCTTGCAGATATTCTTGGCTGACCAAAGGCTATGGAAACAATTCCAGAAAATACAGCAGGCTGAAAACGGAGACCACCGGCCCATTGGCGCAAAACTCGTGGCACGCAAAAGAAAAAGAAGATAACGCACTGCCTTTAAACTTTCACACACCTTTCCCATCTTGTTAAACAAATATGTTTCACTTTGTTGAAGCGTAAAATAAAGCAATAAAATAAATTTGTTCAATAATAAAAAATCATGACAAGTTGATTCAGGACAAGATTTTGACATATGACAAAACAAACAGGATGTTGGACGTGGTGGTCGAGAGGTAGCGCTATCGACTGTCATACCGATAGTCACGAGTTCGAATTCACACAAAGGTGAGGACTTGTTCTCGGGGCCTGAGGATTCCCCGAGCCCCCCTGCTCCGAATGGGTACCTAACTAGACAATAGTTAGGCCGTGTCCTGTGACCGCTGCATCACTTGCCAACAGATCATCTCTCATGGTATGTGGACGTAATTATATTCTGCATAGAAGGAGCGTCTGTATATCTAAGATAAGATAATTTCATAATTTCAAGGTTATACTTGTCACAGGCACAATGTGTACGAAAATGCCCTATGATTTAAAAGAAAAAAAGATATGCTTGTACGATTGGCTTATGCCATTTCATGTTCGCATTTACCGCGGATATTGGAAATATCTAAATATAAGTGTGCCAGTTCCTACATTAAGAAATCAAGGTGTTGTTGCACGACGTTGTCTTTAAACCTATAGCGGCATGCCTTTCTACATATACCAAGTACACCAAAGATGCCTTAATTAATGACATTAGACTCCCAAAGTATCAATCCGGACAAAAAGGTGAGGATTTGTTCTCGGGGTCTGAGGAGTCCCCGAGTCACCCAGCTCCGAATGGGTATCTAACTAGACACAAGTTAGGTGGCTGGGGTAATGCGTGGAACCCCTATTGCCGGGGCCTGTTACCGCTGCATCACTTACCAACAGATCATCTCTCATGGTCTGTGGACGCAATTATCATCTGCATAAAAGGAGCGTCTGTATATCTAAGATATATAATAAAGATATATAAGATTATAGCCCTATCTGTTACTCCTTGATTTTCTTTTTATACCCATATTCCTCACAATATTTTCTGGACAGACAAACGCACTCCAATATACCTACACACGCTTTGGCGACATTGTTCCTAAACCTCTATTTGTTTGAGTTCAATGCCAAGTTCATTGACCAAAGCAGTTTTGTCGTCATGGGTATAATGATTTTAAAACAAACACACATCATGTCTGAATTCCATGTTATAAATTCCGGTTTATTGCCTCATCTTCATTAAGAGTTATTTCCCTTATTACATTCCTCCTTTCCTCGGATATGGAATCATATCAATTGATAATTGAAATACATGTTTAATATAGAATGAGCTTAAAGAACTCTTGATCATCTTGCAGTGAGAAAAATTTAAAATTAAGCAAGACGTAAACAATTCAGATTTCAAGGAGTTACATTATCTAAATGTCATTTATAAAAAATAAGCTTAATGTATTTATAAATGGGTGTCTATTCTTGATAAAGTGTTCAATTGTTATTATTGATAATATTAAGTTCAATTTTCGATTAATGCTTAAAATTTAAAGACTTTTAAACTTGTTCTTGACTAAGTATCAAACTGTTTCTTTATGGATTTATTGAAGACAATTGTATATTGATTTATGTTTTCATACTTACCTTCCTACTGACTGATTTTTTTTTCTCTTTGATTTTAACATTAATGATTACGTATAACACATTCGATGAAACGATTTATCTTGAATGGTATTATCATACCATGACACAGACGTTGAAGATCACTAAAATAAAAAAATAATAATAATAAAGACGACAAGACATTAACGAGCTTTTAGTCTTGTTGAAAGGTTGGGGCATTCCTGGCTGTTATCTTCATAATGCCCATCGAGAAATGAATGAATAAAACGTTGAAAGTGCTCGATTTTAAAAATGTAATGATTAATTAGCTAATGTGGTAGTCTCTATACCGGTCTGGCACTTTTCTTAGCTCGTCTTTGACGTTGCAACTGATTGTCTGGCAAACTGATGTCAGCTGCGGGCATAGGTTCGTCTGTAGTTGCGGGCTCAGTTTCGACTGTTGTTTCGGGCTCAGGTTCGACTGTTGTTGCGGGCATAGGTTCGTCTGTAGTTGCGGGCTCAGGTTCGACTGTTGTTGCGGGCTCATGTTCGACTGTTGTTGCGGCATAGGTTCGTCTGTTGTTGTGGGCTCAGGTTCGACTGTTGTAGCGGGCTCAGGTTCGACTGTAGTCCCATCTTGGATGTCGACTTCTGGTTCAGTAGAAAATTCTTTATCTTCAATTATGTCAGTTGATGTAGGTGCTTGTGGTGACTGTTTGAAGAAGCTGCTGTTTCTCGTGATGGTTTTGAGCTGTAATCATATTACCTTTCTTGTGTGTAACAGTGTAAGGTATTGGTTCATAAGGAGTTAATGGTCGAATAGACTTTGTGTCTTTGAAAAGTACATTATCTCCGGGTTGAATAGATGAAGGTTTTAGTTACTGTTTGTTATCAGTATAGTGCTTCATGGTAGACTTAGCTCTGGCATCATTTTCCCTAATGACTTGGTCTGTTTTATTTTTAGGGATGTTTGGTACTTGAGGAAGTTTTGTTTTTAAAGCTCGACCAAATAAAATCTGTGCAGGAGCTATTCCTGTAGAAGTATGTGGTGTTGATCTGTAAGATAGAAGCAATCTGTAAAGCTCTTGTTTCCAGTTCTTCTGTTCAATTTCAGCTGTTTTTATACATTTTTTGACTGTGCGCATAAATCTTTCTGTTTCTGCATTAGCTCGGGGCCATATAGGTGTAATTTTGCGATGATGGATTCCCATGTTTGAAATATAATTTTTGAAATATTGGCTATTGAAGGGAGGACCATTATCAGTTTTGAGTTGATCAGGAATACCGAATTCTGCGAATATTTTGTCGAGTCGAGGTATTGTAGCTCTTGCTGACGTGCTATCAAGAATATCTACTACAACATACCTTGAATATTCATCGGTAACAACTAGTAAATGTTGTCCATTTGGTAGATGACCAAAAACAGCGCGTAGTTCTGACCATGCTTGCTTTGGAAGCACGGACCTTTACAGTGGTTCTCTTGCTGACGTAGGAGTAGCAATTTGACAAGTCATGCAGTTTTTAACTTTTTTCTCTACAGCTGCATTCATGCCTTGGAACCAAACTTTCTCACGTAGCAAAGCTAGAGTTTTTGTTCGCCCTTGGTGTCCAATGTGTGCTAATTCAACAGACTTTTTCTGTATTGTTTTTGGTAGAGCAATTTGTTTAGCCTTAAGAATTCCATCTTGAGTGACTGTCAATTCTTGTGCACATTGCTTTAGTGTATCAAATGTTCTTACTTCATCAACTGGGACATATGTGATATGTCTGTACCATTGTCCTGTTTCAAGTGATTTGATGACGGCTTGCAAAGTAGGATCTTTTGCAGTCTCATCAGCAACTTGTTGTTATGTCATAGCCTTTGGCATAGCATTGTCAGTTAAATACTGAATATATTCTTCAGCTATTTTATCTTCTCTTGAACTTGGTACATTATCAACTGGATGCTTTCTCATATAATCAGCTGGATTGTCTTTACCCTTTTGGTACTTGATTTTCATGTTTTAAGTTGTGCCATTTCAGCTTACCTAGTCCTGTAAATATATATGGGAACTGTGCAGAAATCTCACAGGTCTTCACTGCTGTCACTTTCTGAAGAAGTTTAAGCTCAAGACAAGTTTTCCAACCAATAATGGGTATTTCTTTTCTTTTCACAACAAGGAAATCGGGAGAAATGTCAATATTCTAGTGCGATATTTGTGCATTGAATTTCCCTATAACATCTAATGGTTGACTTGATGAAAATTGAAATATCTTGCTTGTGCTACCATTCAGATGAGGTTTGGGAGTTAGCTTTTAAAATAAATGTTCTGTCAGAATGTAGATGTTTGCTCCAGAATCTGCAAATGTTTGTATCATGCTCCCATTGATGTTAACTTTAAATAAGGGTAAATGTTTTCCTTGAATAGTGGATATGTGCACATAGTTGTCTTCTACAGCGTTATTTACGTTTTTAATATGATTTTTAAAACTTGATTTCTGGTGTGGGGTGCGTTTCGGTTGAAATGCTAGTCTAACTGCACTGTTGCAAACAGTAGCAAAGGGGTTGTTTTTGCCACATGCTCGGCACTGCTTATTGAAAGCTGGACAATATTTCTGACCACCTTCATGAGGCTATGCTCTTCGACAATTCTTACATTTAGAGTAAGGAACTCTGTCTTGTTTTGGTGTAGATCTATACTTGTGTTGTTTGGGCTTGCTGTAATTAATTAAACTAGTAGTAGATCTCATTTTGTGCAGAGATGCATTATTTCCTTCTATCTCCTTAACTTGATTTGGCGTGATCTCGCAGGTTCTGGCGAACTGTAATAAGTCTGTCAACAAAATGTTAGGGTTATTTAATCCTTTTTCCCGTGCCTTGGATGATTTACAACTAGCTATTAGTTGTGACCTTATCTCTTCATCAGGGTTATGGAACTCACACGATGGTGCTAGCTGCTTTAACTCTGTGTAGAAGGTTTCTATCTCTTCAGTTTGTTGATGGAGCTGTATGAAAGCATATCTTTAAATCTCTTTGTTTACTCTTGGATTAAAGTAACGGTTCAATGCTTGAATGAGCTTATCAAACACTGATTCATCCGGTGTTGGATTTGTTTCCAACTCCGGTAGTGATTGAACTATATCATTAAGATCATTACCAGCATATGTTATTAGGAGAGCTTTCTTTTTGCTTTCGTCTGTGACATTGTATGCCACAAATAAGTTATTTGTTAGCCTTGACACCCACTTGTGCCATCGAGTAGCCACACCTTCTGCCTTCGTATCGAATGCAGGGTAGTCTGGTAGCTGTGCGAAAGCTATGTTGTAAATTTGTTTGTGTCTCCTCGTTAGATCTTGATTAAAGTAATCGAACGAATTAAAATATGGTCTGTATTTTTCTGTACTTTTTCGACACGCATTGAAAAATATCAGTGAGGAAATCCGGTTACACACCAGAGCTGGTGGAGCACATTTTGAAACTGCTCGCCTCCTAGCAAAAACCAAAACCACAGATACCCTAATTCGTGAGCTACTCTTTTTGAATGATGCGGCACAGATAAAAAATACAAACCTTGTTTAATTAAACTCAAGTCAAGCTTCTCCAACACATGCAACGAATGTGGCCTGCAAATGAGCTTCAAAAAGACAATCGTCATCTCCTAATACACAATTTATCCTCCTACCATCAATATCGACAATGAAACATTGGAGGTTGGGGACACATTTATTTAAATTAGATCCAAAGTCTCCAATACACTGTCCATTAAGAATGAAATGAAAAGTGAATTGGCAAGGCATCTGACACAATGATAAATTTAAAAAAAAACTGGTCTTGCAAAACACCAAGCTAAAGGAGAAAACCAAACTGTGTGTCTATCAAACTTGCATCATCAGTACGCTGCTGTAACGAAGCGAGAAATGGACCTCTTAAAAATCCAATGAGTGCAAACTTCATAGTTTCCACTTGAGGTGCTTGCGTCGTATAATTGGCATTAAATAGCAGGATAAAGTGCCAAATATTTAGGTTCTGATGGGTTCCAATATCCATAGCATGTGCTTAATCCTTAGTGAAATACGCCTAAGATGGCTAGGAAATGTTAAAATAATGAGCTCTGGAAGCATCCAAATGACATTCTATATAAAAAAATGGCATCGGGAAAGAGGAAGACCTGTCGCCTAATTCTGTGATTTAAAGATATCAGCCAAAAGGACATGAAAACAGCCAGAATACGGACACGCAACTGGGGATGTATAAGTAGAATACTGATATACGTTGCGCACAGTTGTAAAGGAACGCGTCGTAGTAGACAAGGAGCGATGAATGGAGGAGGCTACACATTTACAAACAGATAGGAGAAAGGCAAAAAAATTGGAAATCACAGAATTTATGTGCAAAGTCTGTGGTAAAGACTGTCCTTCAATGCTACGGCTGCACAGCCAAATGAGAAAATGCCCCTCTAGCTAACGGTGAGACAGAATGCTGCCAAAAAATGAATCTGGTTCTAGGCGCCTCATATTACGCCTGTTACTGACCACTCAATCCAACCATTATTATAGTATTAAAAATCTAAATGACAATATCCTTTTTAGCAAGACTGCTCAAATGAACATTATGATAACAAAATATAATACTTCGTACATTTCTTAATACCTTGACATTATGAATGCAATTATCAATATATCATATAACTAATATGTGTGGCTTGCGGCCACATAATATCGTAGGTACTTCGACAACAACAAGAAATTAAATTCTGTCATAAAGCTCTAAAACATATATTATTTTGAAGGGCTAGCTCTAAGCTTTCTAAAAACACCAATTTCATCTTGAACAGAACTCGAGTTATACGTTTTTTGGTGAATTTTTTTCCCCTCTTCCCATACTATATATTTTACTTTAAAAAATGATGACCATTAATGTTTTAACATTTTCTGAGGTGTTTTTTTTATAACTTTTATATTTATTTTTAAATATAATTGCACCAAAATTTCAGAAGACAATCACATTCTTATCGGCAACATTATAAATAACGTACATTTTTACAAAAATATCTATTTAACAAAAAATAAGGTCGTTTGTTAAAAACCATTTTCAAAAGTTGAACAAAAATTGTCTTAAGTCAAATTTAAAAAAAAACAAAAAAAAAACACATAATTTTAATTTAAAATATTTTGAATTAAAATGTGATTTAAATACTTACATGTATAACAGTAAAGTATTTTTAAAAAAAATTAAATTGAATGCATGAAGCTATAAACTTTAATAACCTTTAAGTTACAATTAGATATGGATAAATTTTATAAACTACATGTATATCTTATTTTATTTACGCTAAATTTACTTTGATAGGCCAGTGTCAGCCATATTGTTGTTTACACCAATGTGTGAAGGCACTGCTCTTTATAATACTTAGGTTAGAAGGGGAGATCACTCTCCTACCTTATCGTAGATCATGTACGTACGATTACACAAAACAAACAATTCCCTGTCTCCCAACTCTTCAATGACGCGACCATATGAGCGTTTTTGATCTTTCTGTCACCGCCATGGTCTGTTGCACGTACACACCCGGCAAGCTCGATGGCTCTTACACGCAGTAATTAATAATAGGAGAATAGACTAATCCAAGAGTATGGGAAGGTTGCACAACACAGGAAAAATGATGTGTTTGCACTGACAACCTAACTTATTGGCCACACCCCCTCTCCTTTCCGATATATGCTCACACTACTCTCTTCTTATCATTACTCTCGTTTACCCTTTGGGATTCACCACTGCCTTTTTAATTTTAATTCGTCTTATTTTGTAATATTTGTTCTTTGAGGAAGGCACTTTGTCGAAAGTTCGTTGTTTTCTTGCGTTCTGTCCATCATTACTGTTTACTTATTATTCATCTATTTAACTATGTGTCTGATAGCAGTCTCATGCACATTAGGTTCCAATTTTAAAAAATTAATTAAGTTCATTAAGTTTTTACTGTTATATTTATAAAATTATATGGTTTAAATTATCATTGAAAAGGTTTTCTCTAAAGTTTTTTGTCTAGGGAATGATGTTTTAGTATATTATCTTATTTTATCTTTTACAGACGTTTGTTGCGTCTTACGTTAATTCTTTGCTTGTGTCAAATACAACATTCGTATTCAATTTTCAATAGTTCATAAATCAGTGGTTTTCCCTGGTTTCTACGGGCAATCCTTTCCACGCTCAGTTCCGGACAGAAAAAAGAGCATTCGTATATGTTTGTTCTTGCATATGAAATAAGAAAATTGTTTTTATCATTATGAACATTTTTAGATTCTATCAATTATCTTTGTGTTGTATTTCTAAATTAGAATGAATTTGCTTGTTTATGATTACAATTAATTCCTCTTCTTCTATCCTCCACTGTTTTATGGGGTTGATAATTTAACTAATTGATTTGTTTTTTTTATCAATTTGAACAGTTATGTGTGTGCTTTTGAAATTTTTAGCCCTAATTTTTATTGTAATTAACAAGCTCTCCTTTTGTTTGCAAAATTTCTTTAGTTTAATTTTGAACCATTGGATGTTGTCTTTTTTAAATTCTAGCATTTTCACAATTTTCTCATTCATATTGTTTTTAGGTTTGTTTGTATATATTTCCAAATAATATGAAGAATTATTTCTCTGCTGAACTTTTTCTGTCGTAATTAATAACGACATTATGTTTGAAAATATCCTCTGCTTGAAGTAAATATACTGCGTTACATTAATTCCCTAAATATATTCTTCTTCTAT
>MUZC01000245.1:0-34802 GCA_002072015.1 Radix auricularia
ACCACTCAGAACCATTCATTGACAGTGATTCTCATACCTTGACAACACTCATTATTAATTTCTCTTAACCTAATTATGTTATTTATTCAGGGGATAGCGCGAACGCAGTACGAGATTCTACGAAAAAAATTACGCACCCGAGTCACCCACATTTGGGGTGATCGCAGGGGACAACCCATCCGAAGTTCAATGGACAGGCCTCGCTCTAGGAGGACCACCTATGTGATCAGTTTTTTGTTGGGTTTTTTTTTCAGTTTTATTTTCATTTATTATTTACCCCTGCCGCATCTCATACAAACGAAATCTGATGATTGTATAATCTATCGACAAAATGCTTCTTTGTTGATACCCTTGACCTGTACTAGAATATGCATAGTATGGGTGGGACTCATCTGCGGAAGAAAATAAATGGAAGACTAGAGCAAATTAAACAAATTAGAGCAGGGCACGCTGGTAGCTCTGCTCGCATACCGAGGGTCACGGTGGTCGCTCGGCTCGCATATCGTGGGTCAAGGTGGTGGCTCACATACCGAGGGTCACGGTGGTCGCTCGGCTCGCATATCGTGGGTCAAGGTGGTGGCTCACATACCGAGGGTCAAGGTGGTCGCTCGGCTCGCATATCGTGGGTCAAGGTGGTGGCTCACATACCGAGGGTCAAGGTGGTCGCTCGGCTCGCATACCGAGGGTCACGGGCTCGAATTTTCCGTGAACGTAGGGATGTGTTCCCTTGCTGGCCTGTTTAGCGAGTGAAGCAGTGGGGCACGGCTACGTGGAGACTGTGTTGCCTTTATTAACCGAAACTAATGTGAGGTAACCGCCAGGGACAGCATCAGACTACGGGAATAAGTAGACACTGCCTTCATTGGGGCTCGAGCCTGTGACACTAGGTATGCCATCCTAGCGCGCATGCCAATCGACCACTTGAAAATATACTAGACTCTAATATAACAGATTGACCGAGTCAGAGATTATAACACTTTTCGTGTTCCATGTACCTGAACAAACCTGGAAAACCAAAACACAGTCCTGGATTTCCTATTTGCTACACAAGCTATAACTTAGGGCCCCCACACGATTTTTTTTGGGCTCATATATGGCACTGACATAATAAATATCTGGACTTCAAAAGGGCCTTAATATCTCAAATAGCTTAGGGCCGCACTTAGGGGCCCAAGTCTAAATCCGGCCCTGCCAACACACACTATCGATATATAACACTCTATACTTCTAATAAAAATAATAAACTATTGATATTTACGACACAATAATTTACTGTATGAAATGAGCGTCATTAGTAACAAGATGCATAGAGGCATGTAGTCTACATATAAAGTATACAGTCGAGGTGAGGGGTAAACTAGGAAAATGTCCTGTTTACAGCGTGAGCATTTCGCGAGGTAGGCCTAAGTGATTCTTATGTTTTATTATATTATTTACAGAATCTATATAAAATGGCATTTTTAAAAATTTCCCTAGAGTGAGCTACGATTGTGAATCAGAAAAAATAAAATAATAAACATATTTACTTGTGAAAGTGAAACACTTCAACTTCACTTCAAGTCTATTGAAGGTAGGGAAGCGGTTGAAAATTCATTTATGAACTTCTTCCCGGACAAACAAACAAACAAAAATGGACAACGCTGTGAAGTTTAAATAAATTTAATAAGATAATTTTAGATCCCAACTAAAGAAATCGGGGAAATCCAAATAAATCCCTCAAGGATTGTCGATTGAATGAAAGTGAAATAAATCATATGTGTGTTATCCTGAATGAAGACCAAACAAAAAGGTAATCCTTGTTGTTTCAACAATTAAATATAAAATGTGTTCGAAATCCAAAATGTGTTAATAGTTAATAAGTTCAATTAAATTTGAAAATGCATGACTCATTTTAAACAGAGGCGTCACTAGGGTTGGTGTCACCCGGGGCGGTAGCTCATGGTGTCACCCGGGGCGGTAGCTCCTGGTGTCACCCCGTCATGATTTAACCCATAGAACTCCTCCGAGTTTTTCAGGTCCAAGTAACGGGAATATATAGAATTTTACTGTCTGGTGTCACCCCCCTGATGGTGTCACCCGGGGCGGCCCGCCCCCTCCGCACCCCTAGCGACGCCACTGCTCATTTAATTTTAGTTTTAGTTTATTGAACTTTAATACTAGTACTAGTTATTAGGCCTGTAGCATGAAGTCAATGATCATATTCTTATTCTTGGACCAAGGAAACGGTATTACATTTCAGCTGAGATCCCACCCAGGTGAATCAATGCCTAACTTAAAAAAATAGATGATAGATAGGTGCTGAAACTGAAATAAAAGATCAGATGTACTGAACTGTACGGTGTACTGAGTGTACACTAAAAAAGTAAAAAGAGATCAGAACTAATTTAGACTAACTTAAAATTTTAAAACAAACGACCATCCATAGTCCATAGCTCTTTTATTATTATTTTTTTTTAACATGTTCGTGTTACATTTTGTGTGGTATATGCATTTGGTGTGTGTGTGTGTTTTTTTTTTTAATGCTAGTCGAATACACGTCTGTGTAGAAGTGGCCTCTGTAGGCTAATAGTAATATCATATCTATATTAGGAGGAAATATAATTCCGGGTATACTAGAAATGAGATTTCCCCCCCTTCCACTAATGGGTTTTCCCAAAGGGTAAGCGTAAAGTTAAAGTAAAAACAAACTAACTGAGTCGTTGCTGTGAACACTTGTCCTTGCCAATAGAAGAACCGTCTATGAGTAAGAACAGTAAGATATACGTTTCAATATACTTCATTATTGTAGATGAAAACTGATGAAAACTGTACACAAAAGGTGTACTGAATTATAAATTATTATCAATTTTTCTCCTGACGAAAAACCTTACTTAATATGAATAGAATAGGACATAAATAACTTATAATAAGCAAACATTTGTTTGACAAAGGGACCGTCTATAAATGACGTCACGCAGGTATGTCCCACAGGTATGAATATGAATGTGTGATGTGTGACGACGGGGAGGGGGTGCTCGGATGCGTCACTAGGGTTAGTGTCACCTGGGGCGGCAGCTCATGGTGAATGAATATGTCCGGGGCAGAATAAACTCTATTGCGGGTCATCAAGAAACCATTATAACACCCATTAAGAGACGTAAGATGACATTGTTTGGTCATGTACTGCGACACAAAACACTGACAAAAATTATACTTCATGGCACTGTAGAAGGGGGGCCGGCGAAGAGGTAGACAGCGGGAAAGGTGGCTGTACAACAGAGAGAAATGGACAGGGATGACACTGCATGAATTATTTGCCGCCGCTCAAAATAGGCAAATTTTGAGATCGTTATCTGTCGATGTGTCCATGCAATCCCCCCCCCCCAACTACCGCAGCGGTGACGGGACTGGTAATGATGATGATGACCGTTGTCAGGCACACAAGTTGACATATTTCTTTATGTGTGGCTCAAATTGTATAATCTCAAATAAAATAAAAATTCAAGCAACATTAATTTAAAATATCATTTTCAGTATCACCCTCTGAAAGGGATCAGCCGCGCGGTCTGCGTCCATATGGAAAAGCGTAGGGGGGACAGTCCATATATGACGTTACGTGATGGGGGGGGGGGGCCCACACATTTGTGACGAGGAGTGGGGTGTTTAGGAAATGTGACGTCACATCAAGCGCGCAAATTTAAATAAAAACTCCGCTTAAAGAATCGATTGCTTCCAAATTATTTAATGACGTGTCACATGGCTTCGCGCGTAGTACGTTATAAGAGTGCAGCATCGCACTAAAAACGAACTCAAATGACAAAGAAGTGATTTAAAACATGCTAATTTTCAAATAGAAAGTACGGCTTTTATGGGGGGAGGGAGGGG
This sequence comes from Radix auricularia, assembly GCA_002072015.1. NCBI lineage: Eukaryota > Metazoa > Mollusca > Gastropoda > Lymnaeidae > Radix > Radix auricularia. Next base: position 3,865 of record MUZC01000245.1, read on the forward strand.
CGAAGCTTCAATGGGAGCCATCCATAAAGTAAGTCACGCTATTTTTGACCATTTTAACCACCCTCCCCCTTTCACAAATTTTGCCCCCCCCNCCCCACAGTACGTCACATTTTCGAACAAAAATAATTTTTCCATTAACAAATTCAATATAAAACACCGAGACGTCACACCTAGCTGGAGCCCCCTCCCGCCTACCACAAATTGATACACCCCTTCCCTCCCCTCAGGAGCGTGACGTACTTTATGGACGGCCCTTTGTGACGACCTGTTGGAATGTGGTCTAAATTTTTGTGACGACTTATGCTGCGTAAGGAAGGGGGGGGGTAAAAATCGGCAAAAATCGCATGCGGTCATTTATGGACGGCCTTACTTTAGGGCGCAATAATCTTCTGTATATAAGGAGTGCCTGTAGCAGATAAGATACTCCGCCTACGCTAATGATAATGCAATTTACGTTAATTAGAATATGAGCTAATTGTCCAATTTCTTAAAAATAAATTCATATTATTTATATTCAAACGGTTAAAACCCCATTCAGTCGCAAATTCTAAGAAAAATGGGAGTTGAAATTAATTTGAAGACGTTATGATTTTGGAATTTATTATTTTTAATTTAGAATTTGGTCACTCCATCTTGCTTGTGTTTAAATTTTTATAGTTATAGTTATTGTGTATACCGGGGCCAAGAAAATACAAAACAGCTTTTAAAAATTTTAAACATTTTTAAAAAAACAAAGGTAAAAAAAAAAAATGTTGGTCAACTAAAAAAAAACAAAGGTATTGGAGGGGGGAACAAAGTAACAATAATCTTCTGTACAGAAGGAGCGTCTGTAACATATAAGATAAGATAACAAAGCCTTCGTTGCCTTTATTTTAAACGCAAATCTGCTACCGAAAATCAGCTTCACGCCGTAGCGATAGCAAAGCAATCCTCCCCCCCCCCTTCCAACTTTCTTTTTTCAACCTCAATGAAAAGCTGCCTCTTAACTTGGTGAGTTTTACCTGAGACACCAGTACCACTATTAACTGTACTAGAGACTAGGGCTTAAGCTCGAAATCTAAAAGATAAGGATCGGATCTAAATACTGATTTAGGGTATACTCTGCATCAGTACATCATAGCTGCACTGTTGACAAAAACAGCATGGCATGGCATGGACAATTGTCTATAACTATAGTCTATAGTATAGTGTCTATAGCCTATAGTATACTATACTATAGCTATAGACTATACTATAGACTATAGACTTTACTATAGACTCCTATAGACTATACTACTATAGTCTATAGTAGTATTTATAAGTATAGCATCAATATAATATAATAATAATTAATAAATAAAAAATATTGGGTAGAGTTGTAAAATGACAGATACATTGGTCATTGGATTAATAGTTTAATTGATTATCTCATTTATGATTTATGTCAAAAGGCTTAGACGGCTTAGACTTAGACAATACAGTTCAATACTAATTTCATCAAATTAGATTTAGATAGTTAGTGACAAATTAATATTAATATTAGACTTCTAAAAAGAAAAGCTTTTGACTTTTAGTTTGACAAAAGTTTTGATCACAAAGAGTTCAAAGACAAAGTTCAATACTAGTACTAGACTACTAACTTACTTAGACTTAGTTATTTAGTCTTAGTCTTAGTTTACTCAAAAAGTGTATAAATTTATATACTTTTAATTTTAAATCTTGGGTGCCATACATCATTGGATCCAAGACTTTCTTTTGGGTAGAGAGCAAACTTTAATCATTAATTTAATGATTATTTATTTTTTTAAATTAATCAATGGATCTAAAGTTTAAATCGGCATCAATAACTTTTAACTCAGGAGTTCCACAAGCCACAAGGAACTGTGTTAGGTTCACTACTCTTTTTAATGAATATAAATGATTTACCCATCAACATCTCAACAGGAACAAAAATTAGTTATTTGCTCTTGATTGTATATTCTATAGAACAATTTAATCAGAAAAGTAAGTGAAACCTTACAAAAAGACTTAGAATACTTAGATGAATTAATAAAATGGAAACTAATAAGCATAGGAGTATGTCAGTATGTCTTCTTTCCATCCAGAAAATTGTCAAACAAACAAATAAATTGAAAACAAATAGTTCAAACTATAAATTTAAATACTTAGGAGTTTCAATAAATAAGAAATTATCATGGAATCCCCAAGTCAATGAATTAATTAAATATAAAAAAAAAACATAGGATTTATAAAGAGATATTTTTACAGATGTAATAAGAATATAAAACTAAAATTAAAATGCTACATCACTTTCGTGAGACCTGTTCTAAAGTATGCATCTTCTAGAATATGGGACCAATCCACCAAAGAAAATATGGCTAAATTTGAACAAATTTAAAAAAAAGCTGCTAGATTCATTACACCAGAATTTTCAAAGTCAAAGCTAACAAGAATATCACCATTAGTTAAATCATTAAACCTTGAAGTCATTGAAGCACTATAGAAAAGAAGTAAAAATAACACAGTAGTAATAATACATTAAACAATTATAACTAAAAATACAACACAAATATTATTTTTAAAAAAGAAATATAACCTAAACCAACCCTCACGTAGACATAAAAGCATTTTCCTTATTTCATATACAAGAACAAACACATACAAATTCTCGTTCTTCCTGTCTGGAATTCAGATGTGGAATAGGTTGCCTGAGGAAACCAGGAAAACTAACAACACACCATCAACATTTAAAGCTCTAATAAAATGCAAGACTAGACATAAACCATAGATAAGCACAGAATGAATTAATCTTTGGTATAGAAGGAGCATCTGCAACGGATAAGATGATAGTCAAATTTCATATTTGTGTAGTTAGTTGATATGACATTAGCAAAAGATTATTTTATAGTAATGTACACATCCTTGTTCTTATTTCAAAATTGGGAATTTCTGGTTTCTGGAGCTATTATTGACTTGACAGTTATTGTGTTCTTTACTCACTATGAATATCTATTGCTATGATAATTTTTTTTTTTTTTTATTAATGTCTAAATTATTATATCACCACTTGATTTAATTATTTTAGCCACATACAAATATACTATAAATTTTAAAAATTAACAACAGGAAACTTAAACAAGAGCTCAACAGAATTTGCGTAATTGTTTAATACTATTATTCTGTTATCCTAAAGTATGATCTATTTTAAATTTCTGTCCCATATTACTGACCAATTTTTTAATAGCTATTACTCATAATTCATTGTACAACATTTTCACATAAAATTGCAATCTAATTTGTAAAACAATGAAAAATTTTTAAAAATAAAATCAAGATATTATTTTGTATCTTTTGATTTTATTTATCTCTAATTATCTCATGGGCTTGAATCAACAATAATTAAAATTAGTGAGAATAGTACATAAATTGTGACAGTAGTACTTGTAAGTGGAAATTTGCAATGAGAAAGCAGATGTGGTACATATTCATATTTGTAGACAATATCTTGACATTTTTGTCACATTACTCACATTCATTCAAATGAAATAAATGACTAAAAATAATAATAATTAATGTTACTCATTTAAAGTTAGGTTAAAGCAAAGTGAACTCTACTTCACTTGCCCCCATAGGCCATCATGGTCTAAAAAGGGGACTTGACTTATTTTTTTTTTAAAGCTAAGGTAAACTATTAGCTGGACTTCTTGAGTGTTGGTTTGTTGTTATATCAGTTGGGACTGATGTTGGTGTGGTTTTGCATAATTTATAAATTTGAAGAACCAATTCTGAAGTGACTGAAGACATACAAAACTCCTAGACCCCCTCCCCCTTTTATAGATTGATCTTTTTTTGACCACCTTAGCAATTGTCACCCTTGGGTTTAAGAGATGCTTTAGATTTGGTCACCATATTAATTCAGGCAGTGTCATAAAAACTAGGCTATCACTATCACATTTTTAAAATTAATATACCAATTTCAAAGAAGTAATACTGCAAGTAGTTTTGTTTATTATTGGAATTTGATCACACAGGCATATGCTATTAATGGATTGTCAGAATTTCAGTCTAAATTATTGCAGGTTGTCACTGATGATTAACTGCATTATTATATACCTTCTTCTGGGTATTAAAATATATTTTTTATAAGACTATGGGGCCGTCCATAAAGTATGTCACGTTCCAGGGGGTGTGTAAGAAAGAGTGATGGTTTGTAATTAAATTTTAATTATTTTGTTAAAAAAAAATTATTTTTGTTCAAAAGTGTGACGTATTTAGGGGGAGGGGGTCCAAGATTTGTGACGGGGGGATGGGAGAGTTAAAAATGGTCAAAAATAGCATAATATGTACAATATGAATGGCCCACTTTTTATAAAATACCAATATAAAACGTTTCATATATATTATTTGAAATTATCAGATAAAATTTGTGAGATGATGAGCTTTTCTGGTGATGATTGCCCAAGGGAAATCTCTGGTTTTGTTTCACTAGAACTTATACTCCAACATGCTCAGCATGGTACAGCATCAATTTTTAAAGTGGAATTTCCATTAGTTTCTACAATTAAATTGCTGAAAAAAGATATGGAGCCAAGAGTAAGTGACTCTTAGTTTTCTTTAAAAGCCTATTAAATTACTTATCAAAATTAGCTAAATTTAATTAAAATTTCTGAGTCTAATTCTTTTTTAATTCTTATGAAGTCGTATAATTGTTTAAGATATTTAGATATTGATTTTAGATGTAATTAAAAAATTTTGGGTCCATTTTAGAGTATAAATACCTTTTTTTCAAATTAAAAAAATCAACAGCTCAAGATTCAACCAGAGCTCCAAGTGTGGTATTACAAAGGGAATGAATTGAAAGACACGGACACTATGCTGAGCTTAAAAGTTAAAGTTGATGACAAAATTGTTGTGAAGGAGAAGACATGAGTGAAACAATGTTTTTAAAATAAATGATAATAAGTAGAATCATACCAAACAAACTATTCAATAAGTAATGGAAGAAGATATGTTTAGCCTTTTAAAAAAAAGGCAGTCGAAATTTATGATTTTGCTCCGTGGCTTCTTCAGCAGATGATACAATTAATTAAACAACAGACACATGTTTAAAAAAAACCCAAACAATTTATGATTTTGAATATCTCAAATTCAGTGCATCTAAATGATCAATATTCAAGATAGAAACACATACAATTTATCTGTTGTTTATTTACTTGTATTAGATGTTGAATAAAGAAACTACCCAAAACTTTTAAGTCTGAACATATTTTGTTCCTCAATATATTTAAAAAATGTGCGTGTTTGGTTGGTTGGTTTAAACGTGATTTAGTGAGAAAGTGTAATAAGAAACTTTTTATGATAACAAAGTCAAAAATTATTCTTACAGCTAAGCAGCGATTGCCCCTTTGTGTGAATAAAAAACCTTTGTAAGGATTTTGTTCTATTTTACTTCACTCAGGGCAGTTTTAAGGTCTTTACAGGCACTGGTATATTTGTAGGTTCTCCTCAACTTAAACTGCCATTTGAGTAAATTATTGTGCATCAAAGCTTTACATATGCACATTATTTTCCAACTTTAAATAGTCTTTTAAAATTTTTTGGTCATTGTAAAAAATGCTACAATTTTCTAAGAAAGAATTTTGTTTTATTTAATTTTTTTACTTTTTTTTCATAGCAGTGAGTTGATGGCCTCTAAACTACATCAGCTTTTTGTGATAAAAGTCATTTACATAATTTCCCTAATGATTGCACTACCTTGTAGTTATGACCTTTTAGATGAATTTTCGACAACAATACTGGATAAAGAGAATGTATGTTTTTGCCACATATGATGAATATCTGATGAATTATTAGAATCCAAGGTATTCTTGCAGATAGTTCGAGAGAAAATGAGTGTTATTGCAACAGTAACGTAGCTAGAACTTTTGCCGCCCGGGGCGGTCTCCAATTTGCCGCCCTTTTTAGAACATCACACGCTGGGGGAGGGGGGAATTCACACATTTGTGAAGAGGGGGAATGTTTAATAAATATGACGTCACATCAAAAAACCCACAACTTTAAGTAAAAGTTCCACTTAAATATTTAATTAATGGCATTTTATTTAATGGCGTTTTACATGGCTTCACGCGTGTTACGTATTATAGTGCAGCCTTACACTAAAAACGTACTCAAATGACAAAAAATTTATATGAAACATACTCATTTTCAAATAGAAAATAAGGTTTTTATAGGGGGTGGGGAAAATTTTGTCATGTCCTATGGAAAAGGGTCTACATTTTTATGACGACGTGTACCGAGGGGAAGGGGTAAAAATCAGCCAAAATAGCATGAAGTCATTTATGGCTGGCCCCTTAAGTCAATCATATGATGGAATTTTATAAATCAATAAACATGAAAAAAATTGTAATTGAAGCGAAGTAAGGTGGGAAACATTTTTACCCTTGCATGCCATATTTATGTAAGCAGTAATAAAAGAGGATGCATAAAACGATATAGCTATAAATGCATACTTACAAAAATACAAGATACTTTTTTTAAAGGCCACACGAAAGTTATTGAGGTTTAAGGTCCACCCCCATCCCCCCAATGAGCCAACACATATTCTAAAAACATTACCAATTAATATGCTTTTATTTTGTATTTCTAGATAAATATGTTTTTTTACAAAGAAATTGTACACATATTTATACATTTTCTTTACTAACTTTCATAGTAGAAAAATCGTGTATTATGATATCAAAATTTCAAATTATTTGTAATATCTTTTTCTATGGTCAATTTTGAAAGATTTTATGGTCGTAAATCACTCATAGTGGAACAAAGATATTTCTTTTATCAACATCAGTTTAAAGAAGCTCCTTTCACATATCAACACTCGTAGCAATTGTTGAGAAAATTGTTTGCAAAATTACAATTTTTCTGTTTGGTACTAGGGCTGTTATCGATTAAATTAAATTTAATCGTTAACTTTTGAAAAATTACGATAATTTTGTTAAAGCTAGAAAAAAAGATGTATGACATCATTAAACTGAAAATTTCAAGGGAAGTAATAAAAACAGGCAATTATTACTTTTATTAAGTTATATGTAAAACATAGTTAGCAATGAAAATAGGTTAAATAAAGTATTAAAGTTTAGGCACTTTAATGAAAATTTCAAATTAGTTTTAAAATATAAAGTAATACAGCCATATAGAAATTGTTTGATGATTAACAAAAAGATAAATATAATCTTTTTATCCCAAGTGGTTCAAAAGTTATAATTTTTCTTCTAAGTCCTCATAATCACTTTTTTTTTACTTGGTTGTTTTCCTTCACAATTTGTGCCCTTTTTTATAATCCCCATTATGTAAGTACATGTATTTAATTTAATTTAAAAGATTTAATATTGTCAGTAGATATATTTAAATATAAGTAGTTCAATATAATGTCAATGAATTTAAATTTTGTTATTGTTAAATAATTAAAAAACAATGTCTTTTTCATATCATTGTCCTTATAAAAAAGGTTATTTTAAAGTTTACATTTCAAAACACTTGGTACATTTAGTTCACGGAGAAGTTTGTACGTAAAAAATATATAAAAAATTAATAATTATTATTAATTATTTATTTATAAATCAAACATTAAAAAAAACAATTTTTAATTTTATCCACTATTTTATCGATTAAAATAATTTTAACCGATAAAATAATTTACCGATTAATCGAGAAATTAATCGGTAATTTCCGCAGCCCTATTTGGTACATAATTTTCCAATCTGTTGAATAAATTTTAATAGATAAAAGGGGTCTCCCCCCCCCCCCCCCCCCTCCCCAGCTTTCTTATGTAATGCCTCTTCTAGTACTAGTAGTGTAGGTACAGCTATAAAAACCGGGATTCTTTTTTTTTAATATTGAAATTTTCTTTGTCAATCTCAAAACAGTCATTTATTTGCTGTGCAAATTCTTCATTTAGTAGGTTACATGGTGTTTGATATGGTATTCCATACGAATAGTTTCTTGCAAGGATATGCACCTGATCAAAGCTTTCTTGTATATTATTTTAAAACTATCCATTTATAAAAACAATTCTCGTTGCACTTCTTGTTCTAAAGATATAACCACGTCTTCTGAATTTTCACCACTCATATTTCTTCACAAATTGTTTTGGCTGATATAACAGCATTTTGTGTTAGCATATCATTTTGTTCCATGAAATGAGTTTACATTAATTTTAAAAAAAAAACACAAGCGAGTTCCCATAAATTGAGATACTTTAATGCAATAAAAACGAAATAAATTTAATATTTAATAGTACCCTTACAATACTTTTATGAAAACTGAAACAGTAACAGAAATTACTACTTGCAAGTTGAATAAAATATTTAAACCACCATGCCATGCTAGTACTTGTTTGCGAATTATTCTGCGCATGTGGAAATTTCACGCAAAAACTGCTGTGGAGATATTAAAATTAATAGCATTTATTTTCGGCCCAGTGGTGACGAGTTTTTTTGTTAAATTTTCATAGAAAGCGTCATCTGTGGTGTATATTGATTGATTTTCCAAACAAATCGATACCTTTTTTGAGCAATCTTAAAGTTTTTAAAGAGTTTGCGCTAGTTATAACAACCAATATGTAATCAAAGAAATGTTGTGCGACCCGTTAATTAAAATTCGAAATTATGAATATATTGTAAAAAATAGCTGTACTTTTTAATTGACCTCAACTGCCGCCCAGGGCGGACCGCCCCCACCACCCCCCTCTAGCTACGCCACTGGATTGTAATTTTAAGGATAAATCGACTTCATTTATATCATGATTTGCCTTGTTCAAATTCAAATGTAACACTTTCAAAATGTTTTTATAAAATCATTCTTGTGTATATTGAATATATTATTCTTCTCTTAGATATACAGATGCTCCTTCTTTGCAGAAGATAATTGCGTCCACAGACCATGACAGATGATCTGTTGGTAAGGGATGCTGCGGTCACAGGCAACGGTTATGAGGGTTCCATGCATTACCCAGCTGCCTAACTATTGTTAGTTAGGTACCCATTCGGAGCTGGGCGACTCAGGGACTCCCTAGGCCCCGGGAACAAATCCTTGCCTTCGCATGGATTCGAACTTGTGACCATCCGTACGCCAGTCGAGCGCGCTGCCTTACTCTCATCTACCCCTGTCCCTTCACCCATGACCTATGTTCCCTCTAAGGTTCCTTGGTCTGTGTGCAAAGAAACAAACTTGTGTAGTGTAATGTAAAGTTGTACAACAAATATTATAATTTTTTATGATTAAAAATTTGCTGCATGACGTTCAGATATCCACGCAGTTTAGTGGGAACATCGCCATGTTGGGATGTTGGTTCTAAGTTAGTTTAGTTTTTGAAACCATAATACTATTATCCTTGCACAGTATGCCACCTCCTCATGCAAATAAGACAAATACTGTCGATCATGAAAAAATCAGCTAATAAGCTGAAATGCTGCATGATTAATAGTTAATAACATTGTAATCTACCAACTTCTATCCCGTTTTATTAACTTAAAAATAACATTGCTCCCCCCACCCCTTCCATTTCCATGGAGTGAAAACTTAAAAGCTTTTAAAGGAGCAATTTTAATATTTAAAATCCACAAAAACCCCTTTTTCTCTCTCATCTCAGGTGCAATGTTCCCTCTAAGGTTTGTTGGTCCGAGTGCAAAGTAAAAAAACCTTGTGTGCAAAGTTGCACAGCATACATTTTTTTGGCAATATTTTACAAACTTTGCTGCATTGTAACTTTAAACTGCTGCGCAGCGTTTGTCAGATATCTACGTAGGCGCGCAGCTTAAAAGGAACATTGATTAGGTGTACATATGTATAATAATAAGGAAGTTTTTGAACAGGGTTTGGGAAGGCCAGAGTAAGGGTTTCACAAAAGTTTGAAGGGGGGGAAAAGGTGTAAAAACTTAATTTTATTTCACAAAGAATACTTCTAAATGATAAATTTATTGCAATTTATTTCCAGAATTACATTTACCCTGTTCAATAATTTCATTTTGACATAGCAGTCCCACTCACTATGATATCTATATTAAACTATTTAAAGCAGCTAACACTTCTAAAGCTGGCAAGAACCGTCAGCCTCTCTGCTTTGATACATATTAAAATTTTATTAGTTTTATTTGTTTTTGTCCGTTTAGTATTTGTTCATGGAAGAAAGCTCTTTGCCAAAACTTTCATTGTTTTGTGACGTCCGATCAGGCCCTTACATACCCTGTTTGCATTACATATAACTGATCTATACACCCATATTTGTTTATAATTATTTGCATGATAATCAATTGCAGTAAACTTATTTCAAAATTGCTTTTGGATAATACATTTAAATTAACCACCTAAAATCATTTTTAAAAGAATCTTACAATAAAGGTCCAGTGATCATTATACACCACAAATAAAATGACCAAAACCAAAAAATATATATATATACATGTATTAATGGAACTGATTGTATTTAGATCTAAAATGTAGGTTTTTTGCTTGAACTTAACTGACCAACTTAGATTAAACTCTACTTGGTCATTTGAAGAATTATTAGATGCTTTTATTTTTATGTTCTATAAATTCTTTAATTTATTGCACATAATTCCTGACACTGACAGCCTATTTGTTTTCTTTAAGAATTTTAGCCAGTTAAACACACTAATTAAAAAAAACTGAATACATAGACCAATATTTGAAAAATGTCTATGTATTCAGTTTTTTTAATAAAAATTAACTTTAAAACAATATTTGCAAAAAAATTTTTTAAGTACAAACAAATATACAGCCAATCCAGTTTTTTAATGAAAATGCTTATCAATCTCAAGTTCAAATCGATCAGTGCATGGTAACTATTTAAAATGGTAAGAATAAAATGAAAAATTTAGGGCTGCGGAAATCAACAATTAATTTGTAAAAAAAAATTATCGATTAAAATTATTCTAATTGATAAAATGGTGATTAAAATTAAAGAAAATATTTAAAACAATTTGTTCGATTTATTAATTAATAATCAGTAATAGTTTTTTAGGTTCAAAATTTATAAAAAAAAAAAATTTTTTAAAGTGTAAACTTTAAAATGAGCAGTTTTATAAGGACTATGATATTAAAAAACTTTTTTTAAAACTTAATTAACAATAACAAAATTTAAATTCATGGACATTAAATTGAACTACTTATATTTAAATATATCTCCTAAATATATTTTTTAAAATACATACTTCAGTTATGGGCATTTTATGAAAATTTCAGTTTAGTGACATTATACATCTTATTTTTAACTTTAATCAACATTATCGATTAATTATTCGGTAATTTTTCAAAAGTTAAAGATTAAATTTAAAGTTATCGATAACAGCCCTAGAAAAATTACTTTAAATAATATTACAAATAGTAATAGTAAACGTTAAGTTTTTATAAACACAATTAAGCACAGAAACACAGTTTTAATTTTTTAAAAATAATTTAATGAGAAATATTCTTTAAAAAAATTATGAAAGTGAGTCATGCAAAAATGATGCATTTAATTAAGCATAATGAGCTGGAAGTATATACTCACACACAAGTTAACAGCACACTAAGACACACCCCCACCCCCCCAAAAAAAACAACAACTTCCCATAAAAAATATATTTCTATTAAGACCCATAGATTCCCTTTTTGCTATCACTTAACTTGAATAATGATGCTAACTAGATGGAATTAACAAAACTTATTTGCTCAGTGACTCAACACAAAAATTGTAAAATTTAAAAGGCTACTTTAATATCCTTGAACTGGAGACAATACACTTAGGAAAGTATAATTAACTTTTAAAAAAAAAGTTGAGTTAAATTTAATGAACCAACAAATTATCTTCCATAATCACAATTGACATCATTAAAATGTGTAATTCTCAAATCAGTCTTCATCCCAGTCTTTGTTCTGTTTAGCTTTAGGTCCACCAGCCTTCTTTGCCATGATTATCTGTGAGATTAATCAATTGTGATGATAAGCAAAAAATTTTAATGAAAAAACACAAACAACATATTATTTTATAACAGGCTTCTGACAATAAATTCGAGGAAAATAAAAATGTCCAAAATATAAATTTGAAATCTTAATCAGGCGCTAAAAAAATACATATATTCAACAACTACAAGTTGATTGTGGTTTTTACCTGATCAACTCGAAGAACTGTACAAGCAGCTGCTGTGGCAAACCTAAGGCCCCAGAATTTGGTGATAAGCAGATCATAGATTTTGGCTTCAACAGAATCCAACACAGCTGCTCCTTCCGCCTATGACAGATATTATTAACATATGTAGGTTTTCCAAGATGTCAAAGTTAACTTTACTATAAAAAAAACAAAGTTTTTACATTTTATCAATTTAGAGTTATTTTAAATCCTACCTCAATATCAACTCCAGTATTTACTCTCTTCTCATGGTGTGCTGCATAAAGTTTGCTCAAAACCTCTGTTGCCTTAAATTTTGAAAAATAAAAAAGTGAAAAAAAAAATAAGTCACAAGTTCTTAAAAGAGATCACTAAATAAAGGGCTACTTCAGGTTACAAACAATTATCGTTGCAAACAACTACTTTGATTTTTTTTGTTGTCAAGACTAAAAAACTGCCTTGAATTGCAAACTAAGGCAAGAGAGAGAGAAGTAAGGCTTAATATTTGAGACAAACAATCTCATACAGTACAAAGGCAACGATTTACTAAAATCCCTTTACGCTAGTCTACTAGCCTAGACTTTCATTAGTAGCAATACTTTAAATGGCTTTACTGCACAATAGTATAAGATTTCTTAGCATGTTAGCAGTGGCATTGTGCACAATTTATCTCTTTTGTTATTTTCCTTGTCAATCCCCATGGAGTTTTATTTAAAAAAGGTTGCAAAAAATAGACACGTAAAAAAGAAAAGTGGGGAAAAAAATAATTACGAAATTTAAAATTAGCGTCAGTGAGTGTGACATTGAGTACAGCAGTGCAAAATCAAAGATATTCACCACCATAAACAAAAAAGTTACCAAAACAAATTTGACGTGACTATTTAATACTTTAACTCATTAGCTCCTGATGCGACTAAATGCGTCTTTATAGGGGTCCGTACGGATGCGTCCAAATGCGTCTGTTCGCATGGCGACGCACTCTCGCATTTTTAGTTAATAATAGCATCGAAATCTCGCTTTCCTCGAGACTTCCAGCTTTTGTGTGATTCTACGAGATTTCAATAAAAATTACCGGATGTTTTTATCTTCTTTCACTTTCGATCCATGTGTGTTTTAGTTTGACGCGTCTCTATCGAGTATGTATTCACCCGAGGTGTCGGAAATCGCGATATCGGTCTTTAATCGTCATTATTTCGTAGTGCACGTTATATTATTATTAAACTTAATTCATTCCTGGATGTGTTAATCATTTTATTTTTTAAGATAAATGAATATCTTTAGAAAAGAAAAGCATTTTCATCATGAAATCAAAAACTTAACGAAGTTGCTTCCCTTTTGTCCGGAATGTGGAATAGATACGGAAGTAGCCCTTCAGGAGCTATTGAGTTAAAGTACACATATTTTTGCACTTTATCAAGTAAGCGACCAGTTTTAATACATTAAGAAATTATTATTTAATCATGAAATTAATTGTCCCAAGGTCAAGGTTTTCAGTCTTTTGTCTTTAGAATAGAATTTTTTAATAAATTAAATATTAAGATACTAATAACAATGTAAATATAAAGAATTTTTCAAAATAGGTCACCTTAACACCTGCATTCTTTGCGAGAGCCTTGGGAACAATCTCAAGTGACTCAGCAAACTTTTTCACAGAATATTGCTCCAGTCCAGGGAGACTCTAAGGATAATGCAATAATGAAATACTTTAGTTTATCATGAGATTAACATGACACGTGCATTTGAGACTGAATCTACTAGACCTCTATTTAAAAAAATATAGTATTTAAATTCATCGAAATCTTTGTTAATATGTTGATCTGATAAATAAAATTAATGTTGAAATATACAGGTAGTAATTCTACAAGTCAGTGCTTCTCAATTATTTTCTGTCATGTCCCCCCCCCCCCCCCCCACTTGTGCGACTGTAAATAGTATCATTTGGCAATAAAATTGTTATAAGTTCACATCTGCTAAGGTCAAACGAACCCCCCTTGACGGCGCCTCGCTACCTCCCACAGGGGGGGCTCACTATTTGAGAAAAACTGCTACAAGTGCTACCTTTCAATGGCAAACAAAAACTCTAATTAGAGAAAGGAGAAAGATTTTTTTTTTTTAATTTAAAAATGAATAAATAAAATCAACACATTGGTGTACCTCTCCAAATGTGGAAATCTGTCTAGCCAATTCAATTTCAACTGCTCCAGCTCCGGGAACAAGTCTACTATCCTGTAGAAATAACATTTCTTACCATTTAATAAGCTTGATGCAATGAAATATGTCAATTAGGGCTGGTAACTATTAATCTAAATTTAATAGTAAACTTTTGAAAAATTAACTATTCATTTCATGAATTAATCAATTTTGATTAAAGCCAAATGTGTCAAGGGAAGAAACAAAAACAGGTAATTGACATTTCTTGTTTTATTGAGTTATTTCCCCTGTCGAAAATGCATAGGAAAATATTCAGAACCTTTTTAACTTCTTTTGACAGTTGTATTACGTCTCCTGGATACAGATCCTGCAATCTGGGTTTTTACATTGTTTATTAACTCTTAACTCTTAAAGTCGCAAAGCGTCGTAATGCGTCTCTTCCCGCTATCCATAAAGCATCGTAATGCGTCCCTAGATACCAATCTCTTAAGAAATGAGATCTCGGAAAGTATAAACTCTTCAATGCTTGAAAAATGATGTATTCGACTACCGGCAATGGCGGCAGTTGCCCGCGCTAGCAGTGTTGCAAAGTCGAGGGAAATTTCCCGAATCGTGGGAATTTTGAGCCAAATTTTAAAAAATGGGAATTAGGGAATTTATAAGGATTTTGCCTAAAATACGGGAATTTTTGAGATTGACAGTTTAAAAAAAAATTAAATACATTCTTGAATGAAAATAAAATAAAATAATTTGAAACATGCTCATTTTCAAATAAGAAATACTTTTTTTTCTTGTTGGTGGGAGGCTCTTTGACGTCATATTTGTTTATTTCTAGCGTGTCTAGGTTTTTTATTTCGGATCTAGTTTTTTTCCTGACGTTTTGGATAGGTTTTTCCCAACATTGTCACTGACAGTAGACTGTAGACAGTTTACAGTCAGATTGTGTAAATGTATTACTATTAAATAATATAATTAATTAGTCTGAGCCCGAATCATCATAAAATGTTTGTTACATATAAAGGACCAAACCAATAATACTATGTAAATATATAACAATCTATGTAACCATGTATGATGGATTTATTATTAATAAATTTCAAAGCATTCATTTTTAAAAAAAATATTTTTATCAATCACAGACAAATTTAAATTACAAGAGTATCCAAATAACTTTTTTTTAAAAACTTCATAATGTTAAAATTTATAAGTATAATCTATATTTTGGCTTTTTAGCCAAGTTGTTATTAAAAATGTATAGATTAAATAAAAATTGAAAGTGCTCTATTAAAAATTGCCTTAAAAATACATAAATATTTATTATTTTTTAATTTGGAAGACCAAAGTCATTAAAATGAATGCGAAAGCATTTAATTGAAGTTGCCACTTTTCAGGTTTTTAGCCCAATATGGGAATTTTTTTACTCCTGCCTGGGAAAATCTGGCACTTAGACTTCGCAACACTGCGCGCTAGTGTTATCGCTCGATTCTCAATGTTTTTTAGTAGTTTTAACGTTTTTTTTTTCGAAGTTAAGTTTTTGCTATACTTTATTACTAAAATAATAGTACTAAACTACAGGTAAATATTGTTTTAAACTCAGTACAGTCTTTTGGATGCGTAAAATAACCATTCTTAGCCTAAAAAATGAAGTCAGTATGACAATAATATTATAAATGGATTTTACGCAAATTTTTTAAAAATTCATAACCGGTTGATTGTAACACGGGAAATCCTTACAGGACTGAGGCGGAAGTTTATTGCAAACCCTTCTGCAAGAGTTTTAATTGTGCCATACGGTTTTCGGAAAACTTCAGCCTCACTCCCGTAAGATTATCGCAAATTATGATCAACTGGTTATGAAATTTTAAAAATTGCTGAAAATGTATTTGTTATATTATAATTATTGTCATACTGACTTCATCTTTTTAGGATAAGAATGGTTATTTTACGTATCCAAATGACTGTCTTGAGCTTAAAACTATTTTACCTGTAGTTAAGTATTATTATATTTACAAAAGAGTATAGCAAAATCACATCTTCAAAAAAAAAAAAAATGCAACTTCGCGAATGAAGCAAAAACATGAGCGAAGACAATGGCTGCCATTTCTGGAAGTTGAATACATCTTCTATCCCACACTGAATAGTTTTTTTACTTTCTGTGATTTTCGTTTCTAAAGAGAGTGCTATCAAGGGGCGCTGTGGTAAGAGAGGCTAGTCGCGCATTATAGCGCTCTGGCGCCTTAAGAGTTAATTATTTTTTAATAAATTGAAAAAAATATATTATAATTATTTTCTTAAATTTTAAAAGAATTTTTATTGAGAAATGTATAGTTAATTTCCGCAGCCCTAATGTCATTATTTACTATTATGTTTAAAGCACTCTTTAAAGAAGACAAGACAACTGTATACATTTTTCAACACAATTTCCCTTGGGACAAATTGCGTTTATATATTTGAAATGTTCAGCCTGTCTTTTCAGGCTTTGAACAGCAACTCCTGAACCATACCAGATAAAAGGTTTGGGTCTTTTGCAAATATGTTAAGGAGGTCCTAAGGATGTGTAAAGGAAAAAAAATAATAAACTAAAAAGTTTACAGGATTTTCTGGAAAATCAAACCCCCTTCCCCCCCCCCCCCCCAATATAAAAATCATTATTTTCTAAATTTTTCGCCAACCATAACATCTACCGGGTTAAAACGAATGCCAAACTATAGCTTATAATATTTAGAACAATGTTGGAGAAGTAACTTTAAAATATCACTTTTTGTTTGACTCCTGTAATTTTAGTAGCAATTTGTAGATAGCAAATGTGTTAAGTTTAAAAACAAACAAACAAATTATACAAACTATTTGTGTAAGAAGACAATAAATTTAAGCTTTATTTATGAACTAATACAAATAATAGTAAACGTTTCGGCTAATGCCTTCATCGGTACAATAACATAAATAATTACTTACATATATCTTACTATTACTATTATTTGTATTAGTTCATAAATAAAGCTTAAATTTATTGTCTTCTTACACAAATAGTTTGTGTAATTTGTTGTTTTTTTTTAATTAAAAAGCTGTATGCAGTCCCATTCTGTATGATGTGTTAAGTTTCAGAATTATTGATTTGAAATGACTTTTAATGTAACTTAGAATGATAGTTAATGGGGTTTTCCCACTTCGTGAATGCTAATGTTAGACTGTTGCGCATTATATTGACACATTCTTGGTGTGATTCTAGAATCATTTCCCTTGAATAAAAAAAAAAAAGGAAATTCTTTGTGGAAATTGTGTGTAAATACTCATTAGAGTTTTTACTTGTTTTAATAAAAATGCTAATTAACCAGGTGATAGCAATGTATGGAAATTTTCCCTGTGACTAGCCTTAAAGCGGACCAAGGACTTGACGGCACCTTCCGCTATTTTATCAGAAACTTAAATGTAAAAGCCTTTGCTGGAGCTCTAACTCATGTAAGTGATGCCCGGCAACTTAATTACATACAGAAAAACATTCCTAAGCTAATCTAAAGAAACACATTGTAAAATATTAAAATGCCCTATTATTTTGCAGCCCTTAACTCATCGAGATTTTAAATGAAGTTTTATAGTTTTTCTTGATTGACACACACACACACAAAATGATCCCTAAGAAATACACTGAACCTACAACTAAACAGTCCAGATTAAATAGACTCTTAAAACAGGTTAATTGCAATGTTTCCTCTAAAGTTATTTTGGTCCATGAGGGAAATAAGCACTTTTGTGCAAAGTTCCTCCAAATCATTTTTTTCTTCAAATTTTTACAGCACACAAAATTTGCTGCGCTGTAATTCCAAACTTCTGCACAACATCAGTATGACATCTGTGCTGCCAAACAGTTTAAAGGGAACATTGGTTAACTGCCACAAAAAACTTTATACTTTCATTATATACCTATTTGTTTTTCTATTTTATTATTGCACTTGACACAAATTTATTGACAATTTTTACTCAAGAAGCTGAATGGCATGCAACGCACCACAGAGAATTACACATTATAATTAACAGAAATCAAATGACAAATAAATATATAAATAATTTACCTTTGTTAAAGCTTTAAATGTGTTAACACCATCATCTATAGCTCTTTCGATGTCATCCATTATGTTATCAGTAGACCCCCTTATAACAATTGTTGCAATGGGGCTCTCTTTCTTATCTGTGTTGAGTGTATTTTGGCAAAGATTCATAATATCAAGCAGACTATTATAAAAATCAAATAGAATTTTTCCTTAAATAACAGTGTAATAAAAATCAAAACTTTAATAAGATATGTTACAAGTGTGCTATTTAAATTTTATAATCCTCGTTTTGAAATAAGAATAAAATTTTTCCCTTACCTTGTTTGAAAACAATGACAGGTGTGTCACCTATTTCATCAACATAAACTTGATCACAGTAGCCACATTCCTCCGTGGTTGGTGCAGTCTAGGAATACAATTACATTAATTTTAATACTTTAATTATGTGTGAATTAAAAAATTTAAAAAAAATTATACTATCTTATTTATTAACCTTAGTTTAGGTGTTGAAGAAGTTGAATGTAAGCAGGCGTGTTTCTTATTTGACAAGGAAATATTACATGAAAAGATGCCAATCATATGATGTGATAGCCCCAACCCATCAATAATTTTTATTTCAATAAATTGTTTGAAACTCCAAAACTGTGGTAGGCCAAAAAAATCTGTTTTTTTTCTTCAATCTATAATGTGATGGTCAAAAAAATATGGCAGGTAAAGATAAAAGGTCAAAGAGCAACTTCTAATCCAATATTTAAATGGAATTATAAGCACTTCCTTTTTATTCATAATTAACATTTAAAGCCCCATAAGGATTTTCCGTATTGCGATCATCTGGTTATAAAATTTTTAAAATTGCTGAAAATGTATTTATATTATTATTGTCATACTGACTTCATTTTTAAGGATAAGAATGGTTATCTTATGTATCCAAAAAACTGTCTCGAGTGTAATACTTTTTTTACCTGTAGTTTAGTACTATTATTTTTATAATAAAGTATAGCAAAGTCATATCTTCAAAACAAAAAACCAGTACAAATACCAAAATACTTTGCGGATCGAGCAATAACACTAGCGAGGGTGAACGGCCGCCATTGCCGGAAGTTGAAAACATCTTTCACTCACTGAGGAGTTCTTACTTTCTGTCATTTGTTCTCTAAAGAGTGTTCTATAGAGGTGCGCTTTGGTAATAGAGGCGAGGCGCGAATTACCGAGCATTGTCAATTTAAGTGTTAAATTAACTTCCAGGTTAAGCTGTTTGTTGATGATATACTTTTTATTAACTTTTTTTTTTTAACCAATGTTCATCAATGTCATATTTTCTCATTTTTAAAAAGCTTAAATCAATAAAGCTATGGCTTGGCCTTTAGAAAAAACCAATAGCTAATAGAAATTTTTTTGAAAGTTTTGTAGACGACGACTTAATTTATACTGATTATGATTTAATCAGAATGGTCTTAGACCTAGTGAGTCTGATTAATTAGGCCTTGTGATACCTAGATTTTAGAATCAGGCTCAGGCAAGGTGGATTTTTGTCAAAAAGCTACTGATTATAGGTTAGAACAGTGTTTCTCAAAATTATTTTAAAAGTTTATTACTGAAAAAAACATCAAAATCATGCAAATATTATTAAACTACATACTTCAAAATTCGAAACGAGACCCAACAAAACTTGTATTTTGAAAAAATATATTCCATTCAAGGGGTGCCACCCACTGGGAGCTGTGAACCCTGAAATCCCTTATTTGAAATTTCTTCAATCCTGAAAATTCTTTTATAAATTTTTCCAACCCTGAAAATTTAAAGGTAACCAAGTGCCACCGTAACTTTTAATTTTCCAACCCCTTTTGTGTTTGACAGTTTTTAACATCTCGAAAATATTTATTTTGCATTGGCACAAAATATTTTGAAAAAGTTTAAAGGATATATATATGTGTGTGTGTGTATATATATCAATAAAAAAATATATATATGATGTACAATACAAAAGAAACCTTCCTATTTAGAGTATTCATATTCTATAGGTACCACAAACTGTTGGAAAATTGCGTTTTTTCGCCCCAAAGCTACAAATTAGCAACTTTCCCTCACTTTTTTCTATAACAAAAAAAGATGGTATGCAAATTAAAATGGTACCATCTAAAAGTTTATTTTAAGCTCTTTAATTATATGTTATTGATGTTGACCAAATATAAAATATTAAATTTGTCGCTGGAAAACAATCAACAAACGATTTTTGAGCGTCAGCAGAGCGATGATTTCCTACCCTCTTCCCTTAAATGCCTTTGCTGTAGCGCGTGATACATACAATTGCATATTAACAAGTAATGAATCGTATGCAGAATTGGATAATCTTGAGTTTCGTATAAAACAACATTTCAAAACAGTACTTAAAATGTAAAATTGTATAAAAATTCCATGAAAAATCTATAGAATTAAACGTTTTTAACATAAATTGACTATTTGTTTAACATTTCTGAAAAGCTTGTTCATTTTCCAATATAAATACATAAACAAATTTTCATTTATTAATATCACGCATTTAAGAGAAACTAACAAAAAACCCTTATATTTTTGTTTCGAAGAACGTTTCGCCAGTGCCAGGAAATGGCCGAGTCCCTTGATGCTAGCGCTCAAGCAGGGACAAACAAATTGTCATTAGTCGATCTCAAAGGCTTAGTTGGTAAGAAATATTATTAAAATAAAACATTTCTATAGTTCAAAATGTCTATTAATTATTTATTTATTGGCAAATGAGTGGTTTTCACTAGTTAGTTTTACGATTCATTGTTCACTGTAAGATTTGTTACAAACGTAAACCACCACTCCTACTTTAAAATGAAATCTATTTTTTCTGACTTTTGATATAAAACTGATGTGTTTTCCCCAAATATAATAATTTTATGAGTAATATTTAATATATTTCATAGTAATAAAATGATATTGTTAGTCCTAATTGTCATTTATATTAAGGGTCATGTGATCATAACTTTGGTTGCTAAAGTAAACAATGATTAAGAAAAAATCAAAATGTTTAGGGATGTTGTTGTTTCAGATATAAATCACTTATGAAGAAATATAAAAATTTCAACATTAAGTTAGAATAATTTCTATAATATATGATTTATGTACTGTGAAATAATAATATGTGTTCAATTTTGTTAGATGATGGTGCTCTAAAGAGTACTTTTCTGGCAAGAAGATATGGTAGAAGTAGAAGACCATCACTGCCAACACTTGTTATGAAAAACAAACTACTCCTGCAACTCTATATTTAAAAAGAGGAACATATTAAGTCATGGGATGAGGTAACTTTAAAACTAATACTAATGACATTAATTATTTTAATGACTTTATTTTAATTAATATATTTATTTTAAAAGTTATTTTGTTCTCTACTCCTAGTAAATTGAAAATGAAACTCTAAATAAATTTTCATTTTCAGCTTGAAACCTGGTTCTCACTGATAAAACCAGATGGCAAATTTTCAATTCGGAATCAAGTGAAAAAGGTTATGGACATTTTGAATTCAATTTCATCAGTGGATGATGAACATTTATTGGATAAAATTTTGGGTTTTCATTCAATCCTACCCTAACATCCTTTGGAATAATAGTGAGTAGATATTTTGGTTTGATTAACACAATTTTAAATGAATGGAAATTAATGCATTTTTAACATATATATAGAAGTATGTTCAGCTCATATATTATGTATATTAATAACATTTTCTTACTATTGTGGTGGCAGTAACATTTGTAACTACTTACTTTTATTATAGTACAAGTATTTTTGCTATATTAAGTCCATATGAACCATTGCACTTTTCCAACATGATTATATCTTACATATAAATGGAATGGGCTAATTAACTCTGTGCATAGTTGAAAGCCATGGTTTATCTTTATTTTAATGTAAATATTTCAACTGTGGGACAAATGTTTTTTAAAACAAATATTTGAAAATGACAAAATTTTCACTTTTTGAGAATCCTTGCAAATTTCAAACCTGACATATATTGTTGATATTTAGTTTATAAGTGCAAACTCTATTTCATTTAATAGATCTTTAGCTAACTTAAATTTTGATATCAATATCTATCTTCTGGGTAAATGGCTGATTTTTTTCATATTTTTTAAAAGTTACAAAATTCATGATTTTTTCCTCAATTTTTTATTTTTAAAAAAAAAATATGCTAAGCCATTTTCATGTCAATAAATTTTGAGAATTGAAGTATTTTATGTCCATGAAAAAAATTGCGTTTATTTTCTATGTACATATGGTTGAAATGAAAGTGACTAAGTGGGTTTAAGTAGTATAATTTTTCAGATATAGCCTTTCAAAAATGGCTTCTTTTAGGGTTGTGAAAAAAATAATAATTCAAATGTTCATAACTTTATCATTTATGAAGATAAATGAACAAATTTGGTGTCCCCAGTCTTAGAATTGCTAGTACTTTAAAATGAAACAATTTAAAAAGCAGTGGGCCCATTTTGAAATTTCAGTTTGTGGTACAAAGTATCTATAATATGGAATTCCTTACAATAACTTACACTAGTATTTCTTATTATTTATATATTATAATTTAATATAATAATTAAACAAAATTAGTATTATTTTGAATTTTATTTCTTTGTTTTAGGTAATTTTATTTTATGGGCTTGTTTTGAAATTAACTCAATATATTTATTACATAGTTTATATAGTGGTAGTAGGTTCAGATTTAGTAGTAGTAATACAGTAATTCTAAACAAAATCTAAGTTATAGTTTATTAGACAAAGTCCTTAAAAATTTTTTTTTTAAAACTGATGTATCTGTACATAGTAAAGGCAAAGACATAATTTAATTTAAAAAATAAAAATGTCACGAAAAAATTATTTTTTATTGTTTTAGCAACCAGTCAGTTTAGATGCAAACCACAATCATTTTTTCTTCATGTTTCAATAAATAATGCGATCATAAATTAATGCATGCTAAAACAAAAGGTGTTTTTAAGTGAACTCAACTGTCAAATTTTTACTTTTTACTAACTAGAAGTCTAAAAGTAAAAGTAAGAAAAGAAGAAG
The DNA here is from genome assembly GCA_002072015.1 of Radix auricularia. Classification (NCBI taxonomy): domain Eukaryota; kingdom Metazoa; phylum Mollusca; class Gastropoda; family Lymnaeidae; genus Radix; species Radix auricularia. The sequence continues at coordinate 27,271 of MUZC01000245.1, forward strand.
AAAAACTCCTAATGCTATGTTAAAATTTATAAACCATAAAAGGGTCGTCCAAAAGCACACATCTGACGTAATTCGTAATAAATTAAATTATTTCTTTTGAAAAATTGTGACGTCAAGCATTTTCTATTCCCACGGAGTATGATCTATTAATTATTTTGTTCAATTATAAGATGTGTGCAAAACGATGCGTGATTGGGCGACAATGAGATAAGAGCAAAAGGTAGGGAGAGGTCCCTTTACCCGTCCTATTTATAGCGAGTCCGCACCTCACTGAATAGACTTTCAGCGTGTTATGACTTTTCCCTCCTCCTTTAAAACTTAGAAGCCAAATTTAAACTCGCAAATCCGGAAAATCCAGGAAGAGCAAGAAAAAACTTTGTTAATCCGGAAAGAGCAAAATTAAAAACTCGCAAATCCGATAAAATAAAAATATATTTAGCTTCTCGAATCCGGAATTCCGGTATAACAGGAATGGTGGCATCCTTGTTCCATTCATATTTTAATAGTGTAGCTTTGTGGCGTGTCCTTGTGGAGGTTGACATAGAGGCGAAACGTTGGGTGAATGAACCACATAGTTACTGTTAGACATTAACTCTTAAAGTCGCAAAGCGTTGAAATGCATCTATTCCCGCTAACCGTAAAGCGTCCCTAGATACCACTCTGGTTAGAAATGAGATCTCGGAAAGTAAAAACTCTTCAATGCTTGAAAAATGATGTTTTCAACTTCAGGCAATGGCGACAGTTGCCCGCGCTAGTTTTATTGCTCGATTCGCAATGTTTTTTTGTAGTTTTAATGTTTTTTCTCTCGAAGATACGTTTTTGCTATACTTTATTACTAAAATAATAGTACTAAACTACAGGTAAATATTGTTTTAAACTCAGTACGGTCTTTTGGATGCGTAAATTAACCATTCTTAGCCTAAAAAAATGAAGTCAGTATGACAATAATATTATAAATGGACTATACGCAAATTTTTTAATTTCATAACCGGTTGATCGTTATACGGGAAATCCTTATGGGACTGAGGCGGAAGTTTATTGAAAACCCTTATGCGACTTTAATAGTTAAATTATCTCGCGACACAACTGGAAATCTCTCAAACACACTAATGTGTCTCGACACACAGTTTGGGTTGGAACTATTCAATTTTATAGTCAGAAAACCCAAATCATCCAAAAAGTCTTTAACTATGTACAGCCACAGACCCATACAACACTGTTGTGTTTCAAAAAAAGATATATTAGGGAAAATTATTCTGATCGCACTCCCCCCAATGGCTTTCAAAGGCTTAATTGTAAAAGAAAACCTTACCAAGCTATATATTTTCTGAAAGATAAAGGAGAAGTCCACCACATTTTATAAGTATTTTAATGGAATCTATAAAAATTAATGATGTTATGTGCCAATTTGTTGATTACTTTTTTCATGAGCACTCCAAGGTCTTTCAGAGTGCACAATATATCCAATTTTATCCCCATCCATTTACCTTTCTAAAATAAAGACTAAATATAGGTGACTTTTCTAAATATTTCTATGCAATTTCATGCTTTTTCGAAAGCACTCAAAAGCTCCCACACTACATTGAAATTCTATGCCACAGTTCTAGGGTTTAACAATTGAATGGGTTTGAGCCTCATTTTTTAAAAGGAACATTTATCTATCTACATAATATAAAATTTAACAGCTAATTTTAAAAAATCTGTAAATAAGCTTACAATTTTAGGCAGTGCTGTTGCTCCAATAGATTGACAAAGTCGACGTAAATCCCACTTAGATAAAAGTCTGACAATCATAAGTTTGTACTTGTTTGCATAGTGTAGTGCAAGATCTCCAACCTTGCCTCCGGTCACTATGACTTTGACTCCTGTATCTGATATTTCTTTAATTTGCTGCACAAGGAAAAGCAAAGTAATACTTTTCTATAAATAAATATCAAGAGCCATATCAATTATCTATTTTTCATTTCTTTGCTTAAAATATTTAATGTTTTCCACAAAAGATCAATAAAATTTCTTAAATGAAAAACATGTAATAAATCTTCACTTTATTTATTTAAATAACATGGTATTCACAAGGAAGGTAAAAATGTTTAGTTCATTCAGAACAAGTTCACAAAAAATACGAGTACCTCCTCCATTAAATTTTCTTCTCCCTTGCTGAAACTCAAAAGCTCATCTGCATTTTTAATCAAAACTGTTCCCTGAAAGATAATTAAAACAAATAAATGTCAAAAAAGTTAAAATTGGTTTCATTTTTTACCAGGTAATAGCAGTTCGTACTTAAGTATATTACAACTGGAAATATGGCAGTGGTTTTTCTTTATTCTCCTTAAATTACCATTTATTCTCTTTTGTGTTGAATTAATTCAGACTAAACTCATGATTTTACTGGAAAGCCTAATCAAGCAGGCATCGCTATAGATCCAAACACCCAGCTTGAGTTTTCTTTGCAACTTCTAACCAATAAATTGACCCTGTCAACCTGTGTAACCTCAGCGTGTCCAGTGGTTAACAGCAAGAATACTCTGCCATCATATGCTTCAAAATTGACACTGGACACACATGCCTCCATAGCGAATTGATTAGGGGCTTCCAGGAAGACTCTACAATGGTAATAACAATGTTCATAAAGACTTTTCTATCAAACGATACAAACCAGATTGCTTGAAGCTATCAGCTGAATCAGTATGCGTACCCACTACTTACAAGGAAACATAAGTATAAGCTCATTGTAAAGACTTTAAAAATGCAGTCTTCATTAGCCTCTTTTGTCCTCACAGCTTCATTGTGCTAAAGCTTGACTGGGCTTTAATACCTAATTAAGTAGTGGCTTATAATTATAATTAAAATTAGAGGATTCTAATTCATTTTATTTTTAAAGAATACCATTGCGGGTAGAGTTATTTCCTCAACATAAGCCTGATACTAAAATGGTTAACCCTAACCATGTATAAAATTAATTATATTTTGGTAGTTTGCTACTTTTATTTGTATAACTTGGGTATTTTGTAGGCCATCACAGATATGTTTTGAAAACTTTGTATTATATCAGTTTAGTAGTAATTCTAAAAGTTAAACAAAGTAGGGAGATCCAACTAAAATTTGAGAAATCTAGCCTTTTTTTTTTTAGTTTTCCTGTGTATGTATAAATTATAAAAAATTAATTAGTCAGCTTACTTGTTTCATTGAGATTTTTGTCATTGTCTCCTTTTGCTTCATGAGTATACTTTGAACAAGTTAACATATACCATGTCATTATAACATGCAATTTTCCTGGACTGTATGAATTCTTTTTTTTTCTTATCCAGGCACATCTATAACTAAAAACTTGATTAACAAAGATTATAACATACCTTAGTCTCTGTCTGCATGGCATCAAGCGGACAAGAAAATACAGCAATTTTGGCTTTCTCTGTTTTTGTTACATCACCTTCCACTTGACGCTTAAAAACCATCCCCTGAACAACAGAGCTTTGTAATATTCCAGAACCCTACAATAAATATGAACAAATTTAAAATTTCAACAAAAATTAATACTTCTCCACCCACCAACTAGTTGATCAACATTAAAAATTGTGATGGTATAATAATTAATGTTAGACAAAAAAAAGTTGAAAGACCATCAGTTCAAAATGACCAAGCTCAGGATCTTTAATCTATCTTATTTGTTCATACCAAGAGGAATATAGCAGTAGTACAAGATAAAAAAGCTGTAGATTTTGTTCTTTTAAATAGTAATAACAGACCAACTTAATCTAGTTTGTAATTTTAATTACATTAAAAAGCTCTACTCGAGCTAGCATGTTAACAGAATTATTATGTCTGTATATTTATATTGCTATCAATTCATAAACAGTCCCCTTTTAGCAACATTATTAATTCAGAATTTGGTAAAATGCCAGACTCATTTCTGAAAAAAATATAGGTTTTACAGGTGAACTGATTAATGAGATTCTAAGATGCATAATAAAAGTATACATTAACAGTTTGATAAAAAAAATAGATGCAGATATTTTTTAAAATAAAAACTGAACTGACAGCATATATGGGACTCACTGGGTTTAACTGTATTTTGTGATGCACAAGACGACTCCCTACTTTCCTGTTCAAATAGGGGGTTTAGCTATACTCGCCGAACCAGTCTCCCAATGCACACCAAATAATTGTTTTTTTCAAAATCAGATTAATTAAAATGCATTTAATTTTAATGCATATGTAAATGGCAGGAAAACTGTCACTAAAAGACCAAAAGCGAATATATGTGAGGACCGGTTTTAAGACATCTTTCCTATGTTTGTCAAATTTGTTAAGCAACACTCGCGGCCTTGGCTGTTGTTTACATTCAAGGCATTTCGAAGACACCCTGCACTGTGTGTTAGCTCTAGTACTATGCCCCGGCAAATAAGTAAATTTAAAAAATAATAATAATTTTTAAAATCTTTCATTAGCTGCACTTAACTAACAGTGATGACATATATCTATATAAGTAATTCATCAGAAACTAGAGCAAGCAAGACGACGCAGTCTATATAAAGGTAGTAGTGTGCACATCTGCACCGCACTAAATAGATGGGAAGAAAGTAATGCTTCAACGAATGTAACAACTACCATAATGCACTATGCGGGAAGTTTGTGCCCGTTATTTCCCCCCCTTTCTTTGCACCATCTACGAGCAACTCTGTGGTGTATGCTATGCAATGGGTCGGATCTAGTTAATTATATAACGGAGGGTGCTTTTTTTTTAAGTCCCGGTCAGTCACATGTTAGCTCTGGTATGCATGCTGCTCTTGCTCTTAACGAAACAAAAGAAAAACCCGCAAAAAATTATCTCAGAGGAATAAGCTAACACGGACAAATTGAAGTTATGGTTATCCGGTCTTGATTAAACAGGACTGGTCCTGATTTTAGGACCTAGTAACCATCAAGAAACTAACTATTGATTAAATCTTAAAGTCGCATAAGGTTTTCAATAAACTTCCGCCCCATTCCTGTATTATGATTAACTGGTTATGAAATTTAAAAAATTGAGTAAAGTAAAATCCATTTATAATATTATTGTCATACTAACTTCATTTCTTAGGCTAAGGATGGTCATTTTACACATCCAAAACACTGTTTTCAGTTAAATACTATATTTACCTGAAGTTTTTTAGTACTATAATTTTTATAATGAAGTATAGAAAAATCGCTTCTTCTTCTTCTTCTTCAAAAAAAAAAACACCCCAACAACCCTAATAACAACCAAAAAAACATTGCGAATCGAGCAATAATACTAGCGTGGGCAACGGCCGCCATTGTCAGAAGTTGAATACATAATTTTACAAGCATTGAATAGTTTTTACTTTCCAAGATCTCATTTCTAACGAGCGTGGTATATAGGGATGCTTTAGGGATAGCAGGCAGAGACGCATTACAACGCTTTGCGACTTTAAGAGTTAAGATAACTACATGAAGAAGTTGATTTGAAGATATCATTATACAAAATCTGATCAATTCCACAATTTAAAATATACTTACTGAAATTTTGCATACTCTAATATTATCAACACTGAAGCTTAGTTTTTCTGGAAGAATAGATACTGAAAATGAAAAAAATTCAAATTGTTATTTTTTCTTGCCTATAATTAATTTGTAGTGCATACAAAATAATTAATAATAAAGTGATTTAAGAATAAAATCATGACTAGAAAATTAATACATAAATGTATTATAAAAAAATTATTTTTTTAAAAAAAGACAAACACCTATCATAATATGTTGTAATATGAAAAAATCATGTTAAGCCTGGTCCCTATTGGAATTCAGGACGTGTTAGCGCATTTTCGTATTATGTATCAGTACTTATGTTAGATATCAGCATTATGTAGTTATCAGTAATTGTGTTTAGATTTTAGACATATTTTTATGAATTTTCTTGTGTAATGAATATACCTGACATTTTTTTTATTTAAAAGTCATTTCTTGACATTTTAAAAAAAAATTATTTTCTCTTTAATCTAACTACAAGTCACCACAAATGATGACGTAAAACTCTCTAAACTTTTACACATATTCTAATGACGTCAACTAAAAAAAAAAACTAATTCTTTTGCACCCTTTCGCACCACTCTTCAATGCTTGAAAGATTGTGAATTCGACTTCCGGCAATGGCGGCCGTTCCCTGCGCTAGTGTTACCTCTCGATTCGAAATATTTTTTGGTAGTTTTAACGGGGGTTTTTAACGGATCGAGTAACTGAGTGTTGATGCACAAATGGCAGGTCAGGACATACAAAAAACATATATACCTCATGGGTCTAGGACTTATGGATGCTGAGATCAAGGGTGATGACGGACGGACAAAACGGGTGCAATAGCGCATTCGACTTCACGAAAATGCGCTAAAAATATTTACATTTTAAAATGTATTAATTTTCACACTTACTGCAAGCATTTGTTATGAGATCAGCAAGGAAATCCTCATTTCCATACTGTTTACTCATTATAGCAGTTCGAACAGCTGGAAAAACTTCATCCTTGTTTCTCAAATTTTTTACTGTACCCAATGACAAACCTAAAATAAATTGAGGAGTAAGTAATTAATAACAATGTATTTCATTTCATAAGACATAATAGGACAAGATTAATAATACATTTTTAAAAAATTATTTTAATTTCAAAATTTGAACACACCTGGTAGGACGTCCAAAGCTTTTTTCAAAGCCATTTCATATCCCTCGGTAACTTCAGCAACAGAGAGACCCTTAAAAATAATCAATTTTAGTATAAGTACCAACATCTCAAAATGTCATCTTTTTTTAAAAAATTAATCTTTATAAGTACATTTTAAAATTAAAAAAAAAAAGCTTAAAATCCTGTTTTGTTTTGGAATGCTGAAAAGATCTTTTTGAAATAAATGCAACAACCAATAATTTTTGCCAAAAAGAAAAAAAATTGGCTAAAGCTTAGTACTCTGACCGCAGCGTCGCGTCTCTTCCAGTTGCTATGAAGGATAGTTGCTTCCCTTGAATCTTGTTTTCTTATTTACTTATTACCTCCCCTTGCGGTAAAATGTAAATAATTTGTTTATTATCATAATTGGATTTTGTATTCTTGCGCCGCGAGGGGGGGGGGGCTCTCCTGTTCATTTTTTCCCAAGTATAAATGAGTATATTCTAAGAACTATTTGCTGTGCTCATTTAGAAAGGAGTGCTGCTAATTGGCGCGCTTTTTCCCACCATTTGCTCTGGGTGCGTTTCCATTAGTAAGTAGACATTTTTTGGTTAAATTTTGGGGAAATATTGGCAAAATGGAGACTGTGTTATAAAAAATGGAAGGTTTTAGGGTTTGGGTTAGGTATAGCTTTAGAATTTGCGGAAAATTGAAGATTTTAGGGTTTAGGTTAGGTATAGCTATAGAATTTTAATTGTGGCAGTAGTGATCTAATTTGTTGTGATTCCGATGCCTGATCGGTGAGTACCCATTGTTTTCTTCATTTTAAAAACTATTTTGCTTTTATGACTAACGCTAATAAATACCCCTTAAAATATTAGAA
>MUZC01000245.1:34820-47907 GCA_002072015.1 Radix auricularia
CCCCCCCCCCCCCCAATGTTTTGCCTGTTTTTTTTTAAATTGGCGGGTAGCTAAAAAACTGCAAAATTTTAGAATCCCTGATTCCCCTACCCCTCTAAATTCACGGGCCTCGCACTACTTTTCCGGCGGTCATGTGCCATAGCAACAAGATGGCCGCCGCTAATGGCGGCGCGGTCGACGTACTGCGCTTTTACCAAAAAATTAAATGTAGAAGCAACCCCATGAGGTTAACTTGCAAAGTATGTCTCATTGACTATTCCATCACATGTGAAAGGTAATCTAAATCTCAATAATTTTTTTAATACCAATGATTTTTTAGTGTGGAATTTTAATTGTTTGAATAAGACAATTTAAAAACTTAATTTTAAGAGTTATATTTTATGGAGAAAAGAAAATATTATCTAAGTCTTGTTTGAACAGGAACGCAATTTTCGTTTGCCAATTCTTGACTATCTTCTAACCTTACTAAGACTAGTTTTCCCGCTATGTTTTACATTTAAGGCAAATATTCATTGTTCAGCAAACAAATTGCAAATATTCCTTGTGAAAAAAGAAACTTCTTTTCAAAGAAAGAAAAAAAAACCCATTGATACAGAGAATTTATTTATTGTCACTGGTGGACAATGTCAATATTGAAGGTATGTATTTTTCTATTTTTCCTTTGTTACAAAATTCACCCACACTTTCAACTTCTTACAAATATTATTAATTGACTATTAATATACAAGGTAGCAATGTGACTTATAAAATAAAAGGAAATTCATTTTAGCACACATATTTGTTTTCCTTTTGGTGAAATATTTATTTCTTTACTTCCCCATAAGTATAATAAGGTGACATCAGTATTTCATCATTAACTTTACAGTTTCAATTCTACTTCTAGATTTTCTTTAGAACTGAATATTGTACTATAATTATGTTCAATTTTTAAAGAGTCTTTTTCAAGCCTGTCTCTCAAGTTTGTACCAATAATAATATTTTTCTTTCACAGTTACAGTTATGGCTCAGTAGATTGGGACCTTAGTCCACCCAAGAATTTTTTCTACACCAGGCCTAAACAACCACCCAGTGTCCGTGCCCCTGAGTCAACTTCTTGTGTTCCTTTTGCTGAATCAACCATTAGAAATGAAGGGAAGACATATAAGGCTTCTCAGTCATGTTTCAAGCTGCTATTCATAATTTGGAGACTAACCAATGGCGACTCTTTGAAACTATGCCTATATAAATTTTGCTACTATGTACAAATGATCAGAAAATAATTTTATCTTATCATGGTCAAACAAAGGAAAATGGGACTTGATAGGCTATTAGTTAACAGAATGAAATATTATTATTATTACTCAGAGAATTTTGTACCAGACAATTCAAATTTTATTCAGTTGCTTGGCTTTTGTAACATATTATTTTTTTCATGGTTGGGTTGTTAATCCTGCAGACACTAAGCCTGTTCAGAGCAGGAGCCTTAAACAATCTTATAATCCAATTGAATAAATATAAGATATCCATTGCTGCACTGCAGGAAATTCGATGGAAAAATTCAGTCATTCTAAAAACAAGAGAATACACAGTATTTTATAATGGTAATAACACCATCACACTAGGAACAGGATTTGCTGTTAAAAAAGTAGTCATGGCAGTCATAGGCTTCAAACCAGAGAATGAAGGATTGTGCTCTTAACATGTGCGGGGGAAAATTTCAATATAACATTCATAAATGCACATGCTCCCACCGAAGATACGGAAGATCAGATTAAGGAATCCTTTACGAGACACTGGAAAATATCTACGAAGAGGCACCGCGACATGATATTAAAATAGTGATAGGAGACTTTAATGCAAAAAATTGGTAAGGAAAAGGTATTTATGCCAACTAAACGCAAAGAAAGCCTCCATGATGAATCCAATGACAATGGGATGAGATTAATAGACTGCTATAGGAAATAGAATGTCAGTAAGCTGCACAAAGTTTCAACACAAGAATATACATAAAGCCACTTGGAACTCACCAGATGGAGTCACCCACAACCAAATTGATCATGTTCTAATTGATAGGAGGCATGGATCCGATATACTTGACGTAAGAAGTTATCGAGGAGCAGATGCTGACTCTGAACACCTACTTGTACTTGTACGAGTTAAATACAAGCAGAGAATAAGCATAATTCGGAATTGTCATAACAAAAGGGAGATACGATATGATTACCAAAAACTTTCAAAAGACCCACTAACCACAAAAACCTACCAAACTAAAGTAGAAACACAACTCGAAACATTTCAAAAAGTGAACAAGGAAAACAACATAAATGAACAATGGAATGGGATTAAAAATGTTATGAAAAGATTAGCAGAAAATTTTGTCTTGTACCAGAAAAACTATTGATGAAAGAAACAAAGCACAAATGATCATGTTACAAAGAAACACCAGAAAGACAAAACAAACATACAAAGAGGCTAGAAGAGAAGCGATGAAAATGTGCAGAAAGAAAAAGAGGGATTGGGAAAAGGCTAAACTAAAAGAAATAGAAGACTTGTCAAGAGAGAGAAATATCCGGCACTCCGGCATCCTTCCGTCTCGCGAGACGATGGTGCATCACCTTGGGGTTGGGTTGCATTTCCTCGAGTGACTGTGCAGTCCTATCCTTGAGTGACAGTCTTTGCCACAGTTTTTACACACGAGTTCTGTGCTTCCAAATGTTTTGGCCTTTCTCCTAGCTCTTCTGTCTGCAGCCTCCTCCATTCTTCGCTCCTCGGCTACTATGACGCCCTCTTTGACAACTGTGCGCCACGTAGATCGGTCTTCTGCCTTACACTCCCAGTCACTTGTATGTATTTTGGCTGCTTTCATGTCCCTTTGACAGACATCTTTAAATCGCAAGCGTGGGCGACCTGTTTTCCTCTTTCCTGAAGCAAGTTCACCATATAGGAGGTCCTTCGGGATGCGGCCGGGGCTCATTCTTTTGACATGTCCTAGCCACCTCAGGCGTCTTTCACTAAGAATTGAGAACATGCTTTGGGTATTGGCACGCGTTAGTACCTCACTATTAGGCACTTTTTCTTGCCATTTAATACCAAGGATGCGGCGCAAGCATCTCAAATGGAAGCTGTTAAGCTTACGCTCTTGTGATGTATAAGTGGTCCATGTCTCGCTCCCATATAGTAGTGTACTGATGACACAGGCTCGATAGACGCACAGTTTGGTTTTCTCCGTTAGCTTGGTGTTTTGCCAGACCCGCTTATTTAGTTTAGCCATTGTTGCGGCTGCCTTGCCAATTCTGCTGTTTATTTCTTCTTCAATGGACAGTGTATTGGAGACCTTGGATCCCAAGTAGGTGTCTCCAACACTTTCTTCAAGTGCAAGGATATACATCAAGTATCTTGGAGACACCCTCGATCCCACCAATGGCACCAGCTGGACCTCATTATCACCAGGCGTGCACAACTAGCTAGCGTCCTACTCACTCGCAGCTATCACAGTGCCGACTGTGACACGGATCATTCCCTTGTCGCCAGCAAAGTACGAATAATGAGGAAAAACTCGTACCACACAAAGAAAAAGGGAAGTCCACGCATCAATACCTCCTGCATGAAAGACCCTACGATAGCGCAGCTGTTCAAAGACAAGGTGAAGGAAAGTCTCTCAAAGATGTCCCCATGCGTCACCATTGACTCCAAATGGACGCAACTGAGAGACACAATCTATACATCCGCAATACAAGCCTTTGGCAAAAAATCTCATAAAAACACGGACTGGTTTGATGAACATTGGGACGAGATGAAACCCGTCACTGAAGCAAAAAGGAAAGCTCTTATGGCTTACAGGGAAAAGCCTACACCTGACAATTTGCATGCTTTAAAAACAGCTAAGTCACTTGCCCAAAAGAGAGAAATATATATGAAGATAAAAGATGAAATGAATGGATATAAAGCCAGACCATAAATGTGTGAGGGACAGGATGGAGAATTAATCACAGAAATTAGTTAAGTATTGGAGAGATGGGCTGAATATTTTGAGGCCATATTGAATTCAGACAATGGACAAGATGATGATTAGCAACCACCGCATGGAGGACCAGACCATTTTATAAACCCACCAACATTAGAAGAAGCTAAAGAAGTAATCAATCATATGAAACACCACAAAGCTCCTTGAGAAGATCTTATCACAACAGGGAACTTATTAATCCACGAAATGTGGTCGCCCAAATTTTTCAGCCGATCAGCATATTTTGTACTGTGACAAGACAATAAAAATCAGTCAAATAGCAACTTCCAATCCACTATTTTATCGGAAACTAAGCCATTTACTTTTATTATTAATTAAATCTTCTTCTGGGTCTGGCTAGCAGTTGAAAATTTTAAGAAAAGTATTTTCTTATCAGTGTCTTATAGACACTGTTTTCTTAGGCTGATTTCGGAGTCAAAATGGATAATTCTGCAGTTGGACCTTTGGGTATAGGTTTTAAAAAAAGAAATATATTTGAAAGTCTCCTGTGTGAAAATCTAAGTGATAGAGGTGATGATTTTATTATTCCACATGATAATCTTAGCTCGGATTCTACTAGTTGTAGTATATCAGCTGATGCACTAGTACTAGTGCTAGTCTTAGCCCCATGCCTAATGCTAGTCATGAATAGCAGTTTGACATCGAATTTGCACATTCATGAGAATTGATGGGTTGCAGTGACTGCTGCATCTGATTTTCGTGCAAATGTAATAAACTTCACAGTTAGGCAACCCAAATCAACCAAAAACATTAATGAGCAGTGTACAGCAACAACACCACAAAACTTTTTGTTCCTGTTCCTCAACAATGAGTTTTGCAAAAATAGACCAATAGATATGTCTTCCAATGGCAAAATAAATGATTTATTTACTTGTACTCAAAACATTTTCTGAAAGATAAATGAAATTTCTAGCATATTTTATAAGTGTTTTCATGGAATCTTTTAAAAAAAAATATGTTAGGGGTATTTGAAAGTTTTAAAAAATATGGAAAATTTTTGTGCATGAGCACTTTAAGGTCAAGGTCACATATGTTTTCAAGGGGGGTGGTTAAAAGAGCTAACACAATCTCCATTCATTCCCTTTCTAAAAATATATAGTTATAGGGGTTTTGTAACAATATATGTACGCATTTACATTTTTAATATTTCTGACGGCACCCAAAAAGATATAACAAAAAGGCTCCACATTGCAGAATGATTCTATACACAGTTCATGGGTTAAGTTTAGAGGAGGAGGACTACACATTCAGATACATAATCTCTTAACTAGAATCTGGCAAGAAGAGAAAATGCCAACAGAGTGGGAAACTGCATTAACTCTTAAAGTCACAAAGCGTCCCTATATACCACTCTCATTAGAAATGAGATCTCGGAAAGTAAAAACTCTTCAATGCTTGAAAAATGATATATTCGACTTCCAGCAATGGCGGCCTTTGCCCGCACTAGTGTTATTGCTCGATTTGCGATGTTTTTAGTTTTAACAGGTTTTTTTTTCGAAGATACGTTTTCGCTATACTTTATTACTAAAATAATAGTACTAAACAACAGGTAAATATTGTTTTAAACTCAATACGGTCTTTTGGAAGCGTAAAATAACCATTCTTAGCCTAAAAAATGAAGTCAGTATGACAATAATATTATAAATGGATTTTACGCAAATTTTTTAATTCCATAACCGGTTGATCGTAATAAAGGAAATCCTTAAGGGACTGAGGCGGAAGTTTTTTGAAAACCCTTCTGCGACTTTAAGAGTTAATAACCCTGATACACAAGAAAGGATCCAAACTTCAGTGCACAAATTACAGAGGAATCTCCCTATTAAACGCTTCCTACAAAATACTGATGAAACGAATAACCAAGACTACATCCATTTGCTGAAGAAATATTAGGAGACAACCAATGTGGATTCAGACAAAACAGATCAACGACTGACCAAATGCTACGAATACAACATCCCAGTGCATCAACTATGTATAGATTATAAAATGGCCTTTGACAGCATTTCGGCATACCCAACAAACTGACAAGAATGATATAAGTAACGCTGAACAACTCAAAAAGTTAAGTTAAGGTCCAAGGAGAATACTCAAGGGAATTTAGGATTAGACAAGGACTAAGGTAGGGAGACCCACTGTCTTGTATGCTTTTTAACTTAACGTTAGAGAGCTATTAGAAACATAAATATTGACACCCGAGGAACAATAACTGGATACTTACTGAGAGAACCAAAAGCTATTGGTCAACCTATCCAGTACCTTGCATATGCTGATGACATAGCCCTGCTTGCAAAAGTACTAAAGACATATCGAAGTCATACATTGAATTAGAAGATGCATCACTGCAAGCAGGGCTGGAAGTCAACAACCAAAAAAACAAAATACATGACCCTAGAAAGAGAAGAAATGGCAGTTCTTGACATTAAAATTAGGAATCAGACTTTTGAAAAAGAATCAATTTGAATACCTAGGATCACTACTAAATGAAAGGAATGAATTAATTTTAGAAATCAGAGAAAGAATATCAGCCGGGAATAGAGCATACTTTAGTTGCCAGAAAATCCTCAAAAACAAAAACATTAAAAGGGAAACAAAGAAAACTCTTTATAAAACGGTCATCAGACCAGCTGTAGCATAAGCAAGTGAAACTTGGACCTTAACCAAAACTGCGGAAAACCTATTAAATACATGGGAGAGGAAAGTTCTCAGGAAAATATATGGACCAACAAATGATGAGTTCGGATGGAGGATAAGAACCAACCATGAATTATACAGTCTATATCAGGATACCCCAATAGTTGCAGAAATTAAAAAGGGCAGACTTCGCTGGGCAGGGACACCTAGAAAGAATGTAAAATGATAGAAGAGTAAAGAGGGTACACCACCAAAACCCCCAAAGGAAAACGGCCCAAGGGAAAACCTAGGCTTAGATGGATGGATGATGTAGAGGAAGATCTACAAAAACTGGGCATCCAATATCGGAGAAGAAAAGCGTTGATAAGGCATGAGTGGAAGGAGGTCGTGAGGCAGGCCCAAGCCCTACATGGGCTGTAGCGCCACAGGGATGGATGGAATTCAAATTTTAGAATTTAAAATAAATTATATTTTCTGAAACATTCAACATACAGTGGAACCCACTTACCTCGAGCTCGCTTAGCTCGACCACCCTATTATGTCGACGTTTTTTATTGGAACCGCCAAATTCTCTCTTTGTCTTAGCATTTTCTCGTAGTTTAATTCGATTTTTTTAAGTCGCCGAAACCTCATAACACGAGCACAAAAAAAGGGTCAAATTTGCCACTTAACATCGGTTATCTCGATCCCCATGACCAATCGCCAGCTTTAGAAAATGTTAAAGCTATGATTTTTTTATAACCAAGGGACCAAGTTTCTGCCACATCAGGGTCTGCTGGTGACGTCACAGCCCACTTGCGTTTTGCTCTCAGCGCTGTGTTGCTTCTGGTACTATGGCAATCGCCGGCTTTTGAAATTCTTAGTTTTTATCGATAATCGACATTGGTTTTTTATTTTAAATTTGTAAATTTCTGCTGTCAGTTGGTGCACATATACCTTTTGTTGTTAGCAAACATGTATGTACAATTTTATAGCATGCCGATAGCTTCATCAAACAAATAACGGCAATGCTGTTGTGTTAAAAAAAAAAACTCCAAAAACATGTGCATGAACATTATCATTTATTAACGCTAGTGATGGGACGATACCAAAATCATAGGCTGCTTACTGTAAACAAGGCTCCCCAGATTTTAAAATATATAATATAACAGACTACAGACAGTTTACCCACCCCCACTCTCAATCTCCCACACCATTGTTGTTGGTTAGTCCTATTAGCATCAAGTTACCGAAGGAATTGTAAGCTGAGGGGATCGTATGGAATAATGAAATGTACCGTGTGCAAACTTGTTGTCATTGGCAACCATTAATCCTTCAACCTCATTTTGACCATTACACGTACTGTACTACTGCTTTGTTCTCATTGTTTCATTCATAAGAATTTGCCGTGTGCAAAGCCATTTAACTATTGGTTAGAATTAATTAAAATATGTCAAAGTTGAAGGTTCAAAAGGAGTACCTAATTTATTTGTGTACGTTTATATAGAGAAGAGTTCGCTTTGTCATGAGTCATATATAGGTCACGATAGACCATTCTGAGTCCATTGTAAGACCCAAAGAAGATGATTAGGAAGAGAATGGTTCGGGGACAATGAGGGGATGTGTAGGTTACTTATTTGTGTAGCTTGAAAATCAAGCAAGTGGCTTCGAAGCACAGTATCAGTATCGCTCAATCTGGGAATCACAGCAAAACGGCGTTATGTTTAAACTTAAACGGTCTTTAAAAACGAACGGTCTTAACAACCTTAAGAAAGAGTGAAGAAATAGGGTCCCGATATTCCACTACGATCCTGATTTATCGTCCCATCAATAATTAACGCACAACACGTACATAAGAAATTTCAAGCGCATGTTAATATTTTGCCGCCATATTGGTTTTCGCTTTAACTCGATCATCCGTTATGTCGATGCCATTTTTCATACCCCAACGCCGTCGACTTAAGCGGTTTCGACTGTATTAAAATACTTTTTACATTACCATTCTTAAGAGCTCCTCTGCATTTTCCAGTAAGGCCCCAGCAAAGCCTAAGACAAAATTTGTACCATCTCCACATTCTTGTTCTTGTTGTTGGGAGGCCATTACAAGAATTTTGGCTGCTGGATGTTCCACCTCAAGCTCACGTAGAATAGTTGCTGCATCATTAGTAACAAACAACTTTTCCAAATGGTTGATAACCATTTTATTTTGGCCTGGGTGGAGTGAAAAACTTTTTTTTAATTGCTCAACTATATATATTTTTTTTAATTGCACACCAAATTTGAAAACACAGATAACTTTTTTTTAATTTCAAATATTTTTGCTTACCATGAGGACCATAAGCAGAAATGGTAGTTTTTGCCAATTCTTTACAAGCATCTATATTTCTATACACAGCTTCCTCAAGACCACTAAAATGCTGAAAATGGAAAAAATATTTAAAAATCATTTGAGACCTTTGTCAACTGTTTTTTTTTCAAAACACAAAAATGCAAATAATAAAAACTAGAAGCACCAGCGGCATAGCATAGATAGTGCAAGGAAAAGAGGGAAGGGGGGGGGGGGAGAGAAAAGATAAACTACAATTACATTACAAAGAAATCTGGTAATTTCTTAATTCAGCGCAATTTATTTTTCAAGTGGTTTAAAACCTAAAAATCAACTAAACTTAACTATGAAATATATTTTAACATTAAAATATTACATTTTTCTTCAAATTAAACTACTGTTTTATATTTTATACGAAATAAAAAATTGTATATTTCATGCATCTTTTGTGACTTATGGCGCGCCATTGTTGCATGCCAAAGGAGAAATCGTCTTACTTAAAAGTTAATATTTTTTGTGTTGCCTATTTGGATTTTTGTGTTTGTTTTGGATCGTCCTGCTGAGTTGCGGTTGCGGCACTCGTATGGATAGATTCTCAGTTTTTTTGTTGCGAAGGTTGCACTCTACAGCAATAATGAAATAGTGAATTTTAAAAAATAAATTTTTTAAAATATAATTTTCAAAAGAGTAAATATTTAATTTTGAAAATTAAAGTTTATTGCTACTTGCCAGTTAATTATATTAAGAAAGTTTTATTCATCCGAATAATTTATAGCATAAGTTGTCCATAAATGACATCACACATTTAGGGTGAGTGGAAAGCAGTCACATAATTGTTACTTGCGTGATGAGAGGCACAACTCTTAAACAGGATATCTCTGTTTCAATACTATTAAAATTTCACAGAAGACTTGTGTCCTTGAAAAATTGCAACGAAATTGAAATTCTTTCAAATATGAGGGGAACAAGTCAGCACTTGTACCAAACTGTCTTTTCAATTTTCGCTTGGCTCTCATCCAGAAATTTTTAGCGCATTATCGAGATGTCGAAATCGCTATTGCACCCGTTTTGTCCGTCCGTCCATCCGCCATCACCCTTGATCACAGCATCCATAAGTCCTAGACCCATGATGTATATATGTTTTTTGTATGCCCTGACCTGCCATTTGTGCATCAACACTCAGTTACTCGATCCGTTTAAAAACCCCGTTAAAACTACCAAAAAATATTTCGAATCGAGAGGTAACACTAGCGCAGGGAACGGCCGCCATTGCCGGAAGTCGAATGCATAATTCTTCAAGCATTGAAGAGTGGTGCGAAAGGGTGCAAAAGAATTAGTTGTTTTTTTTTAGTTGATGTCATTAGAATATGTGTAAAAGTTTAGAGAGTTTTACGTCATTTGTGGTGACTTGTAGTTGGATTAAAGAGAAAATAATTTTTTTTTTTAAATGTAAAGAAATGACTTTTAAATAAAAAAATGTCAGGTATATTCATTACACAAGAAAATTCATAAAAATATGTCTAAAATCTAAACACAATTACTGATAACTACATAATTCTGATATCTAACATAAGTACTCATACATAATACGAAAATGCGCTAACACGTCCTGAATTCCAATAGGTACCAGGCTTAACATGATTTTTTTATGTTTTGTGTGTGGATGGTTGGGTTGTCGCGATCAACAATGTTTCGTTCATGCACTACAATAGAGTGAAGGAATATACCATTAGTGCATTGAGCCAAATTTCAGTACCCACCCATCCATCTGTAATGATATGAGTCCCTAATAAAACATGCTGAACTATAATGTTTTCCAGGGTTGCTGCGTTTCTGTTTGGAACTTCCACAAGAAAGCATTAGCCAGTTTCCCCCAATGAACCAGTGTCCTTCACGCCAAGCGCCTCCATGGTACTTGCTGTGAAAGTACTTCGACTTGTCCACTTCAAAATTTGTGGGCTCTCCTATAGCGTCAAAGCCACCGATCATCGTCGCATTATGAGTTAGGTGGTTATCTATGTCCTCTCTTAGAAAATTAAACAAGTCTGTAATGGTATTCTTATTTTGTACTTCTGCTTCATGTTTTTTCTGATCCTGCGGGAAGTCATTTGCAAAACAGTAGATAAGAATAACTATTTTAGAAAGTGGTAGATGGCTACGGGTGAAATATGAGCCATCTTGTATACTTATACGTAATCAACAATTTGGGCATCTCCACTTTTTTTTCTCGATTCCTTGTGTGTACGCATCTGGCATGCAATTCACATTGCAGTTATTGCATAATTGTGAGCTTTTTAGAAGTGACTGTTTGGCTAGGAATTCCATTGTTTGTAACATTGTTCGCAGAACCCAACTCTCAGGACGCATGAGTACATCGTTAATATAATAATTTCTGTGGGATCAACAATGTGCGTTCTTACTAAACGAGGTCTTCCTTCCATTTGAATAACTGTAAATTAATATAGACCCTGAGAAAAATTTAATAAGTTCCTATAGCCGATTGGTGGAAATAGCAGCATACGAGGTTTAATTAAATTAACAGTAAATACAACACAGATTTCAGCAATCAATGACATTAATCATTAATGTCAATTGTCAATGATAAAGAAGACACAATGACCCAAGTACAACTGGAATTAAACTGTCCAGAAATAAATTGCGCTGAAATAATAAATTACCAGAAATCATGACTACACAAGTAAACCGCGGGGGCGGGTATAACATGATTTCCAACACAAACCAGAGGAGAAGTATTCACTACTTACTAAGAAGACTACTTGACTACTAATACTACCTAAATTAAAATACAAGTTCAAGTATGAGACATAAACATAATCAACATGTAAAACTATAAGTATTATATAAAATTCATTAACTACATAAACATTTTAACTTTCTGTATTAAATTAATACAATGACGAAAAAATACGCAAAAAGAATGTTCTCGATGAGATCTCAAATTGTACACACAAGATGTAGGTCTATAGTTACAATAGCAGTCTTCAGTCTAGTAACCGAATGAGTTTGCTCGTTTGATCATGCCTAGTAGAGCCGGCACTGACATTTCTTTAAAATTGTAATTAATGTGCGAATTCATTTAAATATTAAATTTATCTGTTCAAATGACACTCATGTAACGATATTTGTCTAAGTTCTTTCAATTATTACCTTGGCACCTTCCTTCATCATTTGGGCAAAGCCCGGTGCTCGTGGTACGTGTAGCGCCATGTTTGTTGATAATTCCCAAAATGCAATTTTGACAGAGCAAGTCCTTTATAGCGCATGTGCAAGGACATAGGGTCGAGAAGTACTTCCAGGATTGTTATAATAAATTAGGAACAGGAAAGTGGTGTCCGACAAGAATTGAGAACGATAAGATTTGTAGGAAATAATCCTAAAAACAAATTTAATGACTATTGCGTGGTAAGACTATGAAGAGACCGCGGAATGTTGACTGCGGAAAGATTCGGCGTCCGCTGAAAAGGAGTAAAATAACAGATGGTATCTACGGAAGGTAGGCTTTAAAAAAACAAACAGACCTGGACTGCTGAGACTGACAGTAGACTAGTAGACAGTAGATAGTGACAGTAATAATAATTACTAACTCTAGACTATACACAGCACACAGTAATTCAGTAATAGCAATAGCAGTAATATTCTGTCATTTTAATTATTTAAACTTAAATTGGGTTGAGCTTTTAGCTTGGTTTTATTGATTATAAATATAGGTGATACTTTAAATTGATATAATATTGATTAAGTAGGTACTTTGACAGAAAATTTAAATGTAGTCCAATATGCTTAAATAATACATCATTTTAAAGGGCTTGCTAAGACCTTTTCAAAAACACTTGTTTTGTCTTTCTATCTTTTACAGAAGTGGAGTTATTAATTTTTTGTCGATTTTTTTGGCCCCTTATATAATCTATATAATTTATTAAAAAACGTGTGACCCAAATTTCAAGAGTCTGTACTATTTCCCTCATAACTTTTTTAATTTTAGAGATATGGTTATCAAATTTTCAGGACACATTAACAATCCAATTTACAAAATAATGAACAAGGAATGTTTAAATTATATCAAGGTTTTGTATTTTGTAAAAATATATTTTAAAGGCTGTTGAAGAAAATCAAGGGCGAATATTATT
>MUZC01000245.1:49238-60439 GCA_002072015.1 Radix auricularia
GTTAACTTTTTTATTGGTTTTCTTTCACATGATTCTGTTAAAATGTATAGCACCGCGGTTTAAAAATACGAAATCGCTTCAAAAATGGTATTGATATGTCGGAAAAACCTAGCTGTATTCGTCTATGATGACAAAGTGTGCTTTTTTTAGAATACTGTGACGTAAAACGCGTACTACCGATGTGGCCGAATGACCGACTGTAAAATCGCCATGACAGTTTTTGCGTGAATTTACGACATGCGCAGAAAGATGCGCGAACGAGTATCTAAGTACCTAGATTAAGTGATTAAGATTACTGACTACTGATTAGAATTAGAAAATATCACTGAATAATATTAATATCAGTATTTATCAGATAAGTCAAGTGAAAATTAATATTTAAATTTAAGTAAAATGTGACTTAGCTTGCTACACTTGAGTCAGTGCCAGACCTAAGTTAAAGTAAAGGCTACACTACAGTACAGTGACCATTACAGCTTAACACTAACAGCTTAGCAGATTTAGCTTGAACTTATACTTATTACTTAGACAACTTAGTCATAGTCTCTTAGTCTTCGTAAGCTCAGACTTCAGATTCAGATCTTTGAAACTTCAGACGAACAATGAAAGTTAAAAGATATCAATTGATTAACTCTTAAAGTCACAGAAGGGTTTGCAATAAACTTCCGCCTCAGTCGCGTAAGGATTTCCCGTATTACAATCAACCAGTTATGAAATTAAAAATTTGTGAAAATCCATTTATAATATTATTGTCATACTGACTTCATTTTTTAGGCTAAGAATGGTTATTTTACGCATCCAAAAGACTGTACTGAGTTTAAAACAATATTTACCTGTACTTTTTGGTACTATTATTTTAGTAATAAAGTATAGCAAAAACATATCTTCGAAAAAAAAAACCAGTTAAAACTACCAAAAATCATTGCAAATCGAGCGATAACACTAGCACGGGCAACGGCCGCCATTGCCAGAAATCGAATACATCATTTTTCAAGAGTTTTCACTTTCCGAGATCTCATTTCTAATGAGAGTGGTATCTAGGGACGCATTACGACGCTTTAGGGATAGCGGAAAGAGACACATTACAAAGCTTTGCGACTTAAGAGTTAAATTGTTTAAAGAAAGTAAAATAAAACACACTCACAGTTCACAAACATTAATTAAATAATTTGAATGTTTTTGTGAGGGTAAATCTTAGTATTAGTCTTTCGGCCTTTATTCTGATTTCTCAGACTCAAGCCTTGAGTCATGCCCTAACTAGTAACTAGTTGTTACTCAAACTTAGAATTAGAACAGATTCTACAATACAATTAAAAATATTTAATAACTTTTAAAGTGATAAGTCTATTAACAATTTTTCTCCGGAATTATTTTCCACATTTGACGGAATTATCTATTTTGAAAATTTGTCACAGCTACCACGCCATCTTAAAATGTTAATAACTTTTTTTATAAAGGGAAATGAATGAATTTTTTAGGCAACAAAGACTCATGACCTTATTTCCATAAAATATGATTTATTTTTTTTACAAATCCTCATTCAAAGTCACTAAAATTTAGATTATTTACCTAGATTGTAATAAAGTAGTGTTTTTTAGAAACTATATATTCATTTTTACAGCAAATAGAAACAATGTCAATTAACCTACTTGAGTCCGTTTGTGTAAAATAAAATAATTTTTTAAAATATTAACATGATTACTGATTATGGTTAAATGGAGATTCTACTTAATTCACTAGACACAGGGGCAGATTAAGACAGCACGGGGCCCCGGGCTGCAATGAAACGGGGGCCCTACCCATCCAGCGTCCCTTAAAATAAAATGATTGTTAACAGCTAATATAGGACTGTAACTAAATATTAATCATGAAAAAAAAATAAATGAACACGAAGAAATAACTGTTTGAAGTGTTTGCGATATGTTACAATTGAGTGTGAAAAAAAAAAATTAATTTCCACTTCTGGGAATCGAACCCCACACCGGTTGCATCACGCGCCTGTACTCTCCCCACACGGCCAGCGGAGCTTGTCTAAAATGAGAAATTTTTAAAATATATACTATACTTTGCAGTATGTTCTCTAAGTGAGCCAATTAAATCACGTTTTATTGATTATTAACACTATCAGGTCTGAATCGCGATCAGTTGTATAGTTAATATTTATAAATAATTTTTTTTTCATTTTCAAGGGTTCGTGCAAACATTTGTACACTTTTATTATAAATATAAAAAGTTTGGGGGCCCCTGGCTTTAGCCCGCTCAGCCCCCCCCCCCCTTTATCCGCCATAGACTAGACACATTACACTACCACTAGACTAGACCTATATTATACTATGATGGATATACTGTGTTACATTATGATTATGCACTGTGAATGACAAAGACTATAGGCATAGGCCCTTGCCCTAGCCCTAACTAATGAGACACTTTTATTTTAGCACTGGTGCTATAAATATCATAAATAAAGGCATAGACAATTGACAGTCTACAACTAGACTATTATTAGTTATAATTTATTATAGTATACAGTGGCCAAATCGTAGCTCACGAGCCGCAAGTATGGTGGCATAACTGTGTTTTTGCAGCTAGCATGCCATTTATGAAAGATATGTTACAAGGATAACTGGATTTCTTTTCTATTATTAACAGTGCTTTTTTTCTGGTGGAACACACCGGAATGGCGTTCCGGCACCTTTTTCCACAGACTTTTTAAATTTTTTTTGCTTGGAATGTTTGGTCTTTACTGCTTTTTCAGGTTTCGTTGAATGCAATATCCCTGATAGTGTAAAGTGAATTTTAATATTAAATAAACTAGTCATATATAATAGCCCGGCCCAACGATCGTTGATATATGAAACAAAGCCTTGAATTTTAATTTTACATTTTATATCTATGGTGCTGATGGGCATGCGCAACACACATCAGTAATGCACACAACGTGTCAATAATTGGTAATTTTTAGTGTTATTTTTATTTGTCAAGTTATAAAACAAATATTATACAGGGGTTGGTACCGTTTTAAAATGAAAAGAATAACTTTTTTTTCCGACTGAAGCTTCAGTAACAAAACAAAAAAAAAAGCTAAAACTATCTCAGAAGAAATAAAAACGAGTACGACTGATCCAGAAACTTGCGTACATGAGTGCTCCGACAACAACGATTGGCCGAGTTGCTGGACAGTAGAGCAAAAAACAGAATTTTGATCAAAAAATGAGTGGCTGTGGTTTCAAGACAAAAAAACTTGGCTGCACAGTCTGCAGAATGTGGGATTGCTTAGCGTGGAGGCCAAGATGGGCATGAAAATATCAACAGAACAGAGTAATGGTGAAATAACTTGTTATGGCGACAATAGAAAGAAACAACTAACGTCACTGCGGAAATTTTTTTTCGATCATAAAGAATCTGCTGGGCATCAAGCGGCTTTAAAGATAAAAAAAGAAGCTGAATAAGATACCCTTGGCAATGCTGTTTTAAAGTTTTTAAAACGTGACAAACTTGTCACAGAAAATGTCTTTCGCACTGCATATAAAGTTGCAAAAGCAAATCAATCGTTTAGTAACTTTGAAATGCGAAAACTGTGGAACTTGCTGTAAAACCTCAAAGGTTTTCTTTTTAGTAGATTAGCCTACATAGTTAA
The DNA here is from genome assembly GCA_002072015.1 of Radix auricularia. Lineage (NCBI taxonomy): Eukaryota > Metazoa > Mollusca > Gastropoda > Lymnaeidae > Radix > Radix auricularia. Next base: position 52,876 of record MUZC01000245.1, read on the forward strand.
TAAAACTTAACAGTTTAAACCTTGTAATTTTGTTTCTTTGATATAATCTAAAATTTTATGTTTACCACACTCATTTCAGTGTTATTTCTTTATGACAAAACGGACGTAAATATGCGTTCCGGAACCTTTTTCTTCAGAAAAAAAGCACTGATAATTAATATGATATTCAACCCTGGAACTGGGTACATGTATATAGGGTTGTAGACATTAAACATGAATTATCAAGCCTACTTTTTTTTTCAAAGTTGCTACCCAACTTCCATTATTATTTCCTATTTCATTAAGTTATATGAGGAGCTTCTCTAAACTTCAGTTAATCTTGTTGGCTTCACTGCTAGATACTCTGACGCCTCTGATTTCATAAATTATATCTCCATCACATCTTTCTAATAGAGCCTTTCACTAATGACTTACTTATGTATTTTATAAACTTTTTCACTTACTTTGTCTATATGCCCTAACTAATTTTCCCTAGCCAGTTTGACCAAAAAGTAAAAATTGATGACATAGAGATTTAGTGTCTCGCCATTAAGTGGAACTCAATTCTTTTTAATGCTTAATTGCAAAATTTTTAGTTTTGATGGCTAAGTTTTGAACACATTTATATTATATAAATAAAGCGAGTTTATGTTCTGGTCATTTGTGAAAATCAATTAATCTCAAAAAGATGTTGCATATTATGATGGAAGCACATTCTGTATGGGACTCCACCAGCCAAAGAAAACTTTGATAAACTAGAACAAACTACAAAAAGGTCTTCCGGAGTCATTACTGAAGAATATTCAAAACTGACAAGAGTGACACCGCTTAATTCATTAAGCCTTTAAACACTATAGGATAGAAGAGCAAAGTATTAATAATACATAATGAAATACAACACAAAGATGATCTATAACAACCCTCATTATACCTGGAAATAAAAATACTTTTTCCATATGCAAATAAAAATTCTAATTCTTCCTAAATTGGGACATATAATTCTTCCCAAATTGGGATGTGGAATGTTTGCCCTGTTGAAACCAGAAAAACCAAATTTCTATCAACATTTAAAAATCTAATAAAAATACAAGACTACCAATCTTCTGTGTCTGTAACAGATAAGAATATTAGTGCAACAGTTTAAATGTCTTCTTTTCTTTTTTTTTAAAAATCAGTTTAAAAAGTTGTGTTGTGTAAAATCGGATAACTTGAGAAGTTAGTCTAAATAAATTTCATCAGCGTAACTATATGTATTTATTAATTTTTTTTTGTTGTTTGTTTCAGCACCTTTTTGTACCTGAGATTTCTTTTAGTCTGGGCACTAGTTCTCATGGCGGACTTTATTTTGGAATTTAGATTTGAGTATCTGTGGCCTTTTTGGTTGCTACTCAGGAGTGTCTATGATTCATTCAAGTACCAAGGATTGGTAAGTTTTAATACTGTACTACATCATTTATACCTTTTTCATTTGCCTGTCGACTGTATCTGTGAACATACGGAAGGGGGGGGGGTAGAGTTTTTGATCTGCAGGTTTGTTTCAGGCTTAAGGGGGTGTCCATAAAAGACATCATGTGAATTTGATATTTAAATGGAACTTTTGCTTTTGTGTGTTTTGGTGTGATGGCAGAGTTCTACAACACCCCCCCCCTCGCTACGCATCATCACAAATATGTGGAACCCTCCCCCAACCCGTGCATGATGTCATTTATGGACGGCCCCTAAAAGTTGTTATTAATGGTACATCAATGTGGTTATGACATGAGACCCGAGTGCCTGCAAAATTGTAAACTCTAAAATGCAAGCTGATATACAATTAATTTGCTTTTGAGCTATCTATTGGTTGCTTGGTAAGGCACCACCTGTCTCTTTTTGTCTTGTAAACAAAGACAGGGCCCCCTTCTCCAATATGTTTGTAATATTTTTGTACCTTATTTTATTGTAAAGGTTGTCTTTAAATGTAAACCTCCACCCTATCCCCCTAAACATTGAAATGACTTTGCGATGATTGCATAACTACTGCACTTGTCATACCCTCCATCATACCCTCCTATAGTCCTCATTTATGTACTGGTAGAAGCTTCCTTATAAGCCTTGTGCTTAACAATAAATTACCTCATGTCACCAATTTTCATATGGTGGAGGATGTAGGAAAGACTAAGAAATCTGTTGTAGTGTTTCATACCTGTTTATTGCAATGAAACGGTCTGGAACTTTTAAAATAAAAAGGTCTTTTTGTCAGCCGCTGGTAAAATTTCTTACAGCTGCAATGACTGAATAATTTATTTTATCATAATTATAATTGGTACTTTAAAAGTTGTCTGAATATATGTTTATTTCACCCATATTGCCCCATCTTCTACTCGTTATGTGGCCCCATTTTCCTACCCTCTATCATACTCTATGTTGCCCTGGCCTTCTAATTGTTCAGTGGCTGGTATGTTGTGTTGGTTTGTCTAATTTCCTGTTAAAAATAACAGGAGAATGGCCACAAATACATTTCTTTTAAACAAAACCTTCTTACCTTTATCCCCACTGCCCTAATCGAAAAACAAACTAGATTCCTGGTGTATTTGGCTAAAAAAGCTAATTTATTTGTGACAATTATAATGTGGATTTATCATTTAGATTCAGCGTCAAAGGTTTTTCGTTCAAGGACTTGTTTGTTTTGTTTGCTCTGATGATCATATTTTGTGTTATTCCTGTTCAATTAATTTTTTTTGTTTTATGTCATTATTTCTGTTACTACATTTTCTGAATAACTTCTTGCATATAAATGATTGTCTTGTATTAGAAAAGCAGCAATAATGACCCTTATATATTGAAAATATATTCTATAATAAACTGGAAAAATTACTTTGTGAGTACCGGTAGTTTGCTTTTAACAAATTAAAGAGGTAAATTTACCTCCTTGACACATTCACATGACAAGACTTTTGTTAGTTTTTCGTCCACATTATTCGTGGGACTTATTTTTTAATGCTGTTTTTTACTAGGCCGTTTGCGCAGTATGTGTATTGCGATTACGTAATTGCCTTGTTTGAACTTGGCTTCTGTTGCCTGCAAATATGAAGTCCCGCTACTGATTGGTACACGAATGATCGAAATCGACAAAAACCAGGTGATGATGTAACGCGTATCCATAGCTGTACCATCTGGGTTGCGGCGCCCGCGCATAGCATAATCAGATCATGTCGAACTGTTTACAGGTTTGCTGCTCTAACATGGTAACTGTGTATGTTCTTAGGTCTGCTTTTCCCATTTTGGAATCTAGGTTATTAAAGAAACAGTGAACATTAATTTCACTTGATCTGGTTCTCCGTATTCAAAAAGAGTTCCATAGTGGTCTTTAACTTAACTAATTAATAAAGAGGCCGAATAGTAAAAAAAAATATTATTATTTCAGGCCTTGAATTAGTTTGGAGTCACACCTATAATCTTAATCAGAGACTCTCACTCAATGATCCAGTGTGGTCTTGTTTCTCTCCTTTTCTCTCTCACATACATACATTCTCTCTTGCTGGAAAGCTTAATCTCTCACTGTGGGTAATAGTCATAGAGTCAATTATCTCACTTACATTTCATTTATAAACTTAACCCCAAGTGCGAGTCAATTTCTACAAGTGGATTATAAACTCCTTCTAAACATTTGTGTTATATATATATATATATATATATATATATATCACACAAATATTTAGAGAGATTTTATACTCTACTTGTAGATATTTTCTCANCCCCCTCCCTCTAGCTGTACCACTGCGTGTGAAATAGTCTAGTAGATTTTTATTTTTTAAAATCCCTTATGTCGAATGATGAGTTAACCTGCACGTCAAAATCGGGTTCGGCGTTAGTGTATCAGCCTCGCTGGCCGTCCCTGAATTTCCTTGATAAATCCTATGAGCATAAAGACGGTGTGGTTCAATAAATTAAAATACTGTGTTAAGTATGCTATGAGATTTGGTAAAAAAAATAATGCATAAGAGATAATAAGAATGCAGGACGATGAAAATCATTTAATGGTGTCATTTCTATCTTTAAAAAAAATTAAAAAACTGATTAACTTAGAGGAAGCGCTGTGCTACAAATAACCGAGAATGCTAGCAAAATTTTGTATTCACTGGCGCTTGATGAGACTATTCTCGAGTATGTTACATCTGTTCATTTGTGGCGTCATTGGGCTTTCAACTAAGGTAATAAGAGCTGGCGTCTGTTTGCAGTATGCATGGAACAACCGAACGTATACCTTTCCATGGAAGTTTTAAAATGTACATATGCCAGCCAAAACCTTCAGATGAATTGATGTGTTTCAATGGTTTGGGGGGGAGGGGGCGGTGCATAGATGCAGCAAGAAAAGGTCTTGTGAGACAAATTTAGTCAAACAGGAAAATTTACGAATTCTAAGTAAGCGCTCTGCTCAATTCCAAGAATGAATCATATGGCATCAACAACCAACAGATAGAGTTGAGATATGTTTGGAATGTACTGAAACCAGTCGTTTTGTGATGTGAACTAAACTGTCACTTTTCCAGCACACTGAAAAAAATTGGTTACACAACACAAAATTGAAGTCATTATTTACTTTTATTTAGTAAATTTTAAAAAATTTAAATCAAGAATTCTCGTGATTTGCATTTCCCCCTTTATTAAATTATTTTTTTTTAATATAAAAAAATGGTATATCCTTTTTTTAAAGTAGAGACAGACATGTTATAGACGTTATTGTAATCTTCATTCATAATTGTTGTTCTTTTTGTATTGTGTAAAGTGTTGCGTTATAGTATGGTCAGTTTTTGGCGAAAATATTTTGCAGGCACCTCTTCTAACCACTACGTTTCTCTATTCCTTGACCTTTTTAAATTATGAATGAGTCGACAGTTATGTCTCTGCTGTTCCATGTAGAAACCATTCCCTCATTTTAAAGGACTATAATATGTCATTTTGGTGCTAGTGCTACAGTTATGCTTTACGCTGTTCTACCCAAAGTCGGGTTCAACTAAATGCATGCACCATTTTATTGCATTATTTAAATGTGCGCCAACTGTAATCACTCCTTTAATTAAAGAAAACAATGTTTTAAAAATATTGGACCTAATATCGGTGGTATCTGCTGCTGTCGCATCTCACTAAACAGCGACAGAGTGGATCATACAAAATGGTGAACCCCTCCTTTTTTTCCCTTGGGGGGGGGGGGTGATGTGTCACGTCACTCTGCTGGCTGAGTATTTCTTTAAACTCACATTTACTTCCCTTAGACATATACTCTCAATGGGATGAACCCCCAAGTCAAGAATATACCGTGTTAGACAGTGGTCATGATAAAACCAGAACTGAACACACGTTTTCCGTGGATCGATCCATTTAACCACACCAGGGTGGGAGGGGTTGGTGTCTTGCCGGAATCCCACGCGGGTTACTATGAACGATCGTCATTTCGCATGCACATGTTTGGATTCCATAAAAATAAATACATAAATTCCACTTGTCACTCTACATAAGATCCTTTTTAATTGAATAAACAAGAATGACAACATGTATCTCTATTTTGTATTCTCTATGACCCCGACGGAGGGAAAAAACTGATACTTTCTGAAGATCTCTCGCATAAATTATGATGCCATGTAAACATATTCTGCACAACAAATATAGTGGAAATAAATGAAATATTTAAATGAGCATTATATTTATTTTGGCTGCGTAATGCATGAAATTTGTTGTCCACAACTTGATGGCATGGTCCTAGTGTCAAGCGATGCCTTGCGTCCCTCTCCACCGCAGCTTACAAAAACCATCCATTGAGACCATTGGCATAAAAAAGCAGATCAATACATACATATTGGAGAAAGCCAAGTCAAGGTTTGGGTAATTAAAAGAAAAATGAAATATAATGTATTATTTTTCGTTAACTTAGTCGATAAAATTTATGGTGGACTGAACCTATTGCGTCTAAATCCTCCTTCAAAAGATTTTGAGAACACAGAAGAAGAAGAAGTTTAGTTATTAGTTTTATAAATAAATGCTTAATGTTTTCCATACAAAATATTGATCACATATTTAATAGAGATTTTTATGGCAATGGCAATTTAAACCACGTGTGTCAGCTACTCAGAATCTATACTCATACACATAGGTGTAGCTAGATGCAGTGTTTTGAATTTGAAATGATTAGAAATTTTTTATTTTAATGGTCGCCCAGTTTTATTTCAATGTCTACTAAGCGTTTCAAGGAAAATAAGTTCCCAATAAAACTAATATCAATTTTTAAATATATCTTTTTTACACTGCCATTATTCATCAATAGGTCATAGAGCACCTCAAGCTTTTTTACATCCTTTTTTAAGTGCAAACATCCTATAGATTGGTGAATGTTCATTTTTAGTCATTTGTTTCTGGGTGTCTATTTTTTTTATCAAGAGGCCAAGTGATATTCAAAAACATTTATGTATTCTCCAGTGTAGGGATTCTTAATATTTTAGTTACTATCCATTTATCAGAATTCAGTTGATACCCCCCCACCCGAATGATCATTTGATATTCATGTACACTGCTCTACTGGCAATTATTCTTAAACAATGTAATGGCTTGCGACACTCAATAGTTTTAGTTGGGCATTTGTATGTGAGTATCTATTTATTAATTGAAAATGTATCCTTATTGGATGCTGTAGCTTTTTTATGGTCCTGGTTAGTCTTGGCATATTTTTAACCAGGGTCCAATGTGGACCACATATCAGTCTACACATATTTGCCACATGCTTGTAATTTACATAAATATTGCAGGAATACAGACTGTTAAAAATACACACATGCTGAAACTGAATTAAAAACGAGAAACTAACAAATAATGTGAATGGTGGGATTCTGTCAAGTTGTGCTATTATTGTTTTTCTTTAATGCACAAGAAGTTATTAAGTTAGAGCTATTCAATATTCCTTGTCATTGTGTGCCATGCAGCATCCCCACCCCTCCAAAATTAAAGAGTATTTGGTGATGGTGACCCATGTGTAAGGAAACTGGTTCCTCTAGAAACAGGAAATATACTTTTCATCACTTTTTTTTAGCAATAGACAAGTTAAGAATAAAATACTCTGGGATTAGAAGTAAATTGCATCTCACTGATGTTTAAGAAATTAAAAACCTGCTTTTTGCTCTTCCACCTCATTAGGAAAATAGCAACCTTAAGCTTTCTTGGAAGATGGAGTTTTTGTGTGTTGTTTTTTAATTCCCTGGTTTAACTTTTGTTAAGCTTGTAAGTAAGCTTGTTAACGGTTAACCGGTTAGCCGGTTAACCGGTCCTCAGATCAGGATCGGTCCTCTTTATTGAGGACCGTAGGACCGCTTAACCAAATAGAAAAAAAACCAAACAAATAAACTAGCGGTAACGTAGTAAAAAAAAAAACAACACAATCGGTAACGCGCCTCGTGCCTCTCCCTCTCGCTTAGTCACAGTGAGTAAAAGCGATACCACGATCCAGCTGACATTACTGACAAGTAGGTTGGCATTCAAGCCTTCAGTCTCCTAGCTGTAAGCGTGCGTACATGACGCGTTATAGCCTTGTTTCACTGAAGTTCACAACTAATAGTACTAG
>MUZC01000245.1:66921-80462 GCA_002072015.1 Radix auricularia
ATTTTTAGCGCATTTTCGAGAAGTCGAATGCGCTATTGCACCCGTTTTGTCCGTCCGTCCGTCTGTCATCACCCTAGATCTCAGCATCCATAAGTCCTAGACCCATGATGTATATATGTTTTTTGTATGTCCTGACCTGCCATTTGTGCATCAACACTCAGTTACTCGATCCGTTAAAAAACCCCGTTAAAACTACCAAAAAACATTGCGAATCGAGAGATAACACTGGCGCAGACAACGGCCGCCATTGCCGGAAGTCTTAGTATTATCAAAAGTATTAGTTTTTTTTGTTGTTGACGTCATTAGAATATGTGTAAAAGTTTAGAGAGTTTTACGTCATCATTTGTGGTGACTTCAATCAAGATCTTAGCGGCCCAGGGGCAGAAATTGAAAACTTTTTCGAAACAAGCTTCAACATTCAACTACTTTCACCAAGATTGGCAACTACGATCTATCAAACAGCAATTGACGGAGTATTTGGGCGATTAGCTGGTTACAATTTAGAATGTTTCATTTATGAGTCCTATTTCAGTGACCACAAACCACTTGTAGTTAGATTAAAGAGAAAATAAAAAATTTTAAAATGTCAAGAAATGACTTTTAAATAATTTTTTTTCAGGTATATTCATTACACAAGAAAGTTCATAAAAATATGTCTAAAATCTAAACACAATTACTGATAACTACATAATGCTGATATCTAACATAAGTACTGATACATAATACAAAAATGCGCTAACACGTCCTGAGTTCCAAAAGGGACCAGGCTTAACATGATTTTTTTAAATTGTATGTCAAGTATAATCTTTGAAAAATAATGTAATTTTGATGTTTCCTATTGGGATAATGAACAAAAAAATTAGGGCTGGTACTGTTTTTTGTTTTGTTTTTTAAATTTGTTCAATTAATCTGGAAAATTGATTAATTTCAATTAATTATATTTTATATAACACATACATAGCTCCTGTCAAGTCATGATTCATTATTTCACAAAATCAGAATCAGTTAAGTCGCTGTATTTCCATCATGATGCGCAAATTTTGTGACATAACACAACAAAATTTCTTTCTGCTATACAAGCAATAAAGAAAAAAACAACTTTTTGTTTACATATGCACTTCTAAATAAATAACAATAATATGAGGAAAAATTATATAGGTAGCAAAAAATACAAAATAATTGATAGATTGGAGAACAAAAATATTAGAAATATTTTCTAAAATCGATCACATTATTTTAATCGACTAAAACCTTTATCGAAATCGATAATTTCTGCAGCCCTAAAAATATTAACTTCTATATTCCAAGCTTTTATGTAATTCATCCTATTACATTCTCATGCAACAATTACTTTCTAAGTAACTTGCATATCAATTTTTAATATTATTTTACCACTTTTTTAAAATTTTATACCTAGAATTATCACACAAATGGTAATGACATACCCAACACCCTTTTTTTTTTCTTCTTTCTTTCAAATCAAGGCTTTCTCTGTTTTCTTTGTGTGCATTGCCATAACATCAGATGTCATATGCTACCTGTTCATACCAGTGCAGTGGCTTTTCTTTGCTGCCAGCACATATGTTTGGGTACAGTATGTTTGGCACACAGGTAATTTATTCAACACATTTTATTGGTGCAAGTTTTGAAGGGGGAAAAAATCAAATAATTAAAATGTTGTGCTAAATTGAATATTTTAATGAATACCTTTGCACAAAATATTCATTTGTTAAAAGGGGGGGGGGGATTAGAATTATTTGAAATATTTTTTAAAAATTTAAATTGCTTATTTTTTCAGAGAGGGGCATTTGTCTTCCGACAGTTTCTCTGTGGTTGCTGTTTGTTTATATAGAAGCGTCAATACGACTTAGAGAATTAAAAAGTTTGCCATTCAATTTAGATCTTTGTAGACCTTTTGCCTGTCATTGGTAAGTACAAAATCTACTTTGGTGTTAATGGTTTAAATTGTATTTTATTTTAAAGTTGGTTTTCTTATTTTTAATAAAAAATTGTTGAATACTGATACATTTATGGATCGATTTTTTAAAATGAAATCCACCTGTATTTAGCTTTTTACCACATAAATTACTGTCATAACCATTATAGCCCATTGATACAAATTTGAATGTTCTCTGTGTTCATTTCTTATTAGCATTGGGTATCCTGTTGTTACTTTGGGGTTTGGTTTCAAAAGTTATGTTTCGTACAGAATGAGATTAGTAAGTATTATATCATCTACCTGTATAAATGTAAAATTAAAGCCACAAATGCTATACAGATGTCTTAAAAATAATTTTTAAAAAGCACAAATTTCTGAATTTTATTTATTTTTCCATATCTTTTATCAAACTTAGCAATTGCTAATATTTGGCTTTATTCCTGATATAATCCTAGTAATGATAATTCAAAAAGCAGTACTTCAAAAAACTTGTTTAGAAGAAAAGATTTTGTTTTTTTATACAAGTCTATTAGCCTTGCTGCATGAATTTTTTTTTTCAGCGACGTCAAAAAGTTATACAAAAAGAAAATGATTTTTACCTTCAAATTTTACAACAAGCGCTACCTGCTGAAGTTCAATATGCTGATAAACCTAAAGGTATGAGCAAGTTTCCGTCTATGAAAGGAATATTAGTAATAAATAAAGAAGGGATGTCAATTCACTCATCTTTGTTTACAGTTTTAAATTTTAGATTCATGTTTCTGACATTACATAAGAAATGAATTTTTTTAAAAGAATAAAATGCTGCAAAAGCACATTTAATGTAATTGTTCAAATGTGTTCTTTCTGCAGCTTTACCTTCAAAGTCTGAAGAGGAAGTAATCTCAAATGGGTTATCCAACTCTACAACCAAAAAAGTTTCTTCATCATCAAAAGTGGAGGATGAAAAAGATTCTTCTTCTTCTTTGAGTACTGTTAAACATAAAACTTCTAAAGGTGGTGATTTTAATGAGGATGATGAGATAGAGTATATAGAAAAAAGCCTGCCTCGAAAGCCATCAAACGTCAATCAATATGACGAAAGTTCTGACAATTTTGCCAATGAGCAGCAGGCAGGAAAAGGGTTCAAGTCAGGAAACAGCAGTGTAGCAGCAGCTGTTGCTGTAGCAGCAGCGGCAGCCGCTATACCTGTGCCATCTAGTAAACAAAGTAACAAACAGCTGAACAGTAGTAAAGATATTGGTATCAGTAACTCTTCAGCGTCTTCTAATTCATCTTCGACACATCCATCTTCTTCGTCCTCTACAAAAAAAGGCAAAAATATGTACAGAGAGCTCCAGCCTTCACCCTCACCCTTGTCATACACAAATAATAAAGAAGAAGTTATTCAAAGGTAAGCCAAGCTTAGAATTTAAAAATAATAATAATTTTGTTTAATTTCTTTTATTCTCTCCCTTTTTTATTATCCTTATTGCTAAGATTCTTTATTTGTAATTTGCCCATATGTTAAATAGTTGTTGCTCATATCAAAGTATTGTATTTGGAATCACAGATATTTAAACCTATATTACTATTTAAGAAATTATATATATTTTTTTTCACCTAACTCAATTTTCAAAATTAATATTAAAATAAAAGAGGAAAAGAAAATGAAGTATTAATTTATGTGCTTTATTTAATTAGAATTTTTGTTGTGAATCACTTGAATGGAGTCAAAACCTTGCAAACTTTCTTTCCTTCTACATCTTTTCCGAGACACTCATTTTGAGTCATCTATCTCTTCCCATTTCTTTGCACTTCAGAGAACGTATTCCTTGGAAGCCAATTTAAATGCCCTACAATTTTAAATTTTTAAAAACCAACTTAACAAGTAGATTTCTTTCTTTTTGAAAATAAATGCAGCAGCTCATTTTAGACTGTTGCTATATGAAATACTATTATTAGTTTAGTTATTAGTGCTGTTTAGAACTGACTTTGAAGTTATAATTTGTTCTTTTCTATGAATTCTTTGTACTTCTGCTAGCATTAAACTGATAGTTACAGTTATCACTAAGACCAGAAAAACAACTCTTCTCCTTATTATTTTTAAACAAACTTTTCTTAAACTATGCTTTTCAGGATTAAAAGTAACAATATATGTTAACAAGACTATATAAAGCCATACGAAAAAAAATTTTGGTCAAGTGCACTATGCTAACCCAAATAAATGTTTATTACCTGGAGAGGGGGCAATACCCGGAACTTATGTCTTAATGAAACTGAAAAAACCTGATGATTTATATAAAGATCTTAACACTTAATTTCAAAGCCTAATTAGGGTGTGTACTGTGTACACTTGGGTTTAAAGTTAAGTTTTTTTATAAAATTAGTTATTTTATTTTAAAAATATTTTTCTTTAACTCTTCAATGTAAAGAAGTTAAAGCGGAAAAGCAAAACAATTAGGTCTGGCACTGATTAAAAAAATTAATAAATTGGGAAAAAATGTGATTGATTAATTTTGATTAATTATATTTTTGAACATACATATAGATCCTGTTGAGTTGCAATTCATTATTTCGCGAAATTGGTTAAGTCGTTGTAATTACATGGCTCCCAAATTTTGAGACATAACACAGCAAATTCGTTCTGCTTTGCAAGAAATAAGGAGGATAAACCTTTTTGTGTACATTTGCACGTCTAAATAAATAATAATAATACAAGGGGAAAAGTATGTAGAAACAAAAAATATAAATTATTATTATTAATAAATTGTATAAAAAATATTAGAAAAAAATATTTTCTTAAATTTTAATTGCAATTTAATCGATTAAATTTATTGTAATACATTACAATTTCAATGATTAATCTATTAATTATGTGTCATGTATTGAATTTATGTGGTTGTTATGATATGAATGTTTATTTATAAAAAGTACCTGGTCTGCATATTGAAATCTAAAACCAAGCATATTTTGACTGCATGTCTATTGTGACATTAATTTTTAAATCATTTGGCTACCAATTTAATTCAATTAAGGATTATATAATATATTAAGATTTGTTGATGAAATGTTATATTTTTGAGCAGTAAGCAAAGATTCACATATTGTTGAACTCTTTGAATAGTATACATTTTATCAAATTATTGAATGTAAATTATTGTATAACTATTAGTAATATTCATATTGAAACCTTTTATTAAATATCATGTTTAAATAACATAAGTTCATTGTCTGAAAAGAGGTAGGGAAGGAAGGAGGTTCTTTATAGCAGTGGTTCTCAACCTGTGGTCCGCGGGGATGTACCTGGTGTTCGGGAGCTAAGGTTGAAATTTTAATTTTTAAAAATAAAAAACTTGAAAAGGCATACATTTTGTCACTTTTTAGAAATATATTGATTAATTTTAATCACTTGATGGTGATAGCATAGCGCCAAAAACAATATGTTTTAATTCTATGTTTACTTTTAGCTATAAAGGAAATCACATGTTGTCATACTAGATTCTAGAAGACTATACTTGTTATTGACATTCAAAAGTAATTCTTTGAAACCTTTGAGTAAATTAGCCTTAAATGGATATTATAATAATAATTACTAAAGTAATAAATTAATTTAACACGTGGATACATTTCTAATAAAGAGAACAACCAAATATAAAGACAATAATGAATACTCAGACCCATGCTCACAAGCTATTTGTGAATCAAATGCAGTTCCGGAGGAAAAGAAAAGACAATTTTCCATACAATGTTATGATGAAGAATATTGGCGCTTTAGGTTTATATCTGTCCTTTTAAATGATCAACCAAAATAAGATTGTGTAATATGCCCGCTTATTGGTTGGTGTTCTGGGTTACTTGAAAAGATTACTACATTTAATTCATCTCTGCAAGGAAAGCAGACACATTTAACAACTCTCAGTGACAAAGTGTCTGCTTTTACACACAAAAAATTGATCTTTGTAAAACAAGCTTATTTAAGGGTAACTTTAACATGACTGATCCATTGTACAAATTTACTGATAAAACAGAAAATGCTGAAAACAATAAACAACTGTTGATAAATTTGATTTCTGATCATTGTCATTTACAGCAGGATCAATTTAACTTGTTCTTTGGTGATTTGAACTTTCAGAGTTTTTCCTTTTTGACCAGTCTGTTTCTTGCCCACAATGACTCATTAAATTTACCAACATGGAATTTAAACAAATTCATTGAACATACCAAAGATACTACTTTGAATATGTTACATCAGAAACTGAGCTTGTTGACATTTTAGAGTTCTCAGAACTTCATCAGAAAGCTTTTACCCTTAGCAACTTCATATCTTTATGATTGTGGATTTTCTGCATTTTGTAATCAAACATAACATTGTTACAGACTTGAAAGTGAAGATGAACTCCAATGAAATGTTCAAGTAGTTCACCTTGTTAAGATATTCTGTGCTCAAATGTACAAGCTCAAGTTTCACACTAAAAAAATTAATGTAGCAGTCTTACTACTGTTTATGACTTGAATTTTTTTTTATAATGAGCAATAAGAATTGAATAATACTATAAGTATAAGACTAATAGAAGTGACATTTTTTAATTAAAAAACAAGAACGTTATTACAATCTGTTTCCATTTAATACTGTTTTAGAGCACACAAATCGTAGCATTTTATTATCATTTTACTAACATGTCTGCTAGTAACTAGTTACAAACAAAGTATATTTATATAAACATTTCCAGCATGGCAACAGCACAATTTTCAGTATTCGTCCGCAGCTAAGACACACTTTTTTGAAGTGGTCCATTAATCTCAAAAGGTTCAGAACCACTGCTTTATAGGAGGGTTTGATTATTGAAATTATGGTAAATTAATATCAAGATTAGTTATTTGGGTCAAGATTGCTTAACAAAACAAACTATGTGGTCTGTAGAGGGAAACTATTACTATGAGATGTTACATCTCTCCCAGAGATACAAGGACTTAACACTTTTTGAAATATACCAATTAATAGAAAGAAAGGAGTTTAGCTCATCATTTCAATGTTTTTTGCCAAACAAGCAGACTAAACAATTTTATGAATGGAATAATTCTTTTGATTAGAATTTTTTAAATTCTGGTTTAAAATATACCAATACACCACATAGTATGAAAAATTCTTTGTATTGCTAGGAATCATCATTTTTTCTGAATGAGATCTAATAGAGGAAACAATTATCAACTATATCTTTTACAAGAAGTCATCATTCGCTATGATTTTATTATTCTTTGATATTCCTCAAGAATTATGCTATGTACAATTATTTCTTCACTTGAAGATTTTGAACACAGGTAACTCCTGAAATTAATAATTTAAAAAACCACCACTTTTTTATGTCAAGATCTTCTATTCATCATCTAATAATTCTTCTTCAGTTTTTTGGACACAATTTTTTTGCTGTATTATATCCTACATAGCTACTTAATATTTATATATATTTAGGGCCCATGATAAATATTCTGATCATTATGGCTCCTTTCTGCTTTTTCCCTGACTAATGTCAGGTACACATCAGAGCTGGCTGGATTTGGGAATAATCTTAAGCCAGGAGAACAGGTCTCTCTCTGCCTTCAAAGGAATTCCACGTGACTCTCAATAAGCTAGCTGAGCGCATGCAGCCTGACCACCATACCCCAATTACAGAAGCCATAATGATCAGAGCATTCATCATGAGCTCTTAAAAAATAGAAAAAGTTGTTCCAAGTAAAGATGGATATTTACATTGTTATATACCCACATGTTGCTTGTTTTAAAGAGTCAATTTTTTAAAGTTAAAGATGAGCCAATTTAAACCTTACACCATGCAATTCAGCAGTTTCGGCATGTATCTTAATAAATTTCTTCATTGATAACTCCATTTCAGGTTAGAATCAGATGTTAAAAAATTAAAAGCAGACCTCCAATCTAGTAGAAATGCAGAGCATGAGCTGAGATCTCAGATAAGTAGTTCCTCTTCAGAAGAAAAGGCGATGCGTTCCGAACTATACCAACTTCAACAAGACAATGAAAACTTACAAAACAAGTAGGACTTTGAGAAAATACAATAGAGCCTGGTTATTTTGCCAGCCTAGTGGGTTACCAAAAAGGCCATTGGGAGTCGATGATTGAGATAAACAAAAATCATTTTAGTGGCAATTTATTAATATATGCTGAATTTCTTTAAATACATGATGAGATGTTGCTCTTAAATGAGAATTTACGTGGTAAGTGTTTTTGAAGGCTTTTTTTTTTTACACAACATTGCTTTCAATGCTATAAAAATAAACAAACGTGTTTGCCAAACAAAGACAAGACACGGTGGTTGAGTGGCAGTGTGCTTGACTGGCATACCGATTGTCACGGGTTCAAATCCATGCAAAGGCAAGGATTTGTTCCCAGGGCTTAGGGCATCCCTCCGTGGGTACCTAACACTAGTTATGCGGCTTGGTAATGTATGTAACTCTCATAGCCGTGGCTTGTGAACGCTGCATCACTTGCCAACAGATCATCCGTCATGGTCTATGGGTGCAATTATCTTCTGCATAGAAGGAGCGTCTGTATAGATAAGATAAGAGAGTGTAAGTGTAATAAATATAGTAACACTCCTGTGTCATCAGTTGTTGACTTGAAAGTTGCTTTCATGTCGACGCCAATCACTGACAATCCCAAGAATCTGCATAAATAATGAGAAAATGGTACGACAATGGGAGAATTTGGCTGTTCCACTTATATCGACTGTTGGGTTAGACAAGTTAACAGAGGTCAAGATAACCGGGCTCTACTGAATTAATTGTTTGAAAAAAAATTTAAAGTAATAAATACATCATTTTTTAATTTTTTTTTCCATTCTGTAATATACATTGAAGTTCAAAATTTACACTTTAACTTAGTGAGAATTTTTTTTTTTTTTTTTTTAAATTTTAAAAACAAAATTAGGGTTTGAACTATTTTTTTCCATCACCAGGTTGCACAACTTAGTCACATCTCGGCAGCAGGACAAGCAAACTATTGCCACCCTAGAGAAAAAAATAACCGAAGAGAAGAAAGCTAGAACTGCCGTGGAACAGCAGCTTGTAAATGAGAAGAAGAATAAAAATGTTGAGGCAGCAGCTGCAGCTAGAGCTGTAGCCATGGCAACAGCAGCCAGGTAAATAATAATTTTACTTTGTCGGGATGAGTTTTGCATTAGTGGGTCAGGAATAGTGAAAGGGGGATACCTATATAATTGAGCCTTAGGGAAATCACAAAAATGTAAATTCAACATAATGTAGAGCCCCATAGTGGGACATGTTTGGCTTATGGGCATCCCGTGTTATGTGTCTCCTCTGTCTCTTTCCCCACTTCCCAGCTATGATCACAAAAGTTAACTGTTTTTTGTCTCAATACTAATTTTTTTAAATCCAGTTAACTAATATGACGTTAAAAGCTGTTTTAACTCTTTTTCTCCGGAACAAAGCTGCCATCGTTGATTTCAAAATGACGTTTCTGACGGATCAACAATGGCAGCGTTGATTTATTAAAAGGGAATAGTTTCGTTTCTTTACATAGCTATTTAACTAAAATTAGTTTTAATGTATTCTAGAATGATTTCCCTTGAATTAAAAAGTCGGAAATCGGTTGTTTGAACGTGTTTTCACCACAAAAGAAGCTTTTGAAAGGCTTGTTTTCATTTTCATTTTTACGTTTGTTTACAAACATGGATATTCAACTAGCTCATCTGGTTATTGATCTAATATTATTCTAAATACTACGATGATAAACAAGGTATGGTTTTTTAAAAATGATTATTGAGATATTAATTTTAAATTGCCGATGAAACATACGCTTAGTCTTAGTGCTAGTACTAGTAGTAGTAGTTGATAAAAAAAATAAGTTGACAAGTCATCTGTTGATAAACATCATGTCCCACCTACGTCTCAAATCTTGATGAATATTTATACTACAAATAATAATATTGACTATCTGTAATGTAATTTGAAAGCTGCTAAACTTTTCACTAAAACTAAGTGCAGTTTTAGATATAATTTAAAACAATTTCTAGTTACAATCTGTATAGCTTCAAGTTCCATTGTAAACAGTTCAATTTTGTGTATAATTTTCCAGTGTGGGTGACCATGGATAATGAGCTCTAATATTATATTTATTTGCTTATTTGAAGTGACATTGTTTCTATTTGGTGCAAAAATGAATATAGTTTCTAAAAAACACTACTTAATTACATTTTAGATAAAAATCTAAATTTTAGTGACTTTGAATGAGGTTTTGTAAAAAAAAAATTTTTAATTTTTTAAATAAAACTTTATTTTCATTACAATAAAATCATAATATTTTATTGAAATAAGGTCAGGAGTCTGTGTTGCCTAAAAACATCATTCATTTTCCTTTAATTCAATACCAAATATATCATTATCTGTTAAAAAATAAAAAAGTTATTAACATTTTAAGATGGCATGGTAGCTCGCGACAAATTTCCAAAATAGATAATTCTGTCAAAACGTGAAAAATAATTACGGAGAAAAAGAGTTAAATCCTACATTAATTCTAAAGGGTAAAGATATAATGATCAGAGCTTTGATAGTATAGTGAGCCCTAAAAAAACAAAAGATGGAGTTAAATTTAAATGTTTCAATCAGTAAAAAAAAAAAAGTTATTTTAAAAAATATCACAAATTTAAAACCTGTGAATTCCATTGTCTAATATTTTAAGCTGTTTTTTATGTGTGTTACTGTGTTATAAATCCATTTTATCTTACCTCATTGATGGTAATTATCTAGGGGAGAGTGCACAGATAGTTGTAAAGCTAAACGCAGAGATTTTGATAATGAGATGAAACAGCTGCGTCGTGACAACAAATTGCGTGAAGACCAATACCGACAGTTGGAGAGAGAAGTCCAGGTAAATGTGAGTTTGTATTGGAAATCCCAAACAGGAGGGTATGAACAGTTAACCAAATTTTTATTTTTAATATTTGCTTGTTCTGTTGGTATTTATTAATAACATAGTTACTTTCTGGTGAAATTTTTTAAAAATAAATGAAACTATTGTAAATGAATTTTTTAAAAGTTTTTTTGTGCTGTTTTTTTCCACAAAAAGTATTAAGTTTTTTTTATATAGGTCCTCTTTTGTTTATTATTACAATTCTTTGAAATTTTATTTGTATTAGGCCCTACGACAGTACAAAGATGCCCAGAAGGAAACAGAAGTTCTGATGAAAGCGCTATCAACCATGCAGGACAAAAACACTGAGCTTGAAAATAACCTTTGTGCAGAGACAAGATTTAAACAAGAGCTGTTCTCAGCCTTGTGTAAAGAACGAAATGAGATTAAGAATCTACAAAGTGAGTGATGTTATTCCTTCTATTGATAATGTAGCAATCAAAGCTATGTGAATAGAGTAATGTTAGTATTGGTAGTAAACAATAAAAATCACTTATATTCCTTAAAATGATTTATTAAATAAATTAAGCACTCTATTTGTGTCATAGGATTTTAATCAGAAATAATATCAAATTTTGGAAGTGTCGGTGGAGAAATAAAATATTTATATTAAGACCATATAAATGAAATTACAAGTACTAATTTATTGTTTGAAACAAACTGTTAAATTTACTTTCTATGAGACAAAAAATATTTATTTTAGGTTTGATTTAGTGAGTTTCTGTTTTTAATCAAATCTAAATTGTTTTTTCTAACTCTATTAAAATTACGAGTAATACCATGTATTTTTTATTTCTAATCTAGATATTGTTGCTGAGAAAGATAGTGAGATCCTTGAGCTTAAGTCTAAAATAGCTGAAGTGATGGCACTTATCCCAAGCCCTGCAGTCACAAGCTACTCTCACCACTCCAATGAACGAAACTCTTCCCCACTATTCTCTTCAAACTTTAGCCCAGCCCAAGATAGAAGCAACATGCAGGTTTACAATGGAACCGATCTAGCTTCATCCTCAGAGCTGAATCCCAATGCTTCAGACTACAAACCCAAGTCAGCCATTTAATAAAGATATCTTGATCTATAAAATGACAAATAGATACAGTTGTTATTCATTACTTTGATTTTTAAAATTCCTTTTTTTCCCCTTACTTTCTTGAAATTATTTTTGTTCCAGTCTTTTGTGTCATATTTACTTTAATTTACCATCTGTCCCCCAAGCTGCATACCTTTTTTCCCCCTCTACTGTCATAATCCTTACACCCAACCTTTTCTCCTCCCTATACTATACACCAATAGTTTACCTTTTTTGTGTGACACACACAGATCACTGAATGTGATCAAAACTGTTCAAGAAAAATGTTGTTTATTATAAATATATATATACATAACATAAAAATTTAAAATGTGTTACGCTCGCCTAAGTTCCAGAGTATTTTTCAACACTTGATCTATAGGAATAAGGTTTTGTTTTGCTTTGGTTTGTTACTGAATCAATTAGCACCTCTTTCTTTACTACAACTACAACAGAGGAATCCTGACTAATTCCATCACATTTTTTTTATGTATACTAACTAAGGGGCCGTTTTTTAAAAAAAAAAAGGTATTGAGTGGTATAATTTAAAAAATGACAGTACCAGAAGTGAATAAAAATTTTTAAAAGTGCCATGTTAAAATAAGCATCACCTAAACTTAAGTGTTCCTCCCATTTGTCTCATTACAAATAAATTAATTACGGCTTGGTTCCTCTAGAGATTTTGATTAAGCTAGGTTATTTTTTCACTACACAGAGTTGAAGTAATTAGACTACTCATTTTAGGCTGATACTGATCGAGCTTAATTAATACTTAAGCATTAAAACATAATGGTCCAAATTAAATTGATATTATGGATAAGCCTAGGATGCAAATATCTTTATAGAAGGAACATCTGAAATATACAAGATAATGATAATACTGATACTTTAGATAGGTACATGATCTAATACTAACAGTATTGATAGGTTTGATGTAATTTTTAAATTTAGTAAAACATAAATTAATATACTACATCTCAATCCGTTCAAAAACTTTTCTTTAGCTCATAGGTTAAAAATTATATCTGATTGATAATACAGTATACAGGTTCAATATATTGTCAAGTCAGCGTGTGTTGGACACCATGGACTTTATTTTTATTATTATTATGTTCCTATTTTAGAATAAGAAGTTTTAAAAAACCCAATACTTGCCATTAGTTAGGACCTACGAGATGTGTGCATTTACAGACAACACTTTTTATATATCCTGTGAACATGGCTAGCCTTGGGGTTAAATACAAATTTAAAATATTGACAACATTCTTTTTCCAGTATTACTTGATTAATAGTAAATAGATTAATAGTAGTACTTCCTGTTTAGCTGATGGGAGAAGTAGCTGTCTTTTTGGTTCCAACAATTTGTAGTGTGTAATGACAGTTCAAAATGGCAGAGGATGAGTAGAAATTAGTTATGGTGTTGGAAGCATACTAAGTAAAGAATTTATCAGGAGAAAATGACAGGACTTGATTATCTGATAGTGCAATCTAAAAAAAAACATGTTAAAATTTGAACACTTTGTTTAATTTTGGTCAATTTAAACTGATTACAATCAAATTTTTTTAAATATTTTTTTTTCTTTTTCAGGGGGGGGGGGGGGGGGGA
>MUZC01000245.1:80497-93711 GCA_002072015.1 Radix auricularia
TGGCTTTGAGCACTCAAATACAATGGCCATTTAATTTTAGAACACTTTCTTTTAGTGATGTTTTATGGTGCTATCATTAGGTATTTTATTTTAAACTGGGATTTTACAATTTAAAACAACTCTTGTCATGTAAATGTCCATGTGGATCTGTCCAGTAATGCTTCTCAAGTGTATCTGCCTTTGTCAACTCCAGGTCAGCTGTGGCGGTAGAGGGTTTGTTTGTGTAATAATAAACACAATTTAATGTCCAATTAATGCATATATTGACTGATCTTAGCTTATGCTCTGGTACCTTTTATTTGTGCTTTAGGTATCGTAGTCTTGCCTTGCACCGTACCTGTATGTTTTATCTCTCCCCTGATCCAGCCCTCAATGAAATAAATACACCTCAAAGAAGCAAACCACAATTTTTTTTCCTGTCTCAAGTTTATGAATTTAATGATATCTCTTGCTGGTTATTGACATTTCTTTTTTTAAGGTAAATTTATTTTTAAAAATTATGATTTGTAGCATAATTATATTTAGATCTTTATAATCATGCAGATCAACTTTTTAAACTACAGTAATGATGTAATGTCTTTTAGAGAAAAAAAAATTAATATTGTCTCATAACATTAAAGACAAGACTATTGCATGCATAACCAATAACTAATAGTTGTAACAGTTTGGGTACAGTAGATTATTAAGACTTTTTGATAAAAAATATGCTTTGACATTGGTGCATTAGCTGCTCTGGAAAAAGTGGATGTGCTAAAAAAAAATTCATTGGAAATCAGAAGCTGAAAAAAAAGAAGATAAATGTAAAGACACCAACTATTGAATTACTTTAAATAAATTTTTAAAAAGAGATTTTTTTACCTTCTTTGTGTATTGTAGGATGGTCAATTTTTACTTATTTCTTCCAAGAATTTCATCTATGTCTTACTAATTTAAAATATATCAGTACTGCATTTTGACTCATTACAATCATAACTGAGTTTCAAAGAATAGCTAACTACAAAAAGAACACATAACATCAACTTTAAAAAAAAAAAATTTTTTTTAAAAACATTTTAAGTAACAATAAACAATTGCCTCACTACAAACATTTTTTTAAAACCATAAACTGAAAATAAAGTTTGAGAATTTTTTTTAAAAAAATTATTCCTTCTGATGAGGTTATTTGGCTTGGTCTTGCTTTCATACCATTATGAGACAATTAAATTGCTATCAATATTGAAATTCTTTTGAAAGTAAGATGTACATATTTAGAGATGTCATAAAAGTTACTAGGTTTATGCAGAATCATTTTGACAGTATGGCCCTAAATTTGCATAAATGAATTCAATATTTATCTTATTGATTTAAAAATGACATTGTTTTTTTTTTTTTATATATACCTGGGTGCTGGTAAGTTTTGATGTGAAAAAATAGATTGAAGATCCTTAAAAAAAATTCAATCACATTTCAATTTTGTTCTTACAAAGTAATTTTTTTAATAACATAATTTTTAAGGTGCCTTGTTGAAAAATTATTTTTAAATTGAAAAAATGTTCTTTTTAACTAAACCAGTTACTTTCTTTAAATGGCTATTCCAGCCTGAACCATGTTGATAAACCACACTTACAATTAAAGACAAGTCAGTTAAATGCTTTTTCTATAGGTTATGTATAACTGCCTCTGCTGCCTGGCACTATACCTGAAGAAAATGATGATTGAGAGAGATAGTGATGCTTTGTAGTTTGAAATTGTCAATTATTTATTCAACTTGGTAAAAAAATTACTGTAGCAGGAAAGGAATTAAGCAGAACTGTTGCTATATTAATGTTATAACTTGTCATTAACTTAAGGAGGCCATCTAGTTACAAGCTTGAAGACTGTAAACCACTTTCATTGTTTGTTTTTATAAAAAAAAAAATTTGGATTTTTTTTCTTGTTTTTTTAGTCCTCAAGTTATTCATGTATAGTGTATGTGAAAGTGAAATGTATTAGTAATATCCATTAATTTAAATAACCTTTTCTATTATTCAATATTCTGGAACATATCAATATCACAGATTTGTGTTATTTCCTTTCACAATTGTCCAGTGTAAATAAATCACTGATGTGTATTATAAATTATATTTTCAAGTCTACTCTACAGGAAATATGGTCACACACAAAAAAACTAAACAATTGACCATTGAAAAGTAGTTTTTTCTTTTAGTTTTTATTTTAAATGCAGTATTTTGTTTTTCTAAAAATTACAAATGCTGGATGTTGTCAGTTTATTGACAACATAGTTGACTTGGCTGCAAGTAAATTTTATGCTGAGTAGTGCTGAGGTATATGACTTGGAAGGGGTGGGGACATTTAATGCTTATGTTAATGATTGTCAAAGGAATTTAGACAATCTTAAGTCTGTCTCTGCCAACTTTAAAAAAAAATATTTTCTAATATGGAAAACCTTAACAGGTTCATGGTAGAAATAAAACAACCAGTGTTCTGGTGCAAACAATACTTCCAAATGGTATGTCAAGTTTTTTATCCATATTTTTTCCACTGGTATACTTTTTGTTTGTGTTGTCATAATTCATATAACTTAAACTCTAAAACTGCTAAGGAGAAGATTTTTAAAAAATCAGTTGCTGATTTAAAGAAATTTTACTCCAATGTATATTGTTACATTATCAGTATACATTTATATGTATAAAAACGAAAGTATGTGTGTGTGTGTGATTGTCCTTTATAGCTGACTAAACCATTCATCCAATCGTCACGAAAATTTTTGAGACTGTTGAGTATGCTCCCGGGATGGTTGGTAACTGGCAACTTTTTTTTCCCTCAATTTAACACTCATGGGTTGCCTGGGGCCCATGTCATTTTTTTGCTTTTGAGTTATATAAAAATTAGTTTAAGCACTAGCTACTGAGTAAAATGATGGATCTTAACCAAACTTGATAGTAATAGCGAATATTAAAATACTAAAGGCCACTAATTCCTAATGGTAACTCCTTCTTATATGTTTAAAATATTTTTCCCATTCACTTTTTAACCATCTGTAGATATAAATCCATGATGAAACAGCATACAATTGAACAGGTTTTTTTAAATTGACATCTTGCACCCATTGGACCCGAGGGCCCCTTGATGTGTTTTTTCCTATATAAATATAAGCTATATAAAAATTAGTTTAAGCGTTAATTAAGCGAACAAAAAATTGGTTTTGACCAAAATTAGTTTATAAAAACTTAAGAGCCTCTATTAAATTTCTATAGGGCACTGAACTCCTAATGACCATTCCCTCGGAGCTGGGGGCTCCAAATGTCTTTTTTACTGAACGTTAATAATTTTATTCCCCATTCAATTTTACACGATTTTGAGAAATATAGTTCGAGTACCATGGCAATAAAAATTAAATTATCACTCATTTTGGGGCCAGGTCCCTTTTAATATCATTTCTTCTTTTGTAAGCTTTTTTATTTATTAATTTATTTTTCCGCTTGCTATGAAACTTGGACTATTTTTTTTTGCACATTTCCACAAAGGTTTCTGGCATAAATGTTTTTAAAGCATACCACTTATTGGTTTCTTTAAATTTATTTCTTTTTACTGAGATTGTTGCAGCGCACGGCGGGTCTGGAAGTATAATATAAAAAAAAAACTAATTTCAGATTTTTGCAATTCAATTTTATTGAGAACAGTGTAGATAAGTCAGTGTGGAAAATCCAATTGTAAATGCTTGCACTCAAAATTGTAGTATTATACTATTAAAGGGTTTTTATTTAAAACTCATATCAATATCTGGAATAAATTGCACTTGCTTTAACTACCTAATTGGTAATAATACTAATAAGCAACTATTTTAAAGACTTTTTAATTTGATTTTACATTGTATTTTCATAAAACTAATTCAATATAAATTATGTAGGTAAGAAGTCCTTTTATATAAATACCAGCATAAGTAAATGCTTCTACATTACCCATAATGTTAAATTTATTATAACATGTTGGGGTAGACTAAAGAATTTAAAATAAAGAGTGATGCTTCACATTTTGACAAAAAAGGTTTCTTTTGCAACTTAATTGCAGAAAGTAATAGTCTGTTAAAAGACCTCAAAAAAAGGATATGCTGCTTTCTCTGGCTCCATCAGATCTAAAAGGAAACATACGGTTCCTGCGAGGCCTTCGTAGAGGCTGTAAGGACTATCTGGTGTTCTAGCCCCTGATTGAAACTGATCAGTGAATAAGAAATGAGCAAACTGTTGTGCTCTATGTAAATGCTTTTTGTCTTTTGTGAGTCTGTAAAGCAACAGGAAAACATATCTGAAAATAAATAATATTTATCATATTATTGTATCAATTTGCTATTTTTTTGTAGGGATTAAAATATATAATGTTGCTGAAGAAAGTACAGCCAAATGATCCTTTGTAGAATCACAATATTTTTTTTCTTCAAGTCTTTACATATCTTAGTTCCACTATTTAACTATTTATTTTATATTTTCCTCACCTAATATGATATTCATTTAAAAACAATACTGTTGGAATTGTGGTAGATTCTTTATTAATGATTTGTCTTTATGCTATTTAATCCAACAGGCAGTCATCATAGTTAAAGTAAACTCATTAAAAAGCTAAGTAAACTTAAAAAGTATTTTAAATAAGAAAACTAAAAACTTTTTTTCCCCAAGCAAGATGTTTGGTCTTCTTCTTCTGTATTCTCAACAAAATCATCTTGAAGTACTTGATTGTTCTCCACTGATGTGGAAAACATGTTCCAATATATATCATTTGAAAACAAGACTTAGCTGGTTTCTTATTCTTAAACTCTTAGGGCCAAATTTTGTATTACTAAAAAAATTCTTGCTTAATACCATACAGCTAACTAATTTCAAAACAAAAGTAAACTTCACCAGGTTGGCATCATCTAGTCCTTGGATCAGGGGATAGTCATTTAAAAGAGCAATGTCAAGTGTGCATTTCTTAGGAAAATACGTAGTGGGAAAATAATGTGTTAAAGCTTTAAAAAACACACCATTAAGTGGATGTTTCAATCAGAAGGAGGAGCCTCGTTCAGCAGACAATGCAATAAAATAAACAACTAATTAATGTAATTTAAGAACCTAATTTTTGGTTTTGAAGTTTTAAATTCAATGTAGTTCAATGTTAAGTACAAGAAGCACTCTTTTATCTTATTAGAAATATAAGTAAATATTTGATTGATATCATATGGTGATATGATGCTGAAAATAAAAATACATGTACATTCTTTTTTTAATTCTCCTCCTTGCTGGTGAGTGGGTGAAATAAATTAGAGCGAACATGGATAAATCAAATGTGTTCTAGTGCTTACTTTCCATAACATTTGCAAGTCTTTTTTTAGAATTCTTAAGTGTTCACTAAATCTACCCGATAAACCTCTGTTTGGTCTCAAATTATAACAAAAAAATAATAGCTGTTAATTTTCAAATATTTTTTATTTAATTCACATAAAAAATTTGGCCCCATTAATGTTTTATGACCAGATAGACAAAAAGGAACTCCATATAAATCACTTTTTATGGAGTTTATTTCTCAATTATACTTGTATGACATTTCTATGAATGACAACCCATCCATTCATAAGAAAATACTCACCCACTCCCGGCTATGCCATGACAAATACCAGGTCCTTTAGTCAGAAGTCCTTTCTGCCAGGTAAGCTCACCACATTTAAGGCATGCTTGAAGATATCTTTCGTCTCTCCATATCAGGTACGCCTTGGCAAATAAGTAGACAATGCCTGTCAGATTATGTAATAAAACTTAAATGTAAATTTGCAACAGCTAAATAAAATTAGGAAAATATCCATCAAATTTAATTTAAAAGTTAATGTTAGTATCTATTATTCTAATTTCATCTAATAATGGATCTTTTTTTTTTTAAAATAGGAACTGATTCCCCCCAATTAATGAAAATAATGACCTACTACAAATTTTGAAACACTCCTTTATTCACCTGGAGCACCATGGCACCAATGAACAAGTTCTTCTTTTTCTGGGCGTGGATTAGACACTTCGTCTAAGGCTGGAGCAAAATTTCCGTTTGGTTGTTGCAAACTAAGAAGCCAATCAACAGCCTGTCGAACATCCTGGGCACCTTTTTTATTGGACTCTAGGAAGGAGGGGCAGCTCAATATCATTTGTAAAATAGATGATATTCCATGAGCAGCACCTAAATGAATGTAAAATAAAGAATATATAATTATTTTTCTAATAGGTATAAGTAACTAGATGGGGTAAAAAGACACAAAATATTGCTAGTACATTGTTATTTACAATTACAATAAAAAATAGTTTTGAAAAATTTAAATTGAAAATATAAACGAAAATCATATTTAAAAACAACTTGGAATATAATTTTAGCCTTGACCCACCCAAATAAACTGTGTCATAATAAGCATACAAGAGAGGAGCATCAGTTCTAAAGCCCCGAGCAAACTCTTTGCCAGATCTCACCATAGTAGCACAAATGTCATTGATTGTGGCATCATCTAGAATCTACAAAATTTTGATTCAGCTTTAATTGTAGAGTTGGTATTTCTAAGACATTTTTAAAGTGCATTGATTTCAGATTTTAAAACATCTAGACTGTAGCATTTGTTTTAATTATAAATATTACAACAATTAATAAAGGTAAATAAGATGTAATCATTAAAAATTATCAGTACCGAACTTTTAAAAATAAATTTTACTAGTGAAATATATTTTAGTATAATACAAAATTTACGGTTTCAAGTAAATTTCGGACCCACCTTTGTTCCAAATTTTTTCTCTAATGTCAGTGCACCACACAAATAACCAGCACGACCAACAAATAATTCATCTGAGCCACAAGAAAGAAACTTTGGCTTTAAGCACTCTTTTGCGCAGGCTTTATAGAGTTTTATGTTTTCTTGTATAAGATTTTCATTTTTTAAAGAATTTCCTAAATAGATACCCAGAGCATAAATCCCTGCGGGCCCAAGAAGAAAAGAGACTTCATCTGCTTTTGATGACTTTTCTTTGTATGCAAATTTTAAGTCACGATCATACAGTGATTTGGCCATTTGAAGATATAGTATTTTAGAGTCATGAAGAGGTTCGTAGTCTGCAGCATAGCAAAGCATATATGCCACACCAGCACTACCAACATAGAGTCCACCATCCGATGATACAACTGTAGGGACAGCATCTGTTATAGCTTTTATGAGGCTCACAATTTGATCAAGCCATTTATCCTTCATAATCTCCAAATCAAGACCAGGACTATAATCTTGCAGCTTGTTAGGAAAATATCTGGACTTGGGTTTAGACATTTCTATGTAAAGAAAAAGCAAAACCGAAAACATTAACTTAAATTTAAAAATTGTAAAAAAAAAACCAATGTATTTGTATTCTGATACTCTTATGGTAACCTATGTCTAGCATTTAATCACATTTTATAAAGGTGTAGAAACATTCATAATTAAATTGTGTTTTCTAGGTTTCACTTTTCCCTTACCTTCTTTCAATTTAAAGTCTTTCAAAATTTCTTTATCTGATTTTGATTTCATTCTACCCCCCACCCTTCCCTCTTCAGTATTATATTACAGTCAAACCTGGTTATGTCGACGGGCTAGGGGTTTCCCGAAAAGCGTCGAGATAATAGGGTTGGCGAGATAACTGAGGTCAAGATAAGTGGGTCGACGTCCTAGGGGTTTGCCGAAAAGCGTCGAAATAATAGGGTTGGCGAGATAACCAAGGGCAAGATAAGTGGGTTCGACTGTAATTACAATTAGTAAGCAAGCCTACCTGTAAGTGTAAGTATATTAAGATGTAGGAAGAAATGGTACGGGGAACTGAAAATTAAGAGCAAACAGTAAATTCAGTAAACAAAATATATAATGGACTTAATGTGAAGGCCTCTTCTAAGTCAAAGTTAGTAGTAAGGCTAGGCCTGTGACACTTTTACTTTTTATTTTTAAATATATTGACTGACTTAAGCTAACTTTGCTGCTTAAGCTAAGACTTAGAACACTTATGACTTATGACTATTCTAAGGACAATTATCTTTTTTTGTTACAGACGCTCCTCCTACACAGAAGATTATTGTGTCCTTTGCTTATCTATGGTTTATCATAGTTTAGGTCTAGTGTCTAGTCTTTTATTTTTTATTATAATTTTAACTGTTGATAGGAGTGTTGGTTTTCCTGGTTTCCATTAATTTTATCTTATTTATTAGGTTTGTATATTACTGTCCCTGGAAAAGGAAATAGAAACCTGAATCGAAAAGGCGCATTGTTAAAGGCAAGGCAAAATCAAAGAGTGTGGAACAATGCTCAGCTCACTGATAGCACACTCCTTTATGGCTGCGAGTGCTGGACGACCTACGACAAGCAAATAAAGCAGCTTAACAGCTTCCACTTACGTTGCTTGTGTAGGATCCTACACATCAAGTACAGTCAAAAAATCACTAATGTGGAGGTACTCAGGAGGAGCCATACTGAGTAAGATGCACTCAATCTTGAGTGAGAGGTGCCTGCAGTGGTTGGGCCATGTCGACAGGATGAGCTCGGAGTTAATTCCAAGAGCCCTGCTTTATGGTGAATAGGCAACTGGTATGAGGAAAAGAGGTCGCCCTGCCTGCGCTACATGGACATCTGCAAGAAAGACATGTCACTGGCGCAGATCTACCATAAAACGTGGGAGATCATTGCTGAGGAGTGCACCCTCTGACGGTCAAAAGTGCAGGAGGGCATTCAAGTAGCGGAAGCCACCCACACAGCTAGGAGTGAAGAGAGAAGAGCCAGGAGAAACGGTAGAAGAGGAGCAGGAGTCAATGCCATCGTCCCTTGAGACTGGTCAAAACTTAATAATTTTACCACGGTCCACTGACTTGGGGGTGGAGTGTGGGTTGGCGACAAATCAACATTGTAGACCAATAATAGAGCCCCAGGGCATGTGGTAAACCATTGTACAGTCTGGCGGGCCCTGTCCCATCTCAGTCGCTCCAACCTTGTCTCTTCCTTTGTCCCACACAAAGATCAAACAATGTAAATGTAAAGGGTGGTGTGGCAGGATTATGGCCAGGATTGGCTGACCAAACCTAGAATGTTAGGCAGTCTTTACTTGTCCCGCCACTTCTGGCCATCAAGTATCACCTGTCCACACCCATCAAACAACCTGGAGCACACTGCCACACATTTCCTCTTGTGTATGGAGAGACGCTCAATCCTTAGAGAAATACACCACAGTAAATAACATGTAAATAATTTAATGTTCCTTTTGCGGCCCAGTACCATTTGTTCTACAGCCCGACCCGGTACTGGTGCGCGGCCCAGGGCTTGGGGACCACTGGTCTATAGCAGTGATGGCAAACCCATCACGCATGCCACAGTCGGCATGCAGGTCATTGTCAGCGGCAAGTAACTAAAATATTAATTTCTTAACCAGTAATCATAATAAAATGATACTATTAGTTAATTACTATGTAATTTAAATAAGTTTTTTATTCTGTTCTTGAATGTTTCACTTATTTACTTTCACTGTGCCTGGCAAAACATGGTAAACCACTCTCCGATGGTCATGTTGTCTGGGAGGAATTCCCTTTTTTCAAGACTTTCCAAAAAAGGTAAAAAATCAAAAAGTGTACAGCTTAGATGCCACTGAACAGAAATATTGTTTGATACCTGCGGATCCCAAGTGATTTGGTCATCAGCTCATTCCTGACTTACAAAAGGCATCCTGTTCCTCAATGTGCTTTGATGAAAGCATGGATATAAATAACCATGTAAGGCTAGCAATTATTTGCATTAGGCTGTTAGTAATATGATGAGAAAAGTCCTGGGTAAATTGGCATCTTTGCCTGTAAGAACACAAAGAATATTTACAATGCAGTGATGGAAGCTTTTTTCTACAAGACATAAGACCTTTAAAAGTAGTTCCTATTGCTAGTGATGGTGCACCTTGCATGTATGGAACAACATCTGGTTTCATACAGTTCTTTGTTAAAGAAGCAAAAATCAGTAATTCAGTTTCATTGTCTCATTCACCAAGAAGCTATTTACTATTTGTGACACGGACAGCTGCAAAAATATTAGATGATGTTCTCAAAGATATCAACGCAATGGCGAATTATTTGTACATCATAGCTCGAGCTGTTAATTGTCAACAATTTCATTTCAAGCACTTCTTGATGAGTTTCAAGCGCATATGACACTTTGGCTATGTACAATAATGTCCGATGGTTGAGCAGAGGACTGGTTTTATAGATATTTGTAAGCTGCTTGGATGAAATTAGACTGTTTTTGAATGAAAAAGAGCATGTTGGGAACCGCTGATCTAAACAGTACAGAAGATGATTGAGACGGAATTAGATTAGCCCAAGTAATTACACATCACTAAACTATAAAGTACCAAGGCCGACTATAGGCATAGGCGCCATAGGAAAACTAGGTAGTGGTCAAGGGCTAGGGCCTCCGATATGTCTCATCATTGGTAATCCTGCATTTTTTACAGGTATATTATTTCACAGCGAAATTTAATTTTATCTTGAGGGTTTACATTTTTAATTTATTAAATACATTATTATATGTTGTATTTTAGCGCTAATTTGTAATAATTTCTGAGGCTTTTTTCAGCCTCTAAAGCTACATAATCGAGTATGATACATCCATTTTGTTTATCTAGCATCCTACTAGTCTAGCCGGATTGTCACAGTAAGACGTCGCGTTGAATGAAATTTTCGCACTTAAAAACAAACTAAATAAAAATCAAACATCTAGTAACGAATAAAAAAACTAAATTGTCTTTAAAATATTTATTTATATTCTAAGAACATAACAAAGATGAATTATACATTTTATTTTTAAATCTTCAATCCAGTTCAGTAAATTTATTTTAGTATGGGTAAAAAACATCAGGCAAGTCAATCCTAGTAAACAAAATGGACGTATTGTGACCGGATTGTGTATCATAGAGAGCTGAAAAAATGTTTTAGAAATTAATACAAATTAAAAATAGCGTTGTAATATCTAAAATACAACATATATGAATTTAATAAATAAATTAAAATCATACGTTTTCACGAGAAAAATAAATTTCACAGTGAAATAATATATACGTGTAAAAACAGCAGGATTAACCTCGCCCTCATCATTGGTGGGGGCCTCGCACAAAAATCTTTCCATATTTATTTTTCTATTTATTACATTTAATTTAGGGCATTCACTTCACCTAGGGCTAGGGCCTCCAATTCCTTTAGCCTTGGCCTTAGGACACTTAGTGACTAAGTGGCAAGCCCTGCCCTGAGCCTGAAAGTAGTAAAGATTACTAAAAACTAAAAGACTAAAGCCTTAGACTTATTACTTACTCTATCTAACTAGTTACTAGTTAGACTTAACTGAGTTAGTGAGTTAGTAAAGACTAGTAAAGTACTGTAAAGTAAAGTTAGTTAGACTCACGACTCAGGACAAATTCTAACAATGACCAACTTCAAGTTAAAGTGAGTAAATATTACTCAGTCCGTTAAATAAGAGTTAATTAAGACTTTTTTTTAATGTCATGTCTTACACTTAGTTAAGAAACAGTAAGTCAGTAAGAGTCACTAAGACTTACTTACACTTACTTTAACTCAGGTACGTTCCGACTTTTAAATCCATTTGGGCGCTCATTTGCCATTTGAGCCATTTGCATTTTTATAATCGTTATCTAGTACTAGTATTAGTATCTATTATTACATGTATTATCTAGTCAGTCTAGTCTAAGTCTAAGTCTATGTTACATTAATAGTATAGACTACTATGTTTTCCAATTAAAATAACGTTGTTAGCATATTCAACTGCATCTAGCGTGCCTAACTTAGGTCACTAACTCATTTAGTATTATCTTGGCAAGTATCTTGGACTATGAGTTAGTTTGACTTAACTTTCACCGAACTCTTAGTCTTAGTAACCTACCTGTAACTTTAGTCTTTAATATTAACTTTTTTTTTGGTTGGCTTTGTTTTGTTATGATCAATTACACTTTAGTCCTAACTGACACAAAGTTAAAATTTAGTATTTTTCAATATATCGAAACAATACTCATGCGAATAACGCTTGATTTTGTCATGATAAAACTTTTAATTTTTAATACTATTAATAATTTAATTAACTAAGCTAACAAAATGCACGTCTAACTTCGTTTTTCACTTAAACATACTGTATGCTTATAAATTAAATATTTGTATGCCCTCACCAATGACAGGGACAGGGCGTAGCTAAGAGGGACGGGCATTATCGGCAAAGGGGGTACATACATATCGACAATTGATTCATAATGTCTCCCGACACCCAGTTACTATTGGGGAGCTAAAATGAGGGTTACAACGTCACATTATACTATTATAATAACTTTTAATAGGGGAACAAGGGTAAGGTATTTACTGTACATGGGAAGCCAACTGTATAGTTAGTTTTCCTTGGGCGCAAGATATCCTATCTACGCCTGTACGCGATCAAGGCATCAAGGGCATAATTTTATAAATGGGTGTGAGTTGAGTAGAACAGGGACAGTGGCGGATTTAGCTATAGGGCAGGGGGGGGCGGGTCGCCCCCCCCCCACGCTCCAGTTGGGTCTAAAATGGCGCCCCCCTGAGACGCCTTCATCAATACTAAAAAGGTGTAGCTAGAGCAGAAAAAAGATTGCTAAACACGAAAATTTTAATCGACACTTAACTCCAATACGACTATATTGGCTTGCTAAATATCGTATTCCAAACTGTAATATCTGGTTTGGTCAGTCAGGAGCGTCGCTAAGAGGAAAAGAATAGAAAAATATTGAAACGAATGATAGACGTGGCGTTTTTCTTGATTCTTAACAAAACAAGGTTTGCCATTTAGAGTACACAGAGAAAATTCTTGCTTGAGACTTTAGGGATGGTAGTTGTAGAAATACTTGAAATATTTGTTAAATCTTAAGTTTATTAGCCAACTATGATTCCAATTTGGACAGTCATCTAGAGTTTAAAAGAAAAATGAAATTTATTTAAGTCATGATGTGCACATTGATTTAATTCAATCATTTGCATCTGAAATATTGGTAGCAATTGATAATAAAGTTTAGTCTTCACATTTCTTTTCTGGAATTATCGATTAAACCATTGATATACCTAAAATTGATAAGATGTCACTTTACGTTTAGTTTTAAAATCAGGAAATGTTGTGGAAAGATTTATAGGCTTTTATACTTTTGTAAACAGCAATGCTGCATCCG
>MUZC01000245.1:95251-150056 GCA_002072015.1 Radix auricularia
AAAAAAAAAATAGCGGCTGATAAATAATGAATTTCTTGAAGATTACACGAACATTTTGGTTTTAAAATATTGACTGACGGCGTGTTCAAAATGTTGATAAAGTTCGCCTACTTATCAAACCAAATGAAAAGCGTATTAAGCTAATGGCAGTAATGGAGTTTGACTCTGAGACAGATATGATGACAGCTCTTCTGATGAACTACTGCGTTACAAAATGGAGATGAAAGTTATTGAATCCATTAATCCTGTACAATGGTGGAAAAATAATGAACACCGATATCCGATAATATCATTCCTTGTCAAGACCGTTGTGAGCATAACAGTTTGAGTTTCCTCAGTTCCATGTGAATGATTGTTCAACTCGGCTGGTTATATTGTCAATTAGATACACTCATCATATTAACATAATAATGTCAAGACACTTGTCTTTTTGCGTAGTTGGTTAAAAGGAATATAGAAAGGAGACATGCCCGCGTTATTTAGATTTTCAACAAGAACGTGAAGTAAATGTTACTTATGACATCATAAATTAAAATATTTGGCTTTAATCGAAATTAACGATTAATTAATCGTTATTTTTTCAAAAGTTATCAATTAAATTTAAATTAATGGTTAACAGCCCTAGTATTTACCCAATGCACTGATATTAGTAAAATTTTGCGGCGCCCCCCTGAAATTCTCCTGGCCCCCCCACGCAGACAAAGCTAAATCCGCCACTGAACAGGGACGTAATGTGGTTATTTTGTTAAGCCAATTCATTGTTATCGGGTAAATTTTAGCCTTCACTACAGCAATGATCAATATTGAAATCGAATGCCTATCGAATTTTGCAATGGTAGTCAGACGATTTTCGTACCTCAAAAATTTGTCTCAAATACTTTATACAAGTATATATTACAGATGCTACTTCAATGCAAAAGATTATTGCGTCCTACGCTTTTCCAGGGTTTATAATAATGTCTACTGTGGCAATTTATTAGAGTTTTAAATCCTCTCACAGTGTTGGGTTTCCTGCTTTGATCAGGCAACCCAATCCACGCCCGAATTTCAGACAGAAAGAACGAGACTTTTGTATGTGTTTGTTGTTGCATACGGAATAAGAATAATGCTTCATCCCGATTTTTATCCCATGGTTATAATAGCTTACATTTTTATTTTAATTCTAAGTTTTCATTAATTGCCTCAAGTATTATTACCTTTTGCTCGTTGTTCTTATTTCCTCTAGTATTTCTGTGTTTAATGATTTAACTAATAGATTTACTCTTTTCCAATTTAAAATTGTTAAGTAGTGGAAACAGATTTGACCATCAAAATGATAGGTCTAATTCTACTTTTTTGTAAACAACATTTATACATTAAATATATTTTTCCTTGGTCAAATGCGGTGTTTTCCATCACTGGGTACACGCCCCACAGGGGGTGGGGGATATTTGATTGATAGATAAAGAGGAGGGGAGACAATGACGATTTTTCGGGAATTGTAAAAAATGACATGATATGTTATGTGTCACAGTGTATATTTACTTAATAATAATACCAAAATTATCGATTTAATGAGTGCAATTTTTTTATTGTGTAGATTGGTCAATGGGCGTAGGAAACACCTCTTTAAATCTAAAAGTATAATAATAATAAGTATATTATATAGAATAGTCCTTGACAGCGAACTAAAACTGCACACAGAAATTAAGAGGAATAAACCGGTTTCAATTGAGCATTTTACATAATATAAGTTCGCAAAAATCCAAATCTCATACTCATTCATTGACTTTAAATACTTAAACTATAGTTGGCCTCATACTACTCATACAATTTAATTTTGTATAAAAAAATTTGAAAACTTGAGCTCAATAAATTTGAATCGATTAATAAAATGTGTAGGCCTAAAGCAATTATCAAATATCCAAATATGAAGCAAACTTACTTAAATTGATTTTTTAAAAAAAATATATACAACTATATTGTCTATACTTTTAAAAAAATGCTCGTACTGTTGTTACAATAGGATAACATGTTCGTTGTTCTCTTTACCCTTTTTATGATTCCGGGTTTCCCTTAACTTGTAGAACTAATATCCCCTTTCCATTGTTTGCAAATGGAGTAGTTTATAATTAAATATATAAAAATTTTATAGATGTGCACTAAGGCTATTTTTTTCCAAATCACTAACTAACATAATGACGTGTGTGAATTTCAACCGGGACACCTTTCCAATACTTTCCATTATATCTACTGTGTCTATGCTGGCCTAGGACTTACGAACGTAAGTCTTCAGGGGCCGTCATTAAATTACGTTTAGAGCGGGGGGGGGGGGAGAATCCTCACATTTGCGATTGTGACAATTTGTGACTGAGGAAGGGAGAGTTTAAGAATTAGGACGTTACTTCAAAAAAAAGCTACTTTAAATGAAAGTTTCACTTCAATATTCTATTTCTTACAAGGCTACATATTTGTTTTATGATGTTTTACATGGATTCACGCGTGTTACGATATTAGAGAGCAGCCTTACACTTAGTGTAAGGCTGCTCTCTTGTATCATACATACTAAAATGACAAAGTGATTTGAGACATGCTAGTTTTGAAATAGAAAATACCGCTTTTAGGGGACGGGGTGCCACAGCTTTGTGATGCAATATTGGAGCGGTGGGGGTCTAAGTTTTTGTGACGAAGTGTAATGACGAGAGGGTTAAAAATCGGCCAAAATCACGTGACGTCATTAACGAAGGTACCTCACCTAAAACTATGGCACCAAATGCAGATATAATTTGTTACTCTATTATAGTATAACATGAGTATTTGAGCTGTGTCCCTAGGGGCCGTCCATGAAGTACGTCATGCTCCAGAGGGGGGAGGGGGTGTAAGAAAGTGTGACAGTTTGTGATAGGGTAGAGGGGGTGTCCGGACAGTCACAAACTGTTACAAATCTCGGAAATCAACCCCCCCCCAACCACTAAAGTACGCCAAACTTTCAAACAAAAATACTTTTATTAGCAAAATAATCAAAATTTAACATAGAATACCATGACGTCACACATGGCCGGACACCCCCTCCCCATGTCACACTGTCACACTTTCTTACACCCCCCTTCCCCCTCTAGAGCGTGACGTACTTTATGGACGCTACTTACGTCAAATTTCTTTTTTTTTAAATCCTCTCCCCATCGTCAGATTGCTTGACCCCAACCCCCTTTTTATAGACGCGTGACGTCATTTATGGACGGCTTCTAAGTTAATTTTGACCACGAAGAAGGAATTTACGGAACTTGCCACTGATATGCTCTTCCCTGGGAGATTCGCTAACATTCAGCAAGATATTATTAAGGTCAACTATTTTTAAAAAAAAATAACTTACGTGTATCATGAAAGTTTTGCATAGGTCTGTATGATAATCAATGTTTTTCTATTAGGTTCGTTGGTCCCCATGGAAAAAAGGGGGGAAAAGGGAAAAAAAAAACTTCGTGTGCAGATTTCCACAGCAACATTTTTTTTTTTGTGCAAAATATTTATCAAATTTGCTGCGTGGAAATTCTAAACTGCTGCGTGGCGTCTGTCATATATATAAAAGGAACATAAATGCTAACTCGTTTTCAGATTTCTTTAGAGAAGCATTGACAAGTGATCGAAAACGGGCAAAATCATTATAAAAAACGAAATTGCTAAAGTAGTCCATATGTGACGTCATGCAACTAGGGGAGTTATCACACATTTGTGACGATGTGTGACGAGTGACGAGTAGGAGAGGGTTTTTAAGAACTGTGACGTCATATAAAAACATGCTACTTTAAATAAAAGTTCCACTTAAATATATTTATTTGCTTAAAACTTATCATGTAATGACATTTTAAATGGCTTCACGTGTGTTACAATATTATATGGTGCAGCCTTGCACTAAATACATACTATAATTACAGTAAAGTGAATTGAACCATGCTCATTTCAAATTTGAAATTCGTCTCTAGGGAGGGGGAGGACACACAGCTTTGTGGTGTCACATTAGAGGGGGGCCTAACTTTTTGTGACGGGCCAGAATTTCTTTACTTTATCTTGACACTCAGCTCAGTCTCAGTCACGATCAAGGCGTCCAAAGTGCCAATGCCACTTAAATATAATTTAAAAATTGTTAAAT
This sequence comes from Radix auricularia, assembly GCA_002072015.1. NCBI lineage: Eukaryota > Metazoa > Mollusca > Gastropoda > Lymnaeidae > Radix > Radix auricularia. Next base: position 99,378 of record MUZC01000245.1, read on the forward strand.
CAACAAGGCCTGTAGGCTAAGCTACATACCAAAAATAACAAATCTGGCCAAGTAAATAATTATTGATGTTTTTTGTCAATAAATTTTCACTAAGAGGCACAACATCGCAAGCTTGGGTATAACTTCCCAAAGAAGGAAGAAAGAAAATAAAAAAGAAAAAGAAATGCAACAATTTGTAAGATTTGTTGTCTGCAATGAATTTTCAGCCATCGTTGAGGAACCATCAATGACAGTGAGTCGTTAGATTCAGTGCTGATCCGCAGTTCGTTATCATGGCTACTGCTGGGGACAAAATCAATAACCTCATTAAACTAATTTATCCACTCTTATTTTAGAAGGTTTACCTCACGCCACAAGACTATGTATGATGAGTCGTCTGTCTCATTAACATGATGGTTTCTGATACCGAAGACTGAATTATTATGAAATGACATTTTGTGAAACTAACAATACTTTAAGTTTGTTACTATTTTAATAACACAATCTCAAACTCAACCTTGAGCTTGGAAAATCAAGAATTTCTATGAAATATATTAGTTAAAATACAATTTCAAATCAAAATTATCGAAATATTCTATGCGTAAAACAATACACACTCCCTTTTGTAATTATAGATGCAAATTACATGCAGTTTAGTTACAAGTCTGCTGTCGTTGAACACACCCAGCCAAAAGACCTCCGTCGGGTCTACGTATATTTCACCAATCCAGTAAGTTTTTAAAAAAGAGTTGTTCAACTACATACCTTGTATTTGTATTAATCAAACATCTATTATTTTACATATTTATTTATTAGGCCTATGTATGCTTTTGTTTTTCATTGTCGAAAGAAAGTAACAATGAAATTCAGTGATTTAAAAATTTGGTATTGAGCGAACAGCTTTGCCTTGCGCATTTTCTTATCTTTAACTGATAATGGTGATAAAGTGTGAGTCTGATACCGTCACGGTCTACGTCAACCTGATAATAATTAAATTATATGTTAATTCAGTGCACTCGACAAGTTACGAATTGGCTATTGGTGTGTGAGTTTCAGTCAAGTGTGTAGTGTAATAGTGTAATGTAACGAGAACAAGTGTGTTCTGCGAAAACATCCAGCCCAGCTGAATGCACTTTACGATTTTACTGAGGGCTAGTGGGGGGGGGGGGTAGCGTTTGAGCTTAATAGAACTTTAACTAAGTTAGTAATAATACATGTCTACTAGTCTGACCTAACAAATATCAAGATATTATCATAAACCAGAAATAGGCATAAAATGAGTCAAGATTTTAATTTTATTTTCAGAGGAAGAAATTGGGGCAATCCTCCAAATCCCAGTCCCAAATTATTTTACTTGAGTTATCTATTACTGTTTAAATTTAGTTTAATCAGTGCATAATTCAGCGTAATTTCATAATTAAAAACAAATTATGGCAGGTAGACCAGCCGCTCCGATAAATATTACTCCCAATGTTTTACCTGCAGCGCAACTAGCAGGAATTGAACTCAAACTATCGAAGGACTAGGGTGCAAGCCAAACGTAAACTCTGGTATCAGAGTGGTTCAAGCCAAGCTCTGACTCTATTTGCAAACTACTTGTCGGCCTTTCAGTAGTGCAGCAGTCACAAGCAGAATGTTTTCAGCAGCTATTTCGAAATGCTGTGTGACAATTACAATATTTAGTATTTAATGAATAATGAATGGTTATCGGGCAATATGTATCACTTGTCTATTTTTTATCAATAAATAACATACTTTAATGTACTATCTGGTTACTTCCTCTTATTAGCGTAAAATAATTTGGGACAGTGATTGGGAGAATTGGCGAAATTTGGGCTTGGGCTGTTCAGCCTATCACGTCACTACTAAAAAATGATTGTAAAAAATATTACCTTATAAAAAATTACGCTGTAGATCTATAGTTTGAGTGTGCTAGCTATATTAATAATTAATGATTTATATATCTATGTCATGTCCAAGCCCATTTATTGAATTGAATTAAGTTGCTACTTAATGGAGACTTTAGTCATTCAAAGTCATTAGCAGTGGGGACTTTCTCGTTAATCTTATCCTATCTTTATACCTTACAGATGCTCCCCTATATAGAGATTATTGTGTCCTCCTACATTTATCAAGTTTTATCCATGATTTATTTCTATTCTTGAACTTTTTTTTAATAAGAGTTTTGAATGTTGAAAGTATGTTGATTTTCATGGCTTGTTTAGGCAACCCATTCCACACCCCGAATGCCAAACAGAAAGAATGAGAATTTGAATGTTTTGTACTAGTGCATTGAACAAGAAAAGTGATTCTATCCCTATTGCCCTATGTCTATCTGAGTGTTATATTATGTTGTTGTTGCGTTGTATTATTATTATTACCAAGCTGGAGTTTAATTTATGTCTTATGTATTAGGCTATTACTAATTTTCTCTTTGTTTTTCTATCCTCTTGTGTTCCTAGATTTAGTAATTTAATATTAATACAGTTACTTTTGTCAGTTGTAAATATTCAGCAGTAGTGAATTTTGCAGTTCTTTCTTGAATTTTAAAAAATGTTTCAGTTTTCTTTGGTAGATAGATCCCATATAAAAGATGCATATTTTAGTATAGGTCTGACCAATAAACGGTACATTTTAGTTTTATGTTCTTATTACGTTTGTAAAATTTGCTTTTTAAAAAAAACCTAAGTTTGTATTTTTATGTTATTTAACTAATTTGTGGGTTCTTTTTAATTTATTATTTCCACTTAGTACTTTGCTTCTTTAGTTTGGATTAACTTCTTATTTTTAGAGGGAGCCTCTGTAATAGGTAAGATAAGATAAAAATAACATGGTCTCCTGAATGAATTAGTTTGCATTTGTTTTTTGTTTTTTGATACCCTTTAAAAGTTGTCATTTTTCTGGGATGAAAAACATGCTCCTATTAGTTTTCAATTTTTGTCATTCATCTAAGTCTTTTTTAAAAGATTTCTGTAACTATTTCTGTTTTTAATTTTTTCTCACTTAATTGTTAAATAGATAATACAACTTCAGCAATTAACAAACTTTTTTTTCTGGTGAGATGCTATTGGGTAAATAATTTATGTAAACTAAGAAGGGCTGGGGCGCGGATAGTTCCTTGTGATATCCTGACTTTACTGTTATTGAGTAAACTAGAATGGTGAACTTTATCAAATGCTTTTGAGAAGTCTAGTCATATTGTATCTTAAGTAAATGTGCCAGTTAAAGTTACGTCCTGTCAGGCTAACTCATACCCTGTTTACCTGTTTTTCATTTACTAGTTAGAGTTAGACTATTAATTTCTTACAGATTGAAATTCAAAAACTATTTAAATTAAAATAATGTAAAATAATATTTTAATGTTTCATATATTTAATATGCAACATCATTATAAAATATGATCACTGTAAATATATGATATTCAGTTATTTTATTTAGTATATTAAAAAAAAAAACTTTCTCCTCATAATCCCATGCCAAAGCCTAAATCTAAGCTTTAATTTTTAAGCCATTTAAGCTTTTCATTTTATTATTGCTTAACAATTTGAACACCTTCCTTTTAAGTCAGTTTAAAGACCTATGTCACTGAAATAGCCTTAAAAATAAAAATTTACTAACTTAATTCACATGAATGGATCTAAAGTAAAAAGCAAAAGTCATGCTCTCCATTTATTTTAAAGCAAAATAAAGACTGTTTCCTGATACACATTTTGATTTAGCCCTTTTCAAGTTAGAGTAGCTATTATAATTATTTTCAAATTGCTAAAAAAAAAAAAAGGGGGAAATTTGAAATCCTATTAGAGTGTATTAAATTATATTATTTTTTTCAACATTTCGTTTCCTATATTTACATTAAATAATTTTTTTTAAAAATAACGTACGTGAGATGTATTTCAAAATAAGCAAACACCTTTCTATTAATAATTTACAATGTATTAATTTTCAGACACAATTTGCAACCAGGTTGATGACACCAATGCAAGCTTTTGAGAAATAAATGCAATTTAACAGCTGCAGGATAATTTATTGAACATTTATTTATTGGAGATGGAACCCCACAAAGTAAATAACTGTGAATCTTTTGAGGGACCAGTAGGATCCTCATTAGTAACTTCTTCTTCATTACCTACAGGGATTGTACAACTTTCTCAGTCTGCAGCTGCAGTTCTTCCACTAGGTCCCATAGCAGCTCAAGGGTCAGGATGCCTATTGCCATTGTCAATAATTAATTCAGCCCAAGTGTCAACTATTCATCATCAACCAATAACCACAGAACCTTTGCTCCTGGTACCAGCTTCAGCTTTGTCTTTGGCTTCTACATCGAATCTCGCGTTATCCAACTCTATACAAAACCCTAAAGCTTATCCATCAACTTCATTACAGTACGGACAACAGTTGCTTTTAAATAATGTTCAGTTACCATTGATGCTGAAGCCCCCAGTCTCTGCCATTCAGCTAAGCCAGCCCCTCCAAACACAAGCTGGGACTCAATCAATTTTTGTTTTACCTCTTGGAACAAATGAAAAAACTCCTGAGGTTAAAGAAAAAACAGATGTCAACAGCAGTCCTGAAAATATCAGCGCTGATTCAACTTACCAGCAGAATCAATCCAAAAAATGGAGAATTGCTCATAGAAGAAACAAAAGAAAGAGACGCACCATTTCAGCTATTTGTTCTCTTCGTGAAAAACTTAATACAAGATCAAACTCCAGCTGTGAGATGGATGCTATGAAGTCATCATCAAATTTAGGAGTTTCCAATAGACAGATAGAAAAGGAAACAACTGATGTGCTCAATGGTAAAATAAATAGCACAGAAATTTCTCAAATAATATCCAGTCTACCTCCAGGTTGGCATGTGATTGGGTTCACTGGGCTTGATCAGCTGGGTGGTGCATTGCCAACACCTATAATCCCTACCACCACAGCTTTAAATCATTTCCAGATGTCCTCACTAAATTCCAACAACAGTAGCAGTGTAAAGTCTCCTGAAATAAAACCAAGCCTGGTTTCTGTAAATCTCAATAATGAAACACATCCAGTCGCATCTGAAGCATATGATAATTGTGCCGTGAATGATTTGACTTGCTCAGTTAAGCTAGATGATATTCCTTGTACGCATGTGATCTCCATCAAAACGGAGTGTCCGGAGGAAGAAGAGGCAAAGCCTGACAGTACATCTGATGAACAAACCTTAAAGAGAACCAAAGAAAAATTTTCAAGTCAGCGCAAATCTCGAGGTCAAGACCACCGATCTGAAAAAACAAGACATGTGATGCCTGTACATAAACCAGACAAAAGGGCAACTCTAGATATGGGCAACTCTTGTAATGTTATCCCTACATCCTACCCACATAATTATTCTGCTGTACCTAAGTCTGTATCATCAGATGAACAGTGGACCATTGTTGGTGTCACTTCCATCCCTGCTCTACCAGTATCCAATGTACAAAGCCAAAGCCAAGCCTCACTTGGTACTGCTACTGTTACCAGTTCATCATCTGACTCTAATCCTAGCAAAAATCAGAACTCTGACCAATCCTTAGACACAATTATTTTAAAAATTCCACTGTGCCCAACGACGCTGAGCCCTGCATCACCTAGAAAAAGGAGAAGAAAAGCTAATAAAACATCCATAAATAAGCTCAGCCAGACTGCATCAGTTGCATCTCTTCTTCAAAGTGCTAATGCTAAAGAATATTCCAACAGAGATATACAGGGTTCAAGTAAGCCCCAAGAAATGAAATGGACTATAGTGGGTTTGACACAATCATCTTTTGATCATAACGATGGCTCTACATTAGGTAAAACAATTCTGGAGCAAAAGAACCCACCAGCGTTGTCATTCAGGACAGACTTAACAGGCACGGCTAAAGCAAGTGAAGTGCCTTTATCTAAAGCCAGCGCTGAACTTGTTTTAAATAGCAATCTATTTGATTTTGTTTCTCCTGTACAAAGTACCAACCCTTTCTTGATACAGTCAGCATTCAATCAAACCTGCTCAGCCCGTGAAATTGAAAATCAAAGCAAATTGAAGTCTTGTGAGACAGTCCAAAGTGCTGGAGTATCATTAAATTCAGACCAATTTGGTTTAACCCCACCTCAAAGCCAATGGAAAGTTGTAGGTGTTGCTCCTCTGGGAGTTCCAGGAGCTTCTGTCACTTCTTTTCCTTCTCTTGCACAACTTGGTCCTCTCTCTCCTGTTGTATCGGTACCATTTCTTATTCCCAGTACATCAAATGTTTCTCTACCATGCATGAGCACAATCTCTTCCTGTACAAGTACATCGACTAGTACTGTGACATTGTCTGCATCGTCGTCAACATCAAATACCTCTTCAGATTGTCCTATCATCAATCTGCCCAAGCTTCTGAGCGGCAGCAATCCAATGATGCCATCTATCACACCATTGACTCACTTTACCTCAACATCCGCATCTGATCTTCAGACTCTTCAAAATTTGGCTAATCAACACAGCTTAGATCAAATAATCCAGAATAACTTGGCCAATTTTCAAAATCCTATTAATGTTTTAAAAATCAATGAGGCAAATCAATGGAATGTTGTTGGAGTTGTGGCAAATAATCAAGTCTCATTAATTAATACAAATTCAGGGAGCATCTCAAATCAAAGAAATATTGATCAGAACTTGATTTCTGATGAAAGCCCTCAAGATTTATCCATGAAGCCTACAAGCACTAATTCAAAAGCTAAAGATTCTTCTTATGGTGATGATCAAATTACAACTGATCCAGTTAAAAATTCAGCCATAAGACAATCACTTCCTTCCAAGCCAAAATCTTCAGACCCAGAAACCAAAATAAATCAGTTCAAATGCAAAGACATGATCAAACGTCAGCAAGAGTCTGTTCACATGAAAAAGAATACTGTATCCAGTCTTTTGCGCTTGAAACGCATGCAGAAAGGGGTAAGAGAAAATGCAAACTCAGAAGATGGTGAGTACAGTCATGAAAGCCCAGCTGAATTTTATGAGACCCCATGTGAGTCTGAACCAAACAAAGCAAAAACAAGATCATTGAGATCCTATGCTGGTAACCGCAGTTTGTTCACTAAAACACATCAAAAAGACAGTCTTGAAAAGATCAGCTTACGAAGTGGAACTCTGGTTCCTTCACTGGACTACAGATCCTCTGAAGATGATGAGATGGTATCTATGACTAATCAAACTGAACATTCACTATTTAAGCCATTAGTCTCCTCGGTGACTGAAGAGCAGAAGCAGTGTGAAAGTTCAACAGTAAAAGTAGCAGCTCATTCAGCTGCTAGGAAAAGAAAATTGAAAGTTCCAAGACGCATGGTTGTTGCTGACTTGGATTATCACCCTTTTGACAGTTCATCAGACAGTAATTAATAGTTTGATTGTATTGTTTAGAACTGTATTGCAGGCAGTTGTCCAGCTCATAATGCATCAATTTGAACATCCTGTAGCGTAACCTAAAGTGAACATTCACCAGATTTTATACTTATTTATATTTATGTAATGTTTAAAACAAATCTTAAAAATATATTTTCAAAGTATCATCAGAAATATTAGTTTAAACTCCTGGAATATCTAGAAGGATGGTATGAAAAGAAATTAGCATTAAATTTTGTGGGAAATTTTCTCATAGAATTTAAGGTGTTAAGCAGTTAAATTATTTCATTTTAACAATTTAAAAAATTTGGTAAATAAAAAGTATTTGTAAATAAGTAAAGACTTATTTCGATAATATGAAAAAAGCTAATATATACTGCAAAAATATAGACTTCTTTATATTTGGAATAAATAGATATCTTACTTTTAAAAAGTCAAACTTAAAAATGATATTTTTTTGTATTTAAATTTAAACCATATGATACATGATAAAACTCTGTGATGTGATTGCAAAGAATAGTACTATTTTCATTGTATTAATAATAACATTCTGTCAGCAATAATGATTTTTTAAATTTATTATTTAAAACTATTTTACACAACCTTAAATAAGAAAAAATGTTAACCATTCATATTGTCACATGTTGCCATTTCTTTGAATAATATTTTGAAATTATAACTTATTTACACATGAATTTGTATTTTGTTTATAACCGAAAGAATTATTTTTTAATAAAGTTTTTCGCATATTTCTAGTCAAAGACCGGTAAATTGTAAGAGAGAATAGTTTAATATTTAAACACCAAAAAAAAAAAAAAAAATACAGCAAAAATGGCCAGATAACATTTCTGTCTAATACTTATTGATAATTCAGACTTTATCCAGCATTTTTTTGTTTATTTTCTTGGAATGTTTCTCATTATCCCAGTGTCCCTTTTGCTAGTCCATTATGAGGCATAATTTCTTTCTTTCTTATTGTGTGGTACTATTTCATGTTTTAAAAAATGATACATTTTATGAAAAATATTTTTATATTTTGAAAAATTCATTTTTCTTCTTCTATATTATTTTAAGTTTATCTGAATTGCATTAAACAATACTATCTTTAAATTTACTTGTTGCATAAAATAAGAAACTTTTAAATATTAGAAGCGGCCGCCTGGGCGTCCAGGACACTAGGTCGAAAACACCTCCCACTAAGTTGTCCTCCCGAGGGAGGGGTGGAATTTTCCCTACTTCAACTCGCTATCACTTCGGCGCCACCCCGGAAAAGCTTACGAGTCTCAATAAATAGGACCGCCGCACTGCGGGGATCATCACTGCCCAACCTAGGGTAACTAGTAACTAATTTTATGTATTCATAAAATGCGCTAAAAATTTTTCAGTTCCCATCACTATTCATTAAATAACCCCCTTAGCTTATTCCAATAAAAGAATACAAACTTTTAACCAAATCAAAATTTTACAAGTGTAATAATTATTTGCTCACGTTGCTAAATGTGTTGCTACACACTTGGTACCCTCCTGTTCATGTCTTGAATACCTTCATTCTAGTTCTAGTACTTCTAGATTAAAAAAAATAATGAAGTGCTCTTTTCTGAAATTCTGTTGAATCTTTTACATTTCTATTCTTTATATATTTTTCTAGTCATAATATGTGATTTGGTAGTATAGACAAAGTTAATTAAACTATGACTCTGAGATTAGTATATTGCAAAATAATCATTTTTATATTTAATTTTTCAAAATCTTTAGAAAATATTTAAATTTGAACAATGGTTTTATTTTTAAAATATTTCTTTCTCTGAAAAAAAAATGTCATTGAATTTATTTATTTTTTCAAATTTTATCTGCAATATATTTATTTATGATTATTTAGTGTGTGTAAATTAGATGAATTTCCCTCAATTCATGTGTTATACTCTACCAATGATCAAGGTTTTGTTATTATGTTAATGCATATAATTGAAATATCCTATAAATTTCTAATCTGTATCTCTTGATAATAATTCAATGAGAACGAATATAGTTCCATCCTTTTATAAATTAAAAAGAGCTATTGAAATAGAAATGTCAATAACTTGTTTAATAATTTTTATACAGAAAATACTAACAATGTCTTGGAAATGCATTAAAAAGATTTGAAATAACAATATATTTCTAGTTTAGTAGGCACTTTTGCTTGATGATAATAAAAAATTAAGTTACTAGTGGCTCTAATCAAGACATTTTTATTCAATTCACTAATATAAATATTTTAAAATAAATTGTCGTTGTATTGTGTTAATAATATGCACAACTTTGAAAATTAATGTAAGTCTTTGTTGATAGTATTGAGAGTTACGTTAATGAAATATTAATAACAGTAACAAATACAGTTTTGAAGTCTGCAATTATATTATATAACTGGAATAAAAATCATACATGCCATCCTTTTAGGATAAAAAAATCTGTATAAAATGTGACAAATACATACAGAAATAAAATTCCATAATAGCAAATTTTGAAACTAGTTAATAATTTAATTATCAAGACAGCAGACTCCATGTTCTTTGTAGACTTAATTTATTTTCTTGAGTTTCATCTTGGCCTGCACTCATTTAGCCTGTGTACTGTCTATTGGTCCCAAGACAAAATGGCATGAGACTTTGTCAATATAGCAAAAGCAATAATAACAGGGCATCTGTCAGTAGAGTCCTTTCAAATTAAATATACCCTCTCGATATGTCCAAATCTGTCACACTATTTAGACTCATGTCTCGAAAGCATGTGAGAAATGGACAGACTCTTACTTTTAACTTCTAAGTATAGCATCCAGAGACTTTTCATAATACTAAGTCCATTTTTCATTGTGATGAATGAACTCATGCATTTTTAGGAAATAACATTAGTTAATAGAAAACACATTTTATAACATATACACATAAACTTCCTTTCTTGAGTGAATAAATTGTTTAGCTATTGTCTAATGTCATGGCCTGTCATCTGGGGCCATATTGCTAAGAAACTACGGCCTTATTCTTGGAAAAAATGTTTATGTAAAAAAAAGGTATATACTCATTCTAAAATCGACCTTTTTTGCTCAAAATCTAGGGGGAAAAGTTGGTGGGTAGGCTTATGAGCAAGTCATAGGTGATTTCTGCATGTACATTGAATTTTGGTTTTGTTATTGTCGATCATCAAGGTTTTTTCTACACTCTACAAGATTTGACGGCTTTATCAGGAGCTATAAAATATTATTAAACATCCGCAGTTATCTTATTTAAGCATATTATTTATTTTTGTGAATTTTTTTATATGAGCGGGTTACACACTAATACTTTTCTCTTCCAAAAGTGGGGGGTCGGCTTATGAATGAACTGGCTATAGAACGAGTATATACTCTTTAGTTGTTGTCTTTTGGACTGCAGATAAGTTTGTTTTATTTTTGTATTTCTAATTGTTTTTGTTATTTGATGACGAAGGCTTTTTGCTGATATGTTAATTACTTTGTGTCATCTTGTCAAGCTCACGCATACCTTTTTTTATTTAACCATTATTAGTTATCCCGCCTGATTGCAGTCCAACACAACACACAGCCTCATTGCAGTCACATCCCGCTTGCATCCTTTTTCATGAAAGCTCTTTTGTCATCAGCTGAATTGTGGTAGAAATGTCACCAGGCATGTTGTCAAGATTGAATTGATTTATAAATGCCGAATCGATGTGACACTTCATTATCCTATTTACATTTAGAGACATCTCACCTCTAATAAAACATAACTTACTTTTTAAAGATCTGATTTTCCACCTGTTCTCTTTACACTGGTCATTAGAAATTTTGCTAAAAAATTGTTTTTGTTTGATTTAAAATAATTTAGATCTACACAGCTTTAGATATATTGTATTTATTTATTAATATATTGAAATTTATTCAGCCTTGAAACGATTTTCAGTCAATTTATTTTGCCCTTTCAGTTTTTATGAGTTTTTAATTTGGAGTATAAGGAAATAATAAGAGCTATAATAGAACTGATTTAATAGATTTGTAGTCATGGTTTAATAACAAACTTTTGTTCTTAATGGTCTTAATGAAGTCACTTCAGTTTTTATAATTGTACACGCACTTCAAATTTAGTAGGTCTACCAATGCCGGACTGAAGTTCGTTTGAAAAGATGAAATAGATTGTAGCCTATGCAGACCATACATTAAAATAAGGCACCTTAATCATTTATGACTGTCAAATTTAATTGAAAACATCAAAAAGCCCATTCAGAAAACCTATATGGCTACACCACATTAAGAACTTGAAAAACATCTACTGGATGGCATGTATGATAAAATTTTCAATAATATTATATTTTTAATGAATACAGTCTGTTTCAATGCAAACAGCACTAAAATCAAAGTGATACATGAAAAAAAAAAACACCCATAAATCTTAAAAAGATGTGATGATATGAGATTTACTTAATTTTATCACCATTTAATTGATGTAATTGTATTTATTTATCTATGATGTCTTCTGATTAGCCATCATGGACAATGTTAAATTTTATGTATTTTGACATACATTTGCATTAATCCAAGACATTTTAGATCAACCTTTAACCCATGGCATTTAAAATCTCACTTTTGTGCAATTTAATGAGGGTAAAATTTATATAATTAATTTTGTAGTCCACTAATAACCACTGACTTTTTAAATTTTCTTCCCAAACTTCCTGGAGCAAAGTCCATTCCACTGTTGATTTTAAATATTCCCCAATTAGTGTCATTTTTTGTATCAATCCAAATATCTAAAAAAAAATTCTGATTGATTACATAGGTTTATAACTTTTAAAAAAACATTTCCTTGTAAAGTTTTTTTAGGTTGCATGAGAAGAAGATATGTCCTATGTGGCCAGCTAAATGTGTTTCATGGTTTTTTAAAGTTTGCCTTTTCCGTTAGTACTTTACCCATCATATTTAGTATAAAATTGATTTATTTAATATTAAGGGATTTTTTTATTTATATGTTATGATCATGATCCACAAGTAAAATATTAATATTATTATTTCATAAAATAATTGAGAGCTCTAAGAAAATCCGGAGATTATTTAATATTTACAAAACAAAACCGAAATAAATAAAATGTGCCAGTGAAATATTTTACATCCTATAATTCGTTTTTTGTGATGTTTTCCAATGAAGAAATCCTGATAGGTTTTTCTTGTCAGAAGTCAGTTCCTTGCCTTTTTTCTGTTTCTTTAAGTTAAAATATTTTTTTAAACAGTTATTTTAAAGTCAATCATCCAGCTTTCAAAAGCCAAAATTAAGTTTCTATTAATGTCAATACTTGCATGTTTTTTAAGTATGATTATTTTTAATAGTGTGATGGATTTTGGATAGTTAGAATTGAGAAATGCTTAGTGATTTTGCTAAGAAATGCATTTACTTTTTTATGTCAAAGATAAAGAGCCTATTTATGGACTTTTTTTCAAGGTCTATTGTTAGACAATGCCATATATGAGTTGCAAAAAAGAAGTATTTTTTTTATATTTACAAACTGAATTGATGGCAGTTAAGTGGATGGTATCATGATTTCTATTTTTCATTTAGATAAGCAGTATTTTATGCTTTTCTATTAGTGACAGTCCAGTTGATTGCCATACAATAGGCTGAAAATGAAAAAGAGCAATTATTTTATTATCCACTTTCATGTCTTTATATTTGATTCCAAACCCATCATGTCAGAATATTTATTAAAGCTATGGTTTTGGTTTTAAGTTAATAAAATAAATAAAATTCCCTCAAAGAAAAATAATACTCAGTGATTGAAAATTTATATGCATTTTGTTTTAAATTAGATTTCTACTTACTTTTAATTTCCAATCTGTTAGTGGGCAGACTGTTTGCATATTTATAAATTCAAGTTTAAATCGATGCTGACATATCAAATGTTTAGTGGTGCTTGACTTCGTTGAATTTTATTTACATATTTGGTCAATTAATGGCAATGTTATAAGGCTGTATAGCTTTCTAAATATTGTAAAATTTTTATATAGACCAAGTCTTGAACTACTTATGTTCAATTAATGTGTCATGTGTAACTTATTAAAATATCTGTGATTGTAAAAAAAAAAAAAGCCCATACATATCTTTTATTTTCTTTTTGATAGTCTTTTCCTACAGAGTTTACAACTAATAAACTATTATTTATTTTTAAAGAAAGAATTGTTGCTAACAGATGGATAAGTGCTTGTTGCTTGTATAATTGAATGATGTTTAATAATAAATTCAAATAAAGACCATTTTCAAAGGATATCTCAAGTATTAATTATAATTAATACAAACATAATCCACTTGCATGCCAACTCAATCTATAAAAAATAATGTATTTCTGTTATTACTGTTATAGAAAAATTCAAAGATAATCTAATAACTTTAAAAATTTAAATAAACCTCATCAAATATATGGCAATGTGCCTCTGTAAGTAGGGCTGTCAATTTTGTTGAAAAATGATGCCCAGGCACCTGTGTAAATTTTGAACGACTATACAATGCTACCAAGCCATCTTCCATGCACCTCATTTCACACAGCCGACGTCCATAAAGTACATCACGCGATTTTGTCCGATATTTACCCCCCCCCCACCCCGTCACAAAAAACTTAGACCCCCCTCCAATATGACGTACTTCCTTTTTTTGAAAATGAGCATGTGTCAAATAACTTTATTGTCTCTTAAGTTTGTATTTAATGTGAATTTGAACTCTAAAATCTATACACGCTTAAATCTATTTAAAAAGTCATTAAATAAATTGTAAGCAATCAAATGTTTAAGTGGAACTTTTATTTAAAGTTGCAAGTTTTGATGTGACGTCAATTTTCTAAAACACACACACACACACACACACCCTCGCCACAAATGTGTGACCCCCTCTCTCGTAGGTTGGTAACGTCATTTATGAACGGCCCCTTACCCATCTTAATCTGTTATTAACTAACTTATATACTAAAAACTGACAAATTTGGGTGTATTATTAAAATTAGTTTTTGGGCAAGGCACAGGTGGTAACGAACAAACAAAACACAATCGCATGGAGGGAGGAGAGGTGGGGGTAGATAAAAAAAACATCTACAATCGGAAAACCAATGTTGGCGTATTTCAAAGCAAAGTTAGTGTCAAAGCAGGGATGTTTTTATTAACAAAACCAAACACGTCCTCTTTCATCTCTTTGCAGTCCATCCCCACGGCTGACGACTTACCCATCTGACACTGTTAGTAACTATTTAATTTATTAACTTTAAATACTGACAACCTTGTACTCATTAATAATATCAGTTTTTCTAGGTCAACACGTGTTAGTGAACACAAGAGAATGCAAGTGGTGTGGGTTATATGAGTGAAGGGAGGAGAGGGGGGTAGATAAAAAAACATTAGCTAGTATCCATCGGCGTATTTCAAAGCAAAGTTAGTGTCAAAGCAGGGGTGTTTTTTTTATAACAAACGAGCCTCTTTCATTTCTAAGCAGTCCATCCTCCTTTTTGGCAGAGAACTTTTTTTTCCTTATATGATTCTTTTAAGAGCCAAAACCTTTTTGTGTTTGCAATTTCTGTTTCACGTTGAGAGAAAAAATATGTATCAAAATACATTTTAGTTTATTGGGACTGCATTTTATTTCCCGTTGACAGATATTTCTCCTTAGATGTACTTCACAGCACATATTTCAAACATTTTCATTTGATAAATTGTTTTGCGAGCCACAAGGTAAAAAAAAGCCAAAGTTTGGCCTCCCTTAATATAGACATTTAAGATCCATTTTCACGGGTACCCAGTAATCACATGGCCTATCTGTAAGTGGAGAGCTCTGAGATTAAAATTTTAAAAAAGCTTTCATCCTTATTTGCCTGTTCACTGTTCACCACTGGTTAAATTGTGCCATCACTTACTACCAAAATATTGTACAATTTGGAAATGTAATCCATACATCTGATCCACTTTTGATAACTCATAAAGAATAAGCATAACTTTACATGCAATTAATCACTTCTGCTCTAAGTAATTCAGCCATGAGCCACTTCAGATGCCTTTCAATCAAAGATCTAACCAATTTGAAATAGAAAAAACTCAAACCAGGTATAGTTGAGCGGAGGAGTAACTAAGTAGAGATGCGACTTATAGCGGAGGTTTAACCATAAGGGTGTAACTATGAAGAAATGAAACTGAGATGGCACATATTGCCTTCTTTGAGTGCCATGCAGATGTTAATTGATGTGAAATGCACAAATAAGTTTTTTTTAAAAATCTCAACAAAGTATGATACCTTTTTTTTTTTTTTAAATGGCACCAATGTTTATTTTATGTGATACATATGTTTGACATTTGAATCCTAACTTGATGTATCAATTGTTGTAATATAAAACACAAATAACTTCTTATCCTTTGCTATGCAAATGAAAAATGTTGTAATATATGCAGGAGATTTCTATCTGAAAGGCCATTAAAAAAAAAACAGTGTGAAAGCAATGGGGAAAGTGATCTAAATTTCAAATAAGCAGGATTATGAACTTTAAATAATTACCCAGGTAACAGAGAAAATTTTCAGTGAACCTTCCCTTGGAGGTGAGGCTTACAACTGCGACATCTGATTATTCTGCCTGATTTTATCATCTGTGCCATTTTAAAAGTTGGAATTATAAATTATCTGAAGTAGCATACATTTCGAGCCAGATCTTTATCTTTGAGAATAATTGTTTTTAAAATTTATTTTTTTCAAGATGCAATAGGTTGGTCAATGAGGATAAAAAATATATCTGCAAAATTGTATACTAATCATGAAGGTAGAAGCAAATACTTCAATACAAGGTCTAGAAAAGGAAGATTGAAATATAACAAATAAAATACTTTTAAATCTGGAGATATTTATTAATGTTTAATCTTGAAAAAAAATTATATATAACTATATGCATTCAACAACCTCTAAAACCAGAACAGATAACTTGACCTTTTACAAATTAAGTTAAATAGTTTACTGATCAGTTGATTAATGAAAAAATTTTTTTTCTAATCATGGATGCAAGTCTAATAGAAAAAATATTTTTGAAAGTTAACCTCTCTGAATATTTTACACATTCATATTATTCAGTTTCTATAACTATAAATTATAAATCATGTCTTAAATGAATATTTACTTTTATCCAATAAATATTGAATTCACCCTTTCTTATTTATTAATTAATATACTTTGGTTCAGAGAGGGACACATATTTTGTGAGAGGTTCAAATCCAATTTTCAATCATACAAAGCTGAATGGACGAGAAGGATTGCAGATTCATTTTTAAACATATTTTTAGAATGCCAAATCGATGCCAAAAAAAAAAAAAAAGATACTGAATCCCACCATCAAGTGTTTACTTGAGTGATAATGAAGTTTGAGATTTTATTTGAAAATGGATACCAAATACCCGTGATCAGATAAGTATTTTATACAAATAAATTTTTCCATAATTAAATTACTTTTAACACAAACTCACATGTTTGAAGGCATTTAAATAAGATTAAAAACTAATCAGCCGCTTAGAATAAGCAATAAAGAAATCAGAATAAATTTAAAAAGAACTTTTCCTCTTTTCAACTTTCATGAAATAAGAAAATTTTAATTTATTAAATGAAAATTCTTGGTAATCAGAATGATAAGGTCAAGCAGGCAGCAATTTGAGGGTTGATGAATCCTCTTATAGGAATATAAAGTTGGTGTTAAATAATTATGGCCAATCAGAACATATGTATACAATATTTAAAATGCTGTAACACCTTAAAGTGGTGGGCTACCAGCCAGCAAGTTTAAGAATCATATTTTCAGGAGTAACAATTTAATTTTTAATTCAAAACTTTTACTAACACATTTCTAAAATTTGATTAAAATAAAACATTTCAAATGAAAATACTATGATGTAATTAAAGTCAAAATATACAATGTGAAATGTGAGGACAACCAATTTTAAGTGTTAATAAATTTAAATAAAATTATGTAAAACAATGACCAGCTACTGTCCCAGGTTTCAGACAGTGCACAAAACAACTAAACTATACAGAAACTAAATTAAAATGCTAACAGCCATGGTGGCATTTTTTAAATGGTGAGAACATTAGACAAATCATAGAGCACAATAATATGGGATATTTATACCATTAAAATATTAGTGAATTTATGAATGAAAAAATATTTGAAATAATGTAAGTTTAAGTAAGCCATCTAGAATGAGAATTCAGGGGAAAAAATATATTTACATTACTCCTTTTTTTGGTGTAGAATTCAGCTTAGAATAAGATTTGCTTATATGAAAGATTCAAATGTCAATACAGAATTCAAATACATTTTCACGACCGATTCTTTCACACCAAACAGGAATGAAATGATAAAATATCTTCACACAAACTATTGTTTTAATGCCTTGGTTGTCTTTGAATTTTAAGAACAATAAAACAGCATAAATAATTGGCCAATCCCGCCTGAGTTCATTTTAAGAGTATCTGTTGTAATGGAAACTTTACCTTATTCATTTACTCCAGCAGGGTGAAAGCTGCCTCAGGGTAAAATATGTGTTTAAGAACATGTTCAGTCTGACTTTGCAGCTGAAAATTGTTCCTCAGGTGATAGCACCACAAAACAAATTTTGGGAGCACATTGTTATTTTTGAGGTGATCACATACAAAGATCTTTAGCATCTTGAACAGAGAAGCTAACACCAACTTTATCAATTCATGTTATTTACATTCTTTCAGCAAATTTGAAAAGTGGCTGAGAGGATACATATTTTAACAAAATTAAATGCTTTATATAATCCAGATCACCCACTTTCCTGCTGCTCTTCAGATCCATATGCTTGCTCAATGGTGCTATCTTCTGTTAGCTCACCCTCTTCATCCTGTTGGAACTCCTGATTCAGCTGGATATTTTTTTCAAGTTCATGTGGATCTGCTGTCTCGTATGAAGAGTTGTCATCCATAGGAGTTGGTTGGGCAAATGATGTAGATTGCTCCTTGGTAATGTCTCCAGCCATGGAAGAGTTGGAACTATCATCATCTCTGCTGCTGCCAGCAACTGCACTGTCTTCATGTTTAGCATTGATTCTCATAATGGGTTCTCGTGGGGTTGATTCAAACTTGATGTCCATGGCTCGCTCACCACGCTCTTCAGAGTATTTTTTGTGCAAAGACATGATGAGTTCGTGAATATTTCTGCGTTTGTACAGCACCAACTCCTCAGGAAACCAGTTTTGCAAACCTTTCATTGGAATTTGAAAGTCTCCAATGGGATCCTGGATTTTAAGTTGAAGCAAATTTTAATACATGAACTTGACAGAGGCAAATAGTATTCTATTCCTTATCTTCAATGTTAAATTTAAGCTTTCATAAATTAAATTTAAATACTTTAATTTCTTGCATCCTTAACAAAATGGATAATTAAAATTTAACGATTGTAAGTGAAAGCATATTTAAACATTTTTTATCCAAAAAAAACAACAACCTGTATATGGGCTAAAGATTCCATCTCTTAAAAGAAAACTGGAAAGTTGAAAAATGAAGCATTGTAAACATACAAAAAGCAAAAATAATCTAAAACTAGCTTACCTCAAAAAAACTCTCTACATACTGTAATAAGTACACACCACAATCACTATAGTTGCTTTGCTGTGGCACCTTAGGAGTAGATCCTCGCACAATTTTCCCTAAATTTCTAGGTTCTGTACCTGGTCTTTTAGCATTCCATTCACACTGCAAATACCTAAATTAAGATAAAAATAAAATTGATGACAAGATTGTTTTATAAGAAAGAATAAATAGTATTTGATCAATTGAAATACTGTACTTTTTAAAAACTAAAAAAATTTAAAGATTTCTAGAAATTACTTTATATGCACAAAATTTTAAATTAAATAAAGTAGATTTTTAAAGTGAGTAAGTCACATTAACATTAATTACAGTAAAAGTGATTTAAACTTACTCTTTTAACATTTTTATATTTGGATTTCTGCTTGGCCCAGCAAGAGAATCAAACATTAAAATGCATGGCCTGGAAATAAAACGACATTCAAAATTATCTGAAATCATGAGAAATAAATAGTCAATAGTATAATTAAACTGTTTTTCAGTTAAAATAAAAATAGATTAAGATTTTTTTACCGGCCTCCTCCACTACAATATATGTTGACTATCTGACCAAATCAAGACACAATTTACACTTACTGCTTGACACCCTCTAATTTAATTTCATGATCTTCTAGTGGGTCTAGATGTCTGCCTAATATCGTCTGAAATAAATAGTTATAAACATCATTACCAAAATCAGAGCAAAATGATTAGATGGACTGGAAGGAACTGACAAACAATTATTTTTATTTCATTTTCATTTTGTTAAAAGACAAAATTTTATTATTTTATGTTATAAAAAAACTTACATTAATTAAACAAAAATAATTTGTTTGATAAACATTTTAAAAATACAGCTAAATACAATATAGTTGTGTTTTTTAATTTAAAAAATTTGATTTTTTTTACATTGTTGTTTTTATATCAAGATAGTTAAAATTGCTCATATTAAAATTATATCATTTGAAGTGAAAAAAAAAAGGTTAATCAGTTCATCAGCAATTGCCAGGTGTTTCCTAATACTGGCCTTGTATGCTTATAACTCTATTAAGTCTGGCCTTGCTGGCCACATTCACTGATAACATCAAAGCACTTTGTGTTACCAAAGATTTTTTGTCATAAGCTCTATAGTCTAAGGATGCCTGTCAACTCATGGAAACTAACATTTTATTTAAAACACCAAATTATTTTCAACTTTGAACTGTAAACTCTGAGGGATTATATTTTAATTGAAACTTAAGCATGAAAGTTGTGTTAATAATGTTATTTCTTGTTATTCACCAATTTAACCCAATTGCTTCTAATGCACCTGAATGTGACATGACGCAAAGCTAGGCGTGTACATCACGCAAAAAGCATTGTTACCATGCCAATAGCTCTTGGCTTTTAAAAAATTAGAAATGTTCATTTCGTTTTAAAAAAAACTGAAGTTTATGTGATTTATGGTTCAAAAGCTGTGTGGCTTAGAAGACAGACTCCATTTTGGGAAATTTGAAAGTGGTTTCTGAATATCAAGAGACAATAAAATAAAAGGTGACTGACAACGGAGGTTGATGCCAAAAAACAGTGAAGTTAATTTTCAAAAAACAGTTTTCCAGATTTATATAAAATATATTTGTGAATTAAAGTGCATCAACCTATAGAGTAAATTACCACTTTGCAAACGCTTTACGCTAAAATTAGCACGACTTCTTGCTTTCAAGGCTTAGTTTCTAAACCGCTCGACATGGAGTAAAAATGAAAGCACCTACCAGTAGAATGACCACAAGACTACTATAATGTGAAAGCATTTTTGTAATACTACGCGAGGTTAGAGTGTAAAAGCAATATTAGCTGACCCAGCAAGCTACCGCCTGAGAAACACTTTTTTGCGTATTTTTTTTCAAAGGAAACACTTTGACGTCATAGGAAACACATAACCAAAATCACCAAATAATCATTTTTTAATTAAGGGAGTCTAACAAATAACACTGGAGATTATCAGGTTTCGTTGTCTAGGGTTCTGGTCCAAGGCTCACACACCAACAACTGTTGTACAGTAATTGAACTCAAGTCCCTTTTTACAGCAATCTTTATTTACATGATTCCCCACATGTCACCTATGTACAACTCTCCCGCTACCAAATCTCCATGTCTCTTAGTTACAACATAGGCCCGCCGTACAGTCCAGCCGGCCAACGCGGCAACCCTAAAGCTCGGGTACTCCTCGTGTTCACCGTCACCCGGCGACTTGTGTCCGTACCTCTCCTACAGCCGAGACACACCCGTGAGCCTGGACAGACCTTGCATGGACTGCTCCACGCACCCCACGTGAATCTCGTTCACAAACATCACAACATGAGCTTGTGATCGGGCAAAATACAACTTTCACAAACAGTGATTCTCATACCCCTGACAGAGTTGTCAATAATAATGCAAAAACTTTTATTAAAGAAATTAGAGCCCAAATAACTTAGTTCTGTATGATATGTACATTTAAATAAGGCACACAGAACCAAAGAACAACATAGTAGACTGACGATATCAGTATAAGCTTTTTTTTTTACAAAATAAGCTTTAGGTAGATAAAAGACGTTTAGAAATAAAATAACATAGCATAAAATATAACATAGTCTACAGTCACTGGTCAGGGCAGCAAACAGTGCAAACAAAAGTGTCCTGTTTTAAGGATGCATAATTTTTCGTGCACTGTGCATGCCACCAGCCATCACACACATAACATTGGACCCAGACCTCTGCCCCTCCCCCTTTTTTGCACCCTTGACACATTCCTGCCAACAAATGATCCTCTTCTATATTAAAAATATTGTCTGCAGCGATGTCAAGTTCTACTTTTTTAATTAACTGTGCGTTCAGATAGATCTATTACTGGATACTTCTTTACTTTCTTGGACTCCACTATTTTCCTTTTTTATCTTCTCTTCTTCTCTGTTTCGTCTTGGTTGGAGCATTTACTGTTTCTTCTTGTTTTTATTCCTTGTAACAAAAGCTGGCAGCTTTAAAATGTCATCTACTGTCAAGTTAGCTTTGACTGTACAGTTTTGGGGTTCTTCTACTGCTACACAGCACGTTTCTATTAGCCCCACAGCTAAGGCTTGAAACTTAATAAATTTCTCTTCTTCCTCTTTGCTAATTTGACCTCCTCTTTAGGCGTGAGTATGGTCTTTGCATAGGCTATGACAGGCCCCTTGCCTGTCATTTATGTATTTAATATGCTATGAATGTTTCTTTTTATTTATATATGTATTGTTGTTTCCGTGTAAAGCGCTGTGAGCCTGGCTCCTTGCTGGGATACAGCGCTATATAAATTATCATTTTATTATTATTATTATTATTATTAAAGAGTAGCAAGTGGAATGCCAAAGTCCTTAAAAGCCTTTCTAATGGAGAGCCGCTTTTCCCTAATACTAGCCAATGCCGCATTGATTACATCTGGGCTCTGTTTTGTTCTTAGGCTAGACATTGCTTTAAATCTGAAATATAATTATATTCTATTTAATTTTCATCCTAATAAAAACTTAGGAGTCTAGATATAGACTAGACTTAGATATTTACCTTAATTTTCCTATATGAAAAAGTGTTTGCCCTGAAGTAATAGTCTACAATAAAACAAATATACTTCAACGTTAACATGCCCTCAAAACAAACATTACTATTTTCAAATAACTCTAGAGGCCAAGAATTAGTCCCACATCTAATTTTTTTTTTCTGCAGAAATAAAAGCGTTTCGTACGAAGTAAAAACTAACTTTAAGCTTACTCGTCGTAAACACCACTTTAAAAAGAACATTACCATTAAAAACATTGTAAAGTTTAACAGAGTGGTTACTTACCTATTAGTAAGTGATTATGCAATCCCAAAAAGAGAGTTTTCCAAATCAAACAGGAAAAGTAGTCTTAACCCGGATATCACCATTGTTCTTCCTAGGGAAGTTGACAGCATACAAGGCGCAAGTGTCAAGATGTTGACACAAATTTACTCACAAAATAATATTTCCCGGAAAACGAAACGATGAAATTATATTGAAAAATGGACTATTTCGACTTATGCATGTTCGTTTTTATGTTAGACAAGCAAATAAACATACAGAGAACGCTTAATGAAATAGTGTTTCGTACGACTTAGCGTTTCTCTAGTGGTAATTTACTCTACATGTTTTAAAAGCTCATCCAATTTTCTGTTATTTGGTGCATGTTTTTTATTTCAAATTTTCATTTAGGTGTTTAAAAATATTTTTATTGCTAAAATGGGGGTGCATGTTTTTTTTGGAGTAATCTTCCTTTGCTTAGTATTTCAGGGGGGTGTTTTTGTTTTTGTGCTTAGTAGTAGTACCAATTGGGTTAAATAGAAAATGAAAACAATTAGTCCTAGTGTCCCTTGATCTATTGGTATTGACCTATCACAGAGATATAGCCTGTGTCCCATACCAGTAAAAAGGTGGCCCACACTGGTTAAGTGCCTCAAAATAAATGAATTCTACTAATGCAAACAAGTTGGTTATACGTAACCCGCTAAGTTAAACAGTAACCAATTCTCTTAGGAAAGATTAACCACTACCAACCTTATGCAAAGGTGTTTGTTCATTATAGTTTAAAAAAAAAAACTTACTTGAGTATCATTGGACTCATCCTCTCCTTCTCCTCTGTGGGCTGTATTAGGAACATACTGAACTCTCTCTGGAGTGGCTATGCCAGGAAAGCATATGACAGCCAGGTACCAATGAGAGCTAAGATTGAAATTTACTTGTTAATATCATGTTCATTTTTGTAAACTTAGTATCACACAAAATCAAAAACTTTAAAATTAATAAAGACCAAAATATCTGATGTTATGCTTTAACATTGTATACTGAGAGTACTCACTGCTCATTGATTGGAACAATAATAAAATCTTTGCTAAAGAGATCCACTGTCTTTGTCCATTTTTTTACACGAGCATGTCTTCTTTCAGGAAGGCTACAATTTAAATAATAAGACATTCGTTGCAGTGTAATAAAAATATTCACCTTAAAAATACATTTTGAATAATATAAGAAACATAACAATATTTTAATAATTATAATAGACTAAATGTAGCTTATTTAATCCTTCTTTAAATTCAACACCATTTTATTTTAAAAAATTTTTTTTAATTTTTGACACTGAAAGTAAAAAATATAAAATAAGTACCTTTTTTTGGCATCTTCTTCAGTTTTTTCAAGATGTCTGTCTCTTTGTGTTAACCGTTTGTAAAAAAATGAACTAAAAATATGAGTCCTCTTTCTGTTTTCTGGGCTGAATTTCTCTAAATACAAATATCTGGAAGATATTTAAAAAAATGTGTTAAAGTAACAGTAATTAATATTTTTTAAAAATAAAAATATAGAGGGTTTCATGACTCAGGGGCTAAATTTGTCAAGTATTAATCAAAATATTAATGATCCCATGATCAATAGTAATCAATATTATACCACTTACTTTTTAAAAATTATTAGACTTTTAAAATTATATTTTTTTTACAGTCAATCAGTTTTTAGAAGTTAATATTCCCTATTTAACTTAAGGCGGATGAGTAGATGTAGATTCACTTACTGCAAGTAAAAATCAATAATAACATCATTGAGGAATTCTCCTTCTGTCAAACACCATATATCCTCAGTAGTTATTGGAATACCCCGAAGAGGTGGGGGCGGATATTGAAGGAGCCTTACAAAGAAATTTTAAAAAATCAGTTAGTTTTTCAATTTTACAAAACATACATAAAAATATGAGAGCAGATCAGCTTTAAGCATATTTTATCCTTTTTGTCAAGTGATGAAATGTCCTCCAACTGTGGTGGGGAAACTTAATGGGTCAGAACTTAAAAAAAACCCACTTATTGATAGCAAAGTACCAACTCTCCAATAAAAACCAAAAATGGGAGTTTAGCATAGCTGGTTTGATTAAGGAAGCAATATTTTAGTCACATGCCAGCTTATGAGGCTGTGAGTGCCAACTTGGCATGCGTGAGATAAGTTCGGCATCACTGTGAATTTTGCTGCAATATTAATGAATTCTAAAAAAAAACTCCAAATGGTTTAAATGATCTTAAGCTTCTGATGCGACTTAATGCATCTTTATAGGGGTCTGTACGGATGCGTCCGTTCACATAGTGATGCAATTTCGCATTTTTAGTTAAAAATAGTATTGAAATCTCGCTTTCGTCAAGACTTTCGGCTATTGTGTGATTCTACAAGATTTCAATAAAAATTTCCGGATGTATTTATCTTGTTCCACTTTCGATCCTTATGTGAATTTGCTTGACGTATCTCTATCACGCCAGATGCCAAAAATCACAATATTAGTCTTTAATCATTTATATTTCGCAGTTCATGATATAATTAAACTTAATTTATTTCTTGATGCATTAACCATTTTATTCTTAAGATAAACGAAAATCTTTAGAAAAGAAAAGCATTTTCCTAATGGAATCAAAAGCTTAAAGTTGCTTCCCTTTTGTCCGGAACATGAAATAGATATGGAAGTGGCCCTTCAAGAACTATTGAGGATTTCTTACCTGACATTGGACCCAAAAAAGTGTCTAACTTCTGGAGGTGAACTTGAAGTACTATCTGGTTCATTGTCTGTGCTGTCTGAAGGTGACACAGGAGCTCTTGCCATGTGATCCTTGTCCTGAGAACTTTTGAGGTATCTGAACAGATAGAATTAAATTTTTAGACCCAATTAATTCAACTGAATTAGAAATATTTATTGTACTAGGAATAAAGTTTGGCACTTTTTAGAATTCAGTTGAATCTTAAAGTTTACCCAATCCAGGTCAGAGCAACCATAGCATACCTTCGTTTGAATTTCATAACATCCTGCTCTACGTCTGCTGTGAGGACTGGTGGAGCTGATTGAATCAAAAGATCATTGGCACTTTCTTCAGTGAGTTCTTCAATGTAATTCATGTCTTCCTCATGGTTCATGTCTGCCCAAAGAGACAGAGTCTCACGCAACATTCCCTGAGGCATGTAGTTAAAACATTCCACAATAATCACAACCATTTTCTGCTTCATGTCTGAAATTACATAGAAAACAATCATTTATTAGACTCAGCAGATATATGTCCTTAATAAAACCCACAAAATATTTCAAATTTAAAGTATTAATCTTTTTTGATAAAACTATGTTAGCACAAAACTAATTACAGACACCTGTGTTTTATTGAAATTTTCATGCCATAAGTCAACAAGAAATCAATTCATTCAAAATTAAAACTACATATATCTTTTCTTAAATATACAATAGGTTTTTAAAAAAATGCTTTGTTAATTTTTAATTCTGTTTCAATTGTTTTATTAGAGGTAAAATAATTAAAGAATACATAAGAATAGTAAACTTTTGATAGGATTCATTATCTTATTAAGAATTTACAAATAGTATTTAATAGCAGGAAGTCTCAGGTTCTTAATTTTTTTTTTTAATTTAAGGGGGGAAAAATTGGGTATGGGAAGGAGAGGCTGACTGGACTAACAAGTTGCCCTTAATGACATTCAATAATTTGAGTTAAACCAGACCTAATGTAACATTTATTTTAATTATAATTTGAACTTTTCAATAAAATCATCAGTCCTATTCGTTAAATGGAGGAATGATTAATTCTTCAGACATTTTTAAAGAAGCAAATTATATTAAACATGGAGTTCTATTCCTTTGCTTGATATAGAAGTTAATTTCTTATTAAGCAGTACAGTACTTAAGGGATTAAATCATTTCAAATTATTTATTACCTGTACTGCTTGGGTCAAAATACTCATCATCTCCCTTTTCCATATGACATATATTTCGCAGCTTCTCACCACACTCATGTGTAAGAAACAAGAATAATACAGGCTGAGTTTGTCCAGCAAAATACTTCACATGAGTTACATCTGTTGCTAAAATCTCACACTCAAAAGGTTCCTCTGTTCTTTCAGCTGTGTGATGAAAATTAAAGAGCATTAAGATTGATTTTTAAAAAATTTCCTTGGCTGATGTCACATGATTAATGAATTCTTAATATAATATTCTGGTTGTTAAGAATTTTATTTGCATTGCAATGTAGTTAATTTATCCATCAACAATAATCTGAATAAAAGTAATGAACATTTTTTTTCATTCTTGCTCAAATAAATGAGCTTTATAAGATGCAACTTGGTTTAAGATTCAATTTAAATGTGTTCTCAGCTTACATTTAACTTTGAAGCAAACTCCTCTCAAATTTATCAACAATGGACCTTCAGGCTGTGTACGCATGGATCCTATCCGAACACTACGGATGTCGATTTCATAGATTGGAATTTCGCATTCATCATCCTCATCTTCATCTTCTTCCTCCTCCATTTCTCTATCCATGTACATTGTAGCTCTTTGTTGAATCTTTTTACTCAAATTACTTGCACCATCCTGGTAACAATAAAGTCGGTGTTATTTGTAAGGTATAAATTGAATTGATGATAGTATTCTATTATGTTAAGAATTTTACTTTTAGATGATTTTGTTACCTCATCTTCCATTCGAAATTTCCTAAATCTACCAAAGGCATTGATGGGCTCTGTTGGAATTGATGGTGGAAAGATGTTTGGGGATTCGCTGCCCGCTGAGTGAGCTGGACTTGGGGCATGACCAAGCATGTTGTTGGACGTAGATGATGGTTCATCCTCATCAGAGGAAATAGTTAATGTAACTGTGAACGAAATCATTTTTTTTTTTTAAATTCACTTTTGTTTTTCATGCATAAACAAAGAATTTGATGGGTGTAGGTTGCATTTATGGAAAATGTAACAAAGTTCATAATGCTTTTTTAAAAAATAAGACATAATATTTTGAAATATGATTCAGATAAGGAGTAGTGCCCTTAAAATATTTTGTGATGACCAGAGCTCAGTCACTAGGAAATATGATTATTTCATGGGAGACATAGCAACTTTATTATACATTGCAAGGAAGTGTCAACAACTAGGGCTGAACCGATAGCAAAGATGCAGGCAGAATTACATTATTTACATTTCCTTTTATTATGGAATAACAAAATGTACTGTGAGTAGACTTGTCATTGGCAACCATTCATCCTTCAACCTCATTTTGACTCTATTGCTTTAATTTCATTGGTTCTTTCATGAAAGGTGGCAGTGTGGAAAAGCCATTTAACTATTGGTTAGAATTAATTATGAGTCAAAGTTGAAGGCTCAAAAGGAGTTCCTAATTTTATTTGTACATTTTTATAGATGAAAGCTCAATTTGTCAAGTCACATGCAGGTCATGACAGATGGAACTTGTAAACACATCAGAAACTTCGTTTAAAGATAAATACAGTCGAACCCACTTACCTCGAGCTCGGTTAGCTCGACCACCCTATTATGTCGACGTTTTTTATTGGAACCGCCAAATTCTCTCTTTGTCTTAGCATTTTCTCGTCGTTTAATTCGATTTTTTTTAAGTCGCCGAAACCTCATAACACGAGCACAAAAAAAGGGTCAAATTTGCCACTTAACATTGGTTATCTCGATCCCCATGACCAATCGCCAGCTTTTGAAAATGTTAGCTACTGCTTTGTTCTCATTGTTTCATTCATAAGAAGTGGCCGTGTGCAAAATCCATTTAAATATTGGTTAGAATTAATTAAAATATGTCAAAGTTGAAGGTTCAAAAGTTCAAAAGGAGTACCTAATTTATTTGTGTACGTTTATATAGAGAAGAGTTCGCTTTGTCATGAGTCATATATAGGTCACGATAGACCATTCTGAGTCCATTGTAAGGTGAGGGGATCGTATGGAATAATAAAATCTACCGTGTGCAGACTTGTTGTCATTGGCAACAATTCATCCTTCAACCTCATTTTGACTACATGTATTACATATACTGTACTCAGGAGCGGCGTTTGAGGGTGGCAACTGGGGCGACTGACCCAGGCCCCGCGCTTAGGTAGGCCCTGCGTTTCGGTCCTGAACATGTCTCGTCCTGGTTAATAGCCTATACATGTAGAACCGAAGAGTGGATGGTAGAACATATGCTGGAAACGATTGTAAAGAAACGAAAGAGGCACTCTTGTAGTCCTTTTGCAATTATTTTGCAATATGTCAGCCAATAAATTGCATTTTAAATCACGTCGTAACCGGCACGTCATTTTTCTATAAGAATAAACCGTTGTTTATAGACCAGAGAAAATAATGAACTTGTAATAAGTTAATAAAAAGGTGACACGCGGTATTAAAATTACTCAATAATCAAGATATTTCATATTTTTAAATACCATAGCATACTGGTGCTTAGCGATCTTTACTAGTACTCTGACCCCGCGGGGTCATTGCTGGCACTAGGCCCCGCGCTTACCTAACGCCGCCACTGACTGTACAACTGCTTTGTTCTCATTATTTCATTCATAAGAAGTGGCCGTGTGCAAAAGTCATTTAACTATTGGTTAGAATTAATTAAAATATGTCAAAGTTGAAGGTTCAAAAGTTCAAAAGGAGTACCTAATTTATTTGTGTACGTTTATATAGAGAAGAGTTCGCTTTGTCATGAGTCATATATAGGTCACGATAGACCATTCTGAGTCCATTGAGTCCAGTGTAAGCTGAGGGGACGGACCCAAAGAAGATGATTAGGAAGAGAATGGTTCGGGGACAATGAGGGGATGTGTAGGTTACTTATTTGTGTAGCTTGTAAGGAAAATCAAGCAAGTGGCTTCGAAGGCAGAGTATTGCTCAATCTGGGAATCACCGCAAAACGGCGTTATATTTAAACTTAAACGGTCTTTAAAAACGAACGGTCTTAACAACCTTAAGAAATAGTGAAAAAATAGGGTCCCGATATTCCGATACGATTCTGATTAATCGTCCCATCACTAATTAACGCACAACACGTACATAAAGAAATTTCAAGCGCATGTTGTTAATATTTTGCCGCCAGATTGGTTTTCGCTTTAACTCGATCATCGGTTATGTCGATGCCATTTTTCATACCCCAACGCCGTCTACTTAAGCGGTTTCGACTGTATTACTGTTTATGCAAATTTAAATGAGTTATTAATAAAGAAATTTAAAAAACAAATTAAAGAAATAATAATATTATTTACAGCATAGATCGTGAAAATAAAATCATTATTACAACAAGAAATAAAATGTGTGACACAAACCGTGGAATAGAGGTCACAAAATGTAGGTTAATATCAAGTTAATACTTCTTCAAGTACTCGGGAACGGTACTCGAGATCAGCAACAAAGGCCGCTACTACTCGGTACTCGGCAAAAAATATTCTCTTTACACCCATATCAAAATCCTGCTGTAGTAGCCTTAGCTGCCATAATTTCAGCAGATAGATTAATTTACTGGGGAAAATATTAATTGAGCTCATGTATAGAGAGATCATGTCACCCTTGGCAGTCTCTTGTAATATTGTAAAAATATGTTTTTAGCTATTGTAAAGCATTGACAATCTACTGATTACAGAGAATAGACACAAAAGAGATGGGCAAAAAAACTTCAAAAAGGGGCTAAGTGCCTGACATGGAGGACTATGAACAACTCCAACCCAGTGGTTAGCCAACCAACCCCCCATGAAACACTCAAAAAAGCCATCTATTCCAAAAAAACAACAACTTATAAAGCTCAAGACTAAAGTATATCAATCTATAAATGTTAAAACTAGGTGAACATGAACTATATCGACTATTACATGACTGCATTTATAAAAGCTGACAGGAGGAAGAAATGTCCCAGGGTACTACTGCACTTATAATCCCAATACACAAATAAAACTGTGAAATGTAGCTAATTGCAAAATCAAATAGGTAACATATAGTGGGTTCCAATTGAATAGATCTACCTCAGATCATATCGTTACAATCAGTTCTCTCTTGAAGAAATGCTAATGAATAAAAAATCAGCATAAACTAAAGATAAGTGCATTAGAAGGCACCTTAGGTATAGACAGAAAATATCTGTATGATACACTGCAATAGTTTGCATTTCCTAATGAACTACCAGATCAATACATTTGATGATTGCTTGCTCCAAAATTTAAACAAAGTAGATGGACTTCCTGATAAATCAAGGTCTGGGGCAAGGAGATTCAATATTCTCTTTAATGTTTAGATTCTAAGAAGAGATAAAAAAACAATCATGTGAACACTGTTGGAATAATCACAAAAAATATTTGAGAAAAACAGTACAGAACAGTCACCAGGAACTTGATATAGCCAAATATTATAATAAAAGGAATATGCATATGTCATAGCTATACTAGTCCAAGTAACTACATTCAACCAACTTCAAAAGGCATTGGTTAAAGCTGGTATGGTGATAAATGAAGCCAAAACAAAATATATAATGAATGAAGCAATCATTCTAGCAACAACATAGCAATAGACGATGACACATTTGAGAAATTAATTCCAATACTTGCAAACAAACATAAATGAGAACAATAATATAATGACAGAGATGAAATAAAGGACAGCTGAAGGTAATCTGTTCTATTTCTAACTAAAAAAAATGTAACAAGAAGCAAAAATGAAGAAAACAAAAGATGCCACCATCTTAAGATGGGTTGTAGTTTTTGAAAGTAATATTTGGTTCCTTCTAGAAAAGCAGATAACAAACATGCTCAATACATGGAACAGTAGAATCCAAAAGAAAATGTACGGTCTGTTATTAGAAAATAATGGTTGGAGAGCTGCACAAACCATGAAATGTATTGATTATTTGAAGACCCAATTGTTGTGTCAATAATGAAACAAAATGTAGGCAGTGGTGGCCAGGTCATCTAGAATAAATACCAGTCTGTGTCACAAGTGTCCTAATAACTGTATCTGTACTGCTTGCGCCAAGATTCATAACATTCCTATTACACAATGAATAACAACACCGCTAGCCAAAACAAACTTTAATGGTCAACTCCTTGATACAACCACCTCACTCTCCGCTGCCCCACTTTCTACACACATTCCTCTGACGTCGATCAACACAGCACCCTTTCATGCTGAGTAACACAATCACACTACCCTGACCGCCAAACACACTGACGCGTGGAGGTCACACGTCACGAGTACAACATGGTCATTCGAGACAGTCTGTAGGGCAGCAAAAATAGTCTGTAGACAGGGACACTAAAGCAGAAGACTAACTTCAATAGATGGATGAAGCAGAGAAGGACCTATTGCAGCTGGGGGTCTGATTAAGGAGGTGGAAGGCCAGGGCCCTGCACCGGATTTATTACCTTGGGTGTTGTTGATGTGATAAAATGATTTTTTTCTAAAAAATATAATAACTTAATATTTTTTATAGTAGTTGAACACAAATTGTGTTATTTGTTCCCGCTATTACATTTTAGAATCACTTATTTTGTAAAACCACCCAAGATTTAAGTTTACATAGAGTCATTTTAAGAATAATAAAAATAGGGAAATGTCGGAATTTCCATGGGAAAATGAGCTTCTGATTAAAATTTTCAAGAAATTACATTTAAGCACAAATTATGTTAGTAACTAAGAAACACCCCCACAAACTTTTAAAAAAAGGTGGAAAGGTGATTTTTAAAAATCCAATAGAATTAAATGCAAAATTCCATAACCAGGAGCTACTTGACCATTATTATTTTTTCAAAAAGATTAAAATATTAAATATTAAAGTATTAAAATATTGGGCTACATTGGCTTTGAGAACCAGTTGTTTTTAATATAAAAATTTTATTTTTATACTAGTGAATCTGTTGTCTTCTAAAGATAGCACCTGACTAAAATGTACTTGTCTTTATTTTCACATTTAACATATTTTCTTTTATAATTTGTTTGCTTTAAGTTGCTTGAACACACCTCTTATAAAAGATTAGCCTAAAACTTTGCCCAATACTGTCAATAAATTTGGACTTGAAATTAAACAGATGAATGCTGATCTAATCAGGTTTATAGCAGAACATTAAAATTTATGTTATTTAACTTAATTATTCATTGATATAAAAAATAGGAAATGTCAATTTAGGTTAAATTTGCAAAGAAATATTTACAATACAACTTAAAAAGTGTATGCAAGTGATACTTTTTTTCTTTCGTTTTGCACTAGCTAAAACATAAATGCCGCGACACAAGCTAAAACCTGATAACAGAGTCCTGTACTAACCTGGTTCATCTTGCTTCTTTGCTCTTTTCCGTGGGTTTGGATTCTTTGATTTGGGACGGGCACAACGTTTTTTAACGGGGCTATCTCCACTGCTTTCAGAGGTGTCACTGTTTCTGGGCCCGTCCATAGATTCATCAGTGTCACTACCTGATTTTATAAAAAATGTTAAAAAACTCAGGATTCAAGTGTTTTATGCCTACACTCTCATGAAAAGCCATTACAGCTCAAAATACAATTGTGCTAATAATAGAACAATCATCAAACTCACCTGGACCCCCCCTGGCTCCCATTCGCCCTTTCATCCCTCCACCCCTTGTGCGCCCACTCCCTCTCATCCCTTTGCGTCTGCCTCTTCCTCTGTTTGGACCTGCAGCTTTCACAGGAGCATCAATGTAAGGGTCTGTCTGTTCAGTATCTTCGTAGCCCTCAGGCCCATTAACTTTATAACTTGAGCCTGTCTGTGATGGTCCTGGCATTTTGCTGCTGCCTGTACTCTTCTTTAAGGTGTGGACCTTCATTTCCCCCTGGAATATTTTTTTACAGCCCTCACAGCGTTTGAAGTCTTTACTAGTGTAGCCACAGTGCTTGCAAACTCTGTAGTAATCTTCTTGCTGTTAAGTCAAAAATAAATATAAATTAATATATATTTGCAAGGAAATAATAATAAAATAAATTAACTAACAAGTTTTATAAAAATAATTGTTTTTGAAGGATAAATTTTGTACCTCTGGGTATGGCTTTTTGAAAATAGCATCATCGTTTTCTTCCTCTTTCTGTTCTTCCTTTTTCTGATTTTGGCCTGGAGATAGAGAACACAAGAACTTTTTTTTTTTTTAAAGTATTTGTTTTCTAAGAACATTCTAAATGCCAACTATCCTATAGATTTGTACAAACCAAAAATAAAAAATGAAACTCACATTGAGACAAAGGTTTAACATATGTTGCATAATTGCTTGTCTGCTCCAGGCAATTTCTAGGGATAAACAAAATTAATAATCACAAAAATGAATATCTTTTGCTAGATATCATATTTTTTTTATACCTGTTAGTATGAGTTACAATCTGATAAATAAATCTTAACAAATTAATGTAATTAAAAATTTTGTATGGTAATTGTCTCAGTTAAATCGGATTATTTCTTATTGATAAACAATGCTAAAAAACAACATTTAAGATTAATTATTTTGTATTTCAGCAATAAAACATTCATGCCTCAAGTGAGAAGTCTCAATATTGTAGTTTTGTTCACTCCTTACTGCCAAGTTGTCTTCTTGACTTTGACAGGCAGGATCTTCCTCATTGGACAAACTGCAATTTGTATTTACATCCAGTTAATTAACATCTATAAGAGACAAAAATTTAAATACTAAGACCATACTCCAGCCCAGCACTCCTGTGTAAGATTCTGACCTAATGTAACACATGCTTTTCTAGCCAACCCACCATCTCATTTAATAGAAACAATTTATTTCAGAAAAATTATAACCAATAAAGCAGGTCTGGATTTCCTTTATGTCAACTCATGGTTATAGTTCTCTATATTTGCATTTCAATATAAATAAATAAGTTGTCCATTTTCTATTATTATTTTATAGAGACTGTTGAGCATTGAAAAGTTTGGAAAACATTCATTAAACGAATGACATATTTAATCAAATTTATAATAAAGTAATGGCTTTCTAACTTTTCTAAGGCAGAGTGCGGCAGTATGATTAAACAAATAGTTTTGACAATTAAGATCATCAGTTTCTGTTACATAATAAGGATGGCATCCTGTTCCAAATCAAAAAGATATTTACTATATACTTGTTCTAAAGCCGACCTTTTTTTGACAAAATCTAGGGGGAAAAGTTTGGTGGTGAAGGGGGGGGGGGAGGTCGGTTGGATGAGCGAGTCATAGGATGTTTGTGCATGTATGTTGAATATCAGTATTATTATTGTAGATCAAGGTCCATTTCTACATTCTACAAGAATTGACTGCTCTACTAGAAGCTAATATATATTATTAAACATCTGCACTTACAGTATTGATTCATTTTATTTATTTTTGTGAATGTTTTAATAAATTGTTTTACTAATTTTATTTTAATCAACGAATTTTAATATACACACTTTCGCCACTGTTTACCAAATAATTTTTTGTAAATACTCGTAACTCTTGCTTAACAAAGAGCACAACGACAAAGATGGGTAGTACATTGTAAACAATCATAATGACTGATCTAGCTTTTAGTTTTTTTTAAAATGTGGACCATTTTGTTTGAGTTGCCCTATAATTTTTGGGGGCTCGGCTTGCGAGCGGATATACACTTTTAATACTTTTCTCTTCCAAAAGAGTGAGGGGGGGGGGGGTGTCGGCTTATGAATGAACAGGCAATAGAACGAGTATATACAGTAAGTAAGACTTTGTATCAATTTCATCTACTAATCATTTTACACCAGTTCAGTAATGAATCTTTATACAACACTAACATTTTCAGTTATTACATTAATAACCTATTATAATTAATAATTCTAGCATTAGTAATGATTTAAATTGAAACTAACTGAATAGAAATATAAAATATTTATCAACCATTTAAATTGTTTAATTATAAATATGCACTTAGTAGTATAAGATAGAAGGCCTTCCAAATTAAAGGTTGCCTAAGTGATATCGCAACAACATTCTTTGGAAATCATGTAAGCATCATAAATGATGGGTAAATAAAACAGTGATGCAAAGCAGTTTAAAGAATTTGAATGCTTTGCATTCTATGGTCTTCAATGTATTTTTAGTGATATAACTGTAACAACTCTTAATTTTTGTAGACAAAAATCTTTAAAAAATACTTCATATAATGTACTACATTATATTCTTTGAAGATGAGATTGGGAAGTAAGTTGAAACATAAGATATATATCAGAGACCTATGAAATATAAACAGAATAAAGATCACTGGTGACCTCTCTGCAGTAAAAATCTTTCCTATTGTTGATAATTTGCAGGAATGCATAACTATGAATAAAGAAATGCAGTCATTAAAAAGTATATCACCTTAAAATTTGAATTACTCAACAGAAGGTTGAAATATTCAAAGATCATCAAAGAATTTATTCTTAAAGTTAAACAGTTTGTGAGGAGAATGCTAATTATCAAATGTGCATAACTTTCTTTACTTATTCATTTTGGGTGTAGGTTAAAAAAGTTTCAAATAAGACATAAAGAAAGTGTGTGTGTGTGGGGGGGGGGGGGTTGAATTGCAATGGAAAAGTACAAAATTCCTGATCAAATTGAGAATCAGGAAGTTGGTCAAAATTGAGACCCCGACTGAAGGGTAGTGGAGAAGGGGGAAGGGGGTGGAAATGGGTCACTGGTGAATTTAAGATCATGAAAGCAGTTATTGTCATATGAGTTACCTAAATGTACAAAATAAATGCACTAAATTTTGACACTAGGAAGTAATTCAGATCCAAGCTTAGATTTCACAGGTACAGTGAGGATCACTAGCTGGTGTCCTGACCATAATTGTTTGCACTGTCACTGGGTTTAGTTAAGTGTACAAACTTTCAGCTTACTTGGACATTAAGTAGTGGATCAAGACTGAGAAGCAAGTTTTAACCACAAACATAAAAATAAACAAAATAAAAGTCTAGACCTGGCTTCAAAATAGGCTGCTGAATAGTGTGCAGAGAAAATCAGAAGTGATTAATATTTTAATAACTAACATTAAAGATTTGTATGTTCACGAACAATTCTTGATTGTTTAATTTGTTTTTTTTAAAGATGCATAAGAAAGGGCTTTTAGCTAGATTTGCAGGTGCAATCGTTCTGAATTTATGTAAAAAAAGTCAAAATACAATCACTACTATGGGTAACATTTATGAATGACATAGATTGTTATATTTGAGTCACTTTCTTCAAAGAAATGACATTTCAGTGAAGATATTAAAGTTGAATGGGAGCAATATTTAACATTTGGGACAATGAAAAGAAACCTGAACAAACAATTCTAACAGGTTGCATCAGTAAGTGAGAATAATCTGACTATTTCAACATTAAATGTGCCTATAATTGCATGAATGTTAGAGGGCACTACTGCATTCTCATTATCTGGGACTGCTATTGCAAAACAGGTTTAGAGGAATTTTAATACGTTCTTTAATAGATGATAAACTAAAGTAAGAAATACAATCACCAAATTATTAAGTCATAATGCAAGTCCTGTACCTCTGGTCATCCTTGCCATTTTCACGATTTAAAGACTGCAGAAATGCTGTCTGGAACTTTGAAATAGCCTGTTTATTAGCTTGTGATGATTGAGCTTTTGCTTTCACTTTCTCTTTCTCGCTGGTTACATCAATAATGTAAAATAAAAATTGAAAAAAAAAATTGTGCTAGAATGTTATAGAATATGCCTGTCCTACAAGTATTGCTGCGAAAATTAACGATTAATTAATTGATTAATCGT
Source organism: Radix auricularia (assembly GCA_002072015.1). Taxonomy (NCBI): domain Eukaryota; kingdom Metazoa; phylum Mollusca; class Gastropoda; family Lymnaeidae; genus Radix; species Radix auricularia. Next base: position 136,917 of record MUZC01000245.1, read on the forward strand.
TAAAATTTTAATTAATTAAAATTATTTTGATCTTTTGATTTTTATTCTTTTTTTCAAATTTATTAATAATTTATAGTTTTTGTTACTTACATACTTTTCCCTCGGATTATTATTTATTTAGATGTGCATAGTGCATACATAAACAAAAAGGTTTTTCCTCATTTCTTGCATAGCTTAATGATTTTGCTGTCTTACGTCACAAAATTTGGGAGCCGTGGAATTACCGTGACTTATTAGACATCGCAAATAATGAATCGCAGATTAACAGGATCTATATATGAGTTATATACAAATATAATTGATTACATTTTTTAATCAACCAAAATTTTTTAATCAGTACCAGCCCTACCTACAAGGAATAATGTTTTCAATTTGTGGGAATTGGTATAAAAGCTCAAATAAAATGAATGTAATGATGGGTGTTTATTTAACTATAGTAAACAGAGGCTGTAAATTTGGTGTGTGAAATGCCTTGCCTAAAAGTCAGACTTTGCATTCAGAGCATTTCTTGAGAACTTTCACTCAGCATTTAAAAAAGAGGAAATTTGTCAAAATATGAAAGCAGGACACAGCAATGTAACGCATGAACTGACGCCTACCTGTTAATAATAGTTTGGCTGGTTGATGCTTTCTGATCTGAGTGTTGTTTCATTTGTTTTACAGCAGAGCTTCCTGGATCTTTCCCAGAGTCTAGTAAGCATTTTAAAAAGTTATAAGTTTTTAAGTGTTTTATATAAACCTATCCAGTTATAATGGGCTTCATCTATAATACCCATAGAATGTTAACAGTTTTTGTGCTTATTTTTAAAAAAAAAATTAAATTTGGCTCTTTCCTTAAAAAATATCACAAATTTTTGCAAATTAAATAAAAAATTATTGATAATATAAAAAATTATTATTTTAGCTGCAAAAGGAAGCTGTAGTTCATAAAATTAACCTTTCAAATCCGCTTCATTTACGTCTTCAAAGCGTTCTCCATTCCATAATGCCAGAACCATAGATTGGTCAATTGGGGACCTAATCTGGTAAATCATACCAGCTTGCAAACGCTCTTGGCCTTTTCCTGATTTTATTATACATTTTTCTTCTGACAATGTATCAAGGCTAAAATTTTCAGATCTGTAAGAGAAAAGATCAAATCAAATTAATCTGTTTTAAAAATTGATCCTATTTTAATCTGATAATCCATACATCTTTAGTTTGTTTTAGAAGGTATGAAAGACCAAGAATTTTACAAAATTGACAAAAGAACATTAAACTACATTAATAAGTCCTCTAGGACTAGGATCACAAAATACCAACTTTTTATACCAGGATTAATTTGTCTCTAAACCAGGAACTTTCGCTATAGCTCACTTTGAGTTTATAAAACCAACAAACAAGTTAGCAGTAGCCAATGGATAAAGCAAATGTAAATAGTGTATAGAAAGTTACACCAATTTGCTAAAAAGCACCCTCCTCACCAACTCTTTAAGAAGTCGACAACACAAAATAGGCTAGTAAAAATCAATTTAGCACTAAAATGTTAAAAAAGTAAGTCTCAAATGCAAATGAAGTGGCCAAAAAAATATTTTAAAAGTCTAGATTTTAAAAACAAAACCATTTTAGTATTAACTTGATTTTTACTTTAAAATCTAGACTTAAAAAAAAAAAAATTGGGCATTTGATGCTTAATTTTTTAACATTTCCAAAAATAAATGATAGCAGCTTGAAGAAAAATAAATTGGAGCTTTAATTTAAATATATGTTCTCACTTAAATTGTATTTAGACATTGACTATCTGTTTTTACAGTTACACATTGTATTTTTGTGTCTGGTACCAAATATGAATGGATTAATATGACTAAATGATGCAATACCATGTATTGCTCTTAGAGATCGATACTCAGAGAGACAAACCAGGTGCTTGCATCAAAATAAGGGTTCCAAAAATAAATATCAACTGTACTAAAATCAAAATTTTAAAAATTATTTCAAATTTAGAACTTACTTGTAATTTGAGGTAAGCTGCTGTGTGCTGTGTTGAATGTGATGCTGCTGCTGTTGGGCAAGGTGTTGTTGCTGAGCTGGATACTGCTGTTGAGCTGAATGTTGTTGCACCAGATGTTGTTGCTGAGCCAAATGTTGTTGCTGAGCTAAATGGTGCTGGTTGGGTTGCTGCTGAAAGGGCATTTGCTGCGCAGGATGATGTTGTGTCGATGGGTGTTGGTGAAGTTGCTGTTGAATGTTTTGACTCTGCTGTTGAAGAGGGGGATGATGTGGTGAGCTCTGCTGGGCTGGCAGCTGCTGAGGAGGGTGAAGCTGCTGAGGCGGAAGTTCAACCTGAGGTTTTGGTTGATCAGAGAATGGATTCTGCAGCACCACCTGGTTTGGACTAGGCACTCTGGGAACAAGACCCCGGTTCTGAGTTGGTGTAGTACCAACCGCGACCTGTTGTGGTACCTGTTGGTTCATTGGTGTTGAGACCGAGCCTTGGAGCTGCTGCTGTGTGGAATGAGGAGGGGGCAACGGGGGAGGGTTTCGGGGTTTTACAAAAACATTAGCCTGTGCCTGGCTCTGCTGTGGGGGAACAGGTGGCTTTTGTTGACTGGAGGGCCCTGACTGTGTTTTATTTTGAGTGGTGAAGGGCACAACACTACAAACGGGCCTTTCTCCTTGAGGAACTAGACTGCTGAAATTGGGATCAAGAATAGCAGGAATAGGCTGTCTAGGTGGGAGCTGGTGTTTTGGCTGATAAGTTGTTTGACTCTGCAGTTGAGGACGAATGGTTTGATTAGGAACAAAAGGGACACTCTGACTTGTTTGTTCTGCTGATGGTAAAGAAACTGGCTGCTGAATCTGTGACATCTGCTGACCCTGGATAGGAACACCTTTTTTAGCCATAATCTCTTCATCCAAACTCTGCTGCATGTATTCAACAGTGAGCCTTGCCAAGGTTGCTTCACTAGGGGTGGACTCTTTGTTTAACGCACTTTTTTGTTGGGGTGCAGGGGGTAAATTTGCCTGTGCATTTAGCCCTGGCAGCCTAAGAACACCCTGAGTTGAAGCTTGTCCATTATTTGAATTATTTGGAATAGCCTGTGTGGCTTGCCCAAAAGACTGTTGCCCTTGCGAATTAACTTTTGGATGAATTCCTCTTACTAGTGGAGGTTGGGCCACAGTAGGTGTTCCAGGTTGTTGGTTAGAAGACACTGGACTAATGACTAAAGGTTGAATGCTAGGACTCTGCTGGACGGTGATCTTGCTTTGATTCCCTTGTCCAGCTGAATTGGGCTGATTGCCATTGCCAGACACTATCAGATGCTGTATAGGCCTTAAAACAAGACCAGGTGGAGTAACCTGGGATGCAGGTTGGGGTTTCAATGGGTCAGGAGGGCTTTGAAACGAGGCAGCTGGCTTCTGGACAAGTTTTGGGGGTGTCATCATCTGCGCTGGACCAGTTTGTGGAATGGCTTTTGGAGTGGGTAATCTCATCTCCCCCATCTGAGAGGGTGATTTCATGATGTTCTGTACGGGCTGCCAGCCAGCTGTCGAGCCAGCTGGGGAAGGACTGGCTTTACTTTGTTGGCCAGGGCCAACCAGTTTTAGTGGAGACTGTTGCTGTCTGACCTGGGGCAGGGGTGTGCCAGCATGCCCTGGGGTTGAATGACGAGCATTTCCCCCCAGGAGCTGTAGAGCAGGAGGTTTGTTGGGTGTTTTCTGATTGGTAGGTTGTCCAGGGGACATGCCTTGCTGATTGAAGCCACTTGTAGAAGGAGATAGTAGATTATGACTTTGCCCGGTGCCTTGGGGCTTTAGTCTCATATTCTGTCCCTCCGATGAAGCAAGAAACAATCTGTTTTGACTACACTGACCTTGAGTATCACCAGACCCACCTGACATTTCAGAATGAGTTGCTGCACCTGAGAATCGAAGTTGTCTTCTCTGATTTGATATTGGCTGTCTAGGAATATTTTTATGGAATCCCAGTTGACCTTGGGATGAAGAAGTTACAAGACGTTCATCTTCTGTTTCTTCTTCTTCATCTTCTTCCTCATCCTCTTCTTCATCCTCATCCTCATCATCGATGTAGCCCTCACCAGGATACATTTCTTGTCCATACCCCTCAATATTGCGATGGTACATAATTTCATCAAGCTCATCTGCGTCGACACCCTTTTCTCGAAGACGATTCATTATTTCTTCATACCTTGGTCCATCCTCACACGACTGAAGTTCCGCAAACAAGGCAGACTCTCTGTTATATAAAAAAAACAATAAGATACCACTTTAAATGTATTTGTTGTTTGGAACTTTCATTTTTTAACCAACACGCATTTTGTTTACCATTTGGAGAAAATTCACAAAAACATACAATTTACAGATATAGACTTAATTTTTTTTTAAATTGCAGAAAACAAACAAATCAAATATTCTTCAAGTTTATTTAAGTGGAAATGTGAATGTATTTAAGATTGTCATGCATTTAAACAACCCAAACCTTTCCTTAGCCTTTGCAGTATCCTCACATTAATTGCTTTAATGTCAAAGGGATCTACAAAAGAGTGCCCCCCCCTCCCGTGCCACAAATCAATAATTTCTTTTTTTAAAACAATAAACCACTTGCACACTAAATCCAAATGCAACCAACTACTACGGATTTAATATATTTGTATGTTTTTAAAAAATTCAATTCAAAATTTTAATCAGTTTATTACATGCTGGATAATTCTTCATAATATTTCAAGCTATTTTATTCAAGTTAAGTTAAGTATCTTTCATACATTTTTAACAAGGGACTTTCATTTTAAGAAATTTCTCAAGTGGTGACTGGTAATAACTTATAATAAACAACCTGTTGTGGAACTGACCAACTAATAAGAATTTTTTTCTCTTCTTACTACACTACATATTTTCATTAAGAAATAGAGTACTTCATTTTTTTTATAGAAATCAAATAAAAAGAAAAACTAGTTTAGCTTTCATACAATTAAGTTTGATGATTTTTTAAAAAATGAAATACAAATGTAAGATCTTTCACAGACATTTTTAAGTACTATGGCTATTTGCATAAACTATTTTCTAAATATGGGTTCCAAGCCATAGAGTACTTGAATTGTGATCCAAGAGTCCCTGGTTCTTCTAACGCTGGTAGAGGTTCAAATTCCTTACCAGGGCCTTAGATGTCCCTAAATCTACCCAGCCCTGGCAGTTGGGGAAAAGTAAAGGTGGATGGGCATTGTGTTAGCCATGGCTATAAAAACTTGTGAAAGCTGCTTCACTTGCCGTAGGCCAGATTGGCCTGAAAAGGGAACTTAACCACATTTTTTTTCTTATTTATCTAACAAATATTGCTTTTGGTACTCTCTTTAATACTAATTGTGATTTATTTCTGATAAATGGGGATTTGAGTTTTCACATCATTCCTACCTTTTCAGCTGTTTGACCAGTTTAAAGAAATGTGATTGCTTCATAAATTAGTACAATTAATCTATTAATATGTTGTTCACATTATGGCAAAAGCTTTTAAGGAAAAATTTGGTTGCATTGAGTTGGGAATTTGAGCTGAATGAAAATATTTTCATCTGGAAAAAACAATGAGTTCATTTCATGTCAGTGATAGTATTTTTTAAAAGGCTCTTGTCGTCATGTCCTTGTTCTTAAAATGACGGCAAAATATTTCTAATTCTTGAATGGAAAAAATATATGACAGATACTTAGGCAATATCCTTTTTTTTTCTTTCAATAAAATATAACAAAAGTGACTATGAAATAAATTATTTTTTAGCTTAGAATAACAAAATTTTAGGAATAAATATAAGATAATTTTTTTTTAAATTTCTTCTGTTTTTTACAAGTCTGATTTTTGTATTGATGTTGCTATTTGCTAAAAATGTCAGATTGTCTTATAGGTTTTGTGAGCTTAAGAAAAAATACCTCGATAGCTAATTGACATTTACCGTTCTTTTTTAAAATGGTTAACCGGTCCTTCAAAAGCTAGCAGCCATAACAAGTTTAATATGGAACAAAATGCTAGTGTATACATGTTATTATTGTAGCAACATGACATGCCAACACTCCCACCCGTCCAAATGACTATACAAAAAGAAACACTCAACATCAAGGTTTACAGCTCTCAATAAGATTTCAACATACTCATCTGATATGTCATCACTGTCACTTCCTGTATAGTCATAATCCATGTTTCCCATGTAACCGTGGTTGTACATCTCTTCTTCCTCATCTTCCATATCCTCATCATAGTAGTCATCCTCTTCATCAAAGTACATATCCTCAGGCTCATGAGGCTCTGAGCCTTCCATTGCCCTATGCTCACCCCCACTGCTCAGTCTCTGCTGGGGCATCCTTGCCTGGCCATAGGGATATCCTTGATGATGGGGTAATGGCATTCTGCCTCCCCTGTTGAACTGTGACTGCCTCATGCCCTGATGATACAACCCAGATCTTGGCCCCTGGTTCATGGGCTGGGATTGGGGATGTCCGGTGGGCCTTAGTTGTCCAGACGAAGGAGCTCCAGGCTGTTGTCTGGGAATACCTGGATTTTGGGATAACATTTTACCACCAGGGCCTCCTTGAGCAAGAGTGCCAGATGGATTGTTTGATCTCATTGGCTGAGGTTGCCTGAAACCAGAATTTTGTTGCTGAGGGTGGTTAAAATTTAGACGTTGACTTGTTTGATTTTGGGAAGGCGGGGACATCCTAATGTTTTGCAGTGGTTTCTGAGCATTGCCATGAAAGGGTGGTCTCTGTTGTAGTTGTGGAGGTCGAGCAAAACGTTGGGATGGACTCTTAAAAATAAATAGGATGAGAAAAGAATTGTTATTTAAAAATTAGATAATATTACATAAATAATTGCATAGATGTATTCAAAGGAAAGGCAATTTTACACACACAAAATTATAATAATTCCCAAATTTAATAGTAGCAGTTGAATTTTAAAAAAACTTAAGATAATTTGCTATTACAATCTGTTAAATTAAGAATGTTTTATTAAATTTTTAAAATCCTTAAAAATTAAACAAAGATCTGCCTAAGCAAAGTATTACATTGCATTTGGAAAAAACAGAGAATGCACTTTACTGCATCATTAAAACAAACCGAAAGACATCCATCTCTAGTCAGCAGAGATAACATAAAAAGTAAAAATATATATATTTTTTTAGAATGGAAGATTTTAAATTGGATCCTAAAGATAACATTAACAGAATGATATTCTGAATAGTTTAATATTAATAGTTTTTTGTACAAAATAAATAAATGTATGTACCAGTACCAGTGTTTCTTTGCAAAACTTAAAAGTTTAAACTTAAAACTAAGTCACAGATAGACAAGCAACTGTTCACAATGCAGAAATTATCATTGCTTAAGAATGGTAGCATAAACTTTAAAATTGAGTAGGACCTTCAAAGCACTTTAAAACATCACAAAAAGACATTTCTTACATTGAGAGGCATTTGGGATCTAGGACCACTCATGGCATTTGCAGCTAGTCTGTTCTGGTGAACAGGTGGACGCACCAATCTGTTTGGAGGTTGTTGCCCAGTATTAGCATTGCCACTGATGCGTGGATTATGCTGTTGGGTTTTAGGTGGAAGACCCTGTGCATGACCCATCACCTTTGGCCCTTGAGGACTACTGCTATTATTATTGTTATTATTATTGCTGGACATGTTTGGTCTTATCAGTCTCTTATTTAATACTGGTTGAGGCTGTGAGCTTGGATGTTGAGATTCGTTTGAAAGTCCTGTGTGCCCAGCTTGTTCACTGTACATGTTTGATGGGGGCACACCTGACTGTGATATGTGCTGGTCTTGCTGTGACACATTCTGATTGTACTGTGATGGCTGATAAGAATGACTATGATGCTTGGTAAGTGGTGACTGGGGGACAGCAGTGTCTCTTTGCTGGCTGTCAGGTGAAGGCTGTGGGGAGCTGCCCTGGGGGCTCTGAGTTGAAGTAGGCAAAAAGTCAGCCTGAAAGAAAAACAAAATGTTTTACTAAACTTTCTCGCAACTGTAGAAGAAAAAAAATAATAACATGGTGTGAGAGCAACCAAAATAAAAAAGAAAGAAATCATTTTAAAAGTGTATTGTTCCTGTGCAAGAGTTAAGCACAAGCTCCAGCAATCTAGATCTAAGTAAATCAAGAAAGAGAAAAATGAAAGGTATCAGTAGCTCATATCATGTTATAGACTAAAGCTGAACTGGCAGACAGTTGATCCGAGTTCGGCCACGTAAGATGGTGTGCAGAAGTTGTATTGAAGGGAAGGGAGTCTACGTTTATACTCTATTTAAAATGCAAGACTGCAAACAATAGCTCAAGTGCGTTTTTTAAATTTGTTTTTAATTTTGGGGCGGGAGGGGGGGCATAGCACTATATTTGGTCAAATATGGTAATTGGAAAAAATATATGTGTGTAATATAAAATACGAGCAACGAAGCCCGTCCAAGGACATTCCTTTCGGTGGCTTGTTGTCTAGGAGTAACACTAATGATTAGCTGGAGTGACACACTTCCAGACATTCAACACGTGAATGATGACAAAAATACTACACCAAAAATAACTCATTTTTAATGTACGCGTAAATTTGTTCAATATGGAAATAAGATTTAATTTTTCTCCGATAGTGATTGGCTGTAGAAGTTTGAGGGACCAATCGCTATCAAGGACTGCACAGACAACTGCCTTTTATTATATAGGATTTTAATTTTACTTGTTATTCTTACAAGATGTGAGATTTTATGTAACTACTGGCCATCATACTTGGATTTTTCTGGGACAAATGTCATATTATTGTATAGATTAAATTTATATTATATAAAAAAATAATTACTTGATAATTTATATAGTGCTGTACTCCAGTGAGTAGCTAGGCTCACAGTCCTTCACAAAGAAGTAGTAATAACTTATAATTAATGAATTCAATGTAAGACATAAATATAACTACAACTTATAATGACATTACAGTTACAGTGTACATAGGCTATGTATGTTAATCATTTAAAGCAATATTTGTTGGAGTCCTGTTGGAGTCTGGGATTCCCCCCCCACTGACTCTACCCAGCTATGATGGATAACGAGCATTAGCTAGGGAAAAGTAAAGAGCAGCTAGGTATTGTGTGGCCACAAAATCCCCTAGTATGGCTATAGAAAATTATGAAAGCTTGCCTCATAGGTCAACATGGTCTGTAAAGGGAACTGTACATATACTCTAATTTTAAGATACGATTTGAATTATTTTATGAAATTTCATAGCAGTAAAATATTAAAGTCAGGTAATTAAATTTTTGTCAAATATTCCATATGACTATGTTATAAAAGAAATTAAGATATTTACTTTACCTGAAAATCTTGAGAAAAAACAGAATTTATATTATTACTCAATCCATCCCCCACTCCAATGCTGGCTTTTATTGCATCACTCCATTCTTGATCAGCAGACATATCTGCTCCTTGTCATCAGATAACTATAACATCTGTAAACAAATATTTTAAATATTTGAATTTATACTTTTCAAAGAATAAATTATTAATTAACTAATCTTTGTGGTACTACTAATGCATACCAAATTAAATTCTAAATCCAACAAGAGAGAGGAGGAAAAAATGACTCTTTAAAGTCTTTACATAGTGGAAAATTTAAACAAATAATTTCTATAAGTAAGACTCTAATTCTATTTTACAGGAGAAATTGTAACATAGTGTTAAGGAGTGAGATAGCTTGGCTAGTAAGAGTAAATTATGTTAAGCACATCTGAAGCCCATTCATTTGAGATGCTGGGCGACATAAAATGAGATACTATCTCCTCCTCTCTATTTGTAGTACAAGGGAGGCTTTCCAAGTATATTAATATTGGTATTAAGTATAACTTCTAATGGTATTTGGAGAGATGTGTAGGGAAATCAAAGGTAACAGGATGTCTAGCTATTTGGTCATTTTCTTTATTTTTTACTAGGTAGGGTAGATGTCATGTAAGTTTAATTTAAACTACAATAATTTATTTGCATTAATAAAGGCATTTGCCTAAACACTTACCCTCATAAAATTGTAATTAAACTTAACATATATTGGTTTATTTACACCAATTGTGTCTGTTTAAATTTATAAACCAATAAGAGTAAAAAAATTTAATGCAATAGTCAGTTGCTAGTGAGAACTACCTCAAATAAAAAGAAAATGCCTGCAAAATTGAAAGCAAAAGGAGAAAGACATTTTAATTCTAAATTATTTTATTTATATTCTTGATGATTCAACAATAATGCTTGTTCAATGATTCTTTATGTTTGAGGTAGCAAGTATTAGTAAATTAATAATGTGCTGTAAGTTTTTTTTTTAAAGTTTATTATTAGCACACAGATCTATATTTGATTTGTTCTAGCCCCAAAACATGATGAGGCACTCAACTAGTAGGTGGTCTACCATCCCATCTTTTGCGCCCCATAGTGTCTAGCATATCCAGGTAACTTTGCGTAGGGGGATTGTCAGACCTAAGCCCTAGATTGGTCAGGTTAATGCTGACATCCTTTGCCAGTATGAAAACAAGCTCAAGTCAATTTACCTCAACATGACAAGTGATGCACTGATAACTCCTCTGTCTCACACATAGATGCTAATGACTATATACAGATGTTATTTACCATAATTTTTTAGCATTATTACCTTTTATACTCGTTCTATAGCCTGTTAATTCATAAGCCGCCCCCCCCCCAAACTCTTTTGGAAGAGAAAATTTTTTAAAGTGTGTAACCCGCTCTGAGCCGACCCCCCCAAAAATGATAATAGGACAACATAAATTATACACTTTCTTTTAAAAAACTACAATCGGTCATTATAATTGTTTACTTTGTACTACCTATCTTTGTCCTCTTTGTTAGACAAGAGTTACTGGTATCTGTTATTCTTTTTTTCTTAGGTAAACAGTGGCGAAAGCGGGTACATTAAAATTCATTGTCATAAACAAAATTTGTAAAATAATGAATTTCTGCTACGACATGTCGTAACAGCAGACGACTCGACGGGGTGTTGCTAGCGCTGCGACATACGCAACTTCTGCTACGACTAGTCTTAGTCAAATTTTTGCAGTAGACACCTGGAAAGAATTAAATTGCTATAATATTTTAGCAAACTCTTCTTTATATTGTAAACGCATATATATTATACTACGACATTATTTGTGTATGTATTAAAATTAATAATCTAAATTTATTTAAATAAATTATTTAATAGATTTAATATTGGTCTACCAATTAATAATATATCAGCTGATTTTGCTATACTTGTGTAAGTGATGCCAATGCCAAGTATTAAAAGTCAGTATACCGTAAAGCCTATGGCGGATTAGGAGGGGCTGAACGGGCTATAGCCAGGGGCCCCCGACAAAGTAATGGCACACAACCCGGGGGGATGTGGCTGGTGCTACGACATGTCGTAACGCCAGCAACATCCCCCCCCCCAGGATCGTCTGCTGTTACGACAATGTCGTAAACAATTTGTTGCATTTCATTTAAGCTAATACTAATACTTGAAAACTAAACTATAGTTCTCATAATAAAAAATCATGATTACTAGGTAAGCTTATTAATGAATTTTAAAGGTTAAAAAAAAAATTTAGATTCATCCATTAAATGAAAAACACTTATAAATTTAAAACATTGAATTAGCTCAACAGCTTCGCTAGACGAATGGATAGTTGGGTTAGTTTGTAAATGATATGACATTATTGATAGCATGATCGAATCCCGCTGCCGACAAGTTTTTTTGTTTTTTTTTAAAATCACAACGCGTGTGCTGATAATTTTTGATAATGTTCTGAAAAGCATATTCATTTTTGCCAAAACGAAGTTTTTGATACTTATAATTATACTGATATGTTTACAAGTTCTAGATGACATATGAATAATTATGACTCACAACAAACTTTGGCTTTGACTTACAATAATAATTGTTAATTTTAACCAATAGTTAAATCAATTTTGCACACAGCCAACCTTTATGAATGAAACAATGATCAACGAGAACAAAGCCATACTAATACGCCAATGCCAATAGTAATAGTCATAGAGTCAAAATGAAGTTGAAGGATAAATGCCTGGAATAGTTTCCAGTGACAAGTCTGCACACGATACATTTTATTATTCCACACGAAACAAATTATTTTACATTCTTGCGACTGTGCACAAATCGTTTCTTGAGGATTTCATCACTTACACAAGTATAGTATAGTATAGTATAGCAAAATCGGTAGACCAAAATTAAATTTAAATCTATTTAAATAATTTATTTAAATTAATTTAGATTTTAGAATTAATACACACAAATAAGCCCGGATCTATTAATGTCATATTATAATATAAATGCATATACAATATAAAGAAGAGTTTGTTAAGTTAAGATATTATTGCGACTTAATTCTTTCCAAGTCGCTACTGCAAAGAGTGGCGTATGTTGTAACGCTAGCAACATCCCGCCAGATCGTCTGCTGCTACGACAAACTTGTCGTAATGCTAGCAACATCCCGCCGGGTTGTCTGCCGTTACTTTGTCGTAGCAGCAGACACTTCATAATAACGGAGTGTCTACTGCTACGACAAAGTAACGGCAGACAACCCGCGCGGATGTGGCTGGTGCTACGACATGTCGTAACGCCAGCAACATCCGCCCGGGTTGTCTGCCGTTACGACAAGTTACGACATGTCGTAAACAATTTTCTGTATTTTCAATTATGCTATTACAAATACTTAAATACTAAACTATAATTCTCATAATGAAATATCATGATCACTAGATAAGCTTATTAATGAATTTTAAAGGATTTTTAAAAAATCTAGATTGAGCCATTAAATGAAAAACAGTTATAAATTTAAAAAATCACACTTTCTCAATAGCTTCGCTAGATCAAATGTTAGTACGGTTGCTTCGGAAATGATATAATACTATCGATAGCGGGATCGAATCCCGTCATGTTTTTTTTTTTTTAATTTCATTTATTATTATTATTAAAATCATAATGTGTATGCTTATAATTTTTGTTATTATTCTGAAAAGCAGATACGTTGAATAAATCTGTTAAAATAAAGATATATAGATATTTAGATTTTAGACATGTCGTAACGCTAGCAACATCCGACCGGGTCGTCTGCT
>MUZC01000245.1:156872-218715 GCA_002072015.1 Radix auricularia
ACTTACACAAGTATACTATAGTATAGCAAAATCGGCTGATATATTTATAATCGATAGACCAATATTATATTAAAATTAAATCTATATAAATAATTTATTTAAATAAATTTAGATTTTAGAATTAATGCACACACAAATAATGTCCTATTATAATATATATGCGTATACAAAGAAGTGACTAAAACTAGTCGTAGCAGAAGTTGCGTATGTCGTAGCACTAGTTTCCTACGACATGTCGTAACGCTAGCAACATCCGACCGGGTCGTCTGCTGCTACGACAAAATTGTCGTAGCGCTAGCCACATCCTTTAAAAAAATATCCATATCCAAACAATGCTTACAATGGGCATGGGAAGGGCAGCACCATTATGTCATTTATGTCACATGAAGAAATGGAAGACTGGAAGATACAATGATACATGTTGATAAAATTAATGAAGTGTCTGCTGCTACGACAAAGTACCGGCAGACAACTCACAGAGACTTGGCTAGTGCTACGACATGTCGTAACACTAGAAACATCCCTGTGAGTTGTCTGCTGTTATGACTGGTTGTAAATATGTAATACTTTAATACTAAACAATAGTTCTCATAATCAGATTTTATGATTACTATTACTATGTAAGCTGATTAAAGAATTTGAAAGGTTAAAAAAAACATGTTTTGTGTAAAGTTAATGACAAACATCCATAATTTAAAAATATGATAGATGAAGTGATAGTTCCATTACCCTGTTGGTAAATCTGGTAGTGGGAACGAATCCCGCTCCCGACCAGTTTTAAAAAGTTTTTTTGTGCATGTGTTTTTTGTTTGTTTGTTAAATCAATCACAATTCAATGCATGCGCTGGTGACTGTAATTTTGTTTTTGTTATTCTGAAAAGCAGATACGTTGATTAAATCTTAGGGGTCTACCAATATGTATTTTTGTTGGTATTACCGAATTTTTTTTTTCTGAAACGAAGTATCTGATACTGATAATACTAAGTAATACTGATACGTTTACACGTTCCAGATCATGATCTACATAGACATTAAGACATATGAATATGACTCACTACCATGACAAAACGAACTGTCCCTTTATAAAATGTACAAAAAAATTAATAACTTTTTTTCAACCTTCGGCTTCGGCTTACAATTGTTAATTCTAACTATTATTATAGTTTAATAAATTTTCACACGGCCCACTTTTATGAATGAAACAATGAGAACTTGAGAACAAAACATAGTAATAGAGTGAATATGAGGTTGAAGGATGAAAATGAATTGAATGGTTTCCAATGACAGGTCTGCGCACGATTCATTTTATTATTCCACACGAAACGAATTATTTGTTTTAGATTCTTGGCCTGTCATCCCATCTGGGGCATAGGCCACGAACAAAAGCTCTCCAGGCATCCCGGTCCTGTGCCCCTAGTGGAGAGGATGGTTGTTCTGCCGGGTGGTTTCCGATTGGCTTTGGCCACCCAGCTTCATTAGTTCTCTGTTAAGAGATCCATCATCTTCAAGGTCCGGGTTTCAAATTTTTTTCTTCGCTCGTGTTTTTATACCAAGGCTTTTTTTACGGGAAGGGTTGCTAGCCCTTCGCACAACCCTCCTCCTCTCTCAACCGGGCTTGGGACCAGCTATGGCGGAGTTGGTAGACCTATATTAAATCTATTTACATAAATTAAGATTTTAGATTATATGCGTATAAAATATAAAGAATAGTTTGTTAAGATATTATAATTATAGCAACTAAGACTAGTTGTCGCAGAAGTTGCGTATGTCGTAACGCTAGCAAAATCGCGTCAAATTGTCTGCTGTTATGGCAGTCGTGTCGTAACGCTAGCAACATCCCATCTAATCGTCTGCTGTAACAACATGTCGTAGGTTTAATTTTTTAAAATTATGAATTACAAATAGTGTGCTGGTAATTGTAGCTTTTGTACTACTTATTCTTAAAAGCGGATACATTGATTAAATATATTTTAATTAATTTAAATTTTAGAATTAATAGACACATAACATATAAATAAGCCTAGATCTATTTATATCTTATTATATATGCATATAAAATATCATGAAGAGTTGTTTGTAGAATTCGGATAAGTAATAATTTTTTTTTAAAATTTAGCTTAGTTGCCGAGGTCTAACACACAGTTTGCCTTTGATCATTTAAGTGAATAAAGGTCAAGGCCGCAATGGTTGTTATTTATATTACAAGTATCATTTGATTGACATACAAAATTAGAGTTCAGTCTTCTAGTCAGTGACGTAGCTAGAGCTTTTGCCATCCGGGGCGTTCTCCAATATGCCACCCTAATAGGGGCTGTCCATAAATGATGTCACGCATGGGGTGGGGAGGGGAGGAGAGGGTAGTCCCACATTTGACGTCATTCAAAATGCGAAACTTTAAATAAAAGTTTACTTAAATATATCATTAGAGACACTTTATTTTATGACGTTTTACACAGCTTCACGCGTGTTAGATATTAAAGTGCATCCTTACACTAAAATCATATTTAAATGACAAAAAAAACAACAATCGAAACATGCCCATTTTCAAATAGAAAATACGACTTTTATGGTGGGGGAAGCTTTGTGACGTCACATTGAAGAAGGGGTCTAAGTTTGTGTGATGAGGGGCAAGGAAGATGGACGGCCCCTTCAGTCACTCAATCATATGTTTTTTAAAATAAATTAATAAACATGAATACATAACTGTAATTGAAACGAGTGCATTGTAAAAGGTGGGGAACATTTTTGGCATTGCATGTCCTTTTTATGTAAGTAGTAATAAAAGAGGCAGCATAAGGTAATATACCTATAAATTCACATTTATAAAAATACAAGATACTTTTTTTGAAGGCCGCAAGAAATTTATTGAGCTGATTTAACTGATCTGACGGATGGTTTTGTAGGCAGAGCAACAGGTGTTTATGGATAAAGCGACTGTCTCTTGTTCACATTTACAATAAAACTTCTGTTTGGTATACTCATAAATATAATGGAAACTCATAGACATTGAACCTGCGACCTTCCGCTTGCTAGGCGAATGTACTAACCATTACACTACAAAATACATGTTATTCTGTTGTTCTGAAACCATAAAGTACTTGACCTCAATTGACTGCATCATTGGTCTCGCTGACCCACAACGCTGTGAACTAAGGTTTCTTGCAATCTGATTGGTCGGTGGGGTCAGACAGCTTGCTACTTGGTGTCCGGCATGGTTGGACCATGATGATAATTATATATATAGAATTGTATTGCACAACTCAAGAAATGCACCAAAATATTAATGTACCTAACAGTGGTTGTCATTTATAGCAAGCTGTCCTCTTTCTCTAGACTCATGGAATAGGTTACTACAAAGTTGATATATTATCAATTATTTGCATAATTTGTTTGTTTTGAATTATAAAGTGAATTAATTAAACTGTTTTGCTACATACATTTGGTCTAATTCCTTTCATTTATAATACAGACAAAAATCCTTATCTCTTGAAAAGTTGCGGTCAAGATTAAAACAAGAAATAGAAGTTACTGAAACAGAAGAAAAATGTTTAGAAGAATATAAGCGGGAAATGGAACTTCTACTTCAAGAAAAGATGGCTCATGTTGAAGAACTAAGATTGATTCATGCCGATATAAATTTGGTAATATACTTCTTATAAGCTAATTTTACTATCTTCTTAACATTTATAATGAGTTAATTGACTGTATAGAAGTCAGCAAACATCTTTAAATATTCATTTAATCATGTTGCCAAATTCATGTTTGCTGATTGCTTTCTATCAATTAGCTTTTATTTCCCATGAGATTCAATTTATCTCTATTAGTTATTAAGTACTTTATCCAATGTACTTTTAAAGTTGTTAAGGAATGTAATTTTATCTACTTCAGGTGCAAATATGTGGGGAATAGCACATAATGATAAGTGATATTTAATTTAAAAAAGAAATTGCTTCTAATTAATTTTTTATGACATTGGTTTCCATTCCAAGACATTTGTATATGCATCTTTGTTTAATAAAAGTAACAAATCTATTTTCTTGGATGTCTTATTCTTTTTGCAATCTTTTGCCTGATTGCATTCTAGATTCTTCAAAAGCGTTCTACCATTTTTGGCGTAGACTCTAAGTTTGTAATTTTTTTTAATCTCTAAAAAAAATTTAGCACACCTATTCCCATGTTCCCAATGGTGTTTTTTCTTTTTCATTATTTAAAAGCTACATTGATCACTATTGTGGAGCCATGTTATCAACTTTGATTATGATTTTTTGTTTACTTTAGTTCATGTAACAATTGGGCTTTTCTTTGGAGAGGTTATTAGCTTAACTGAAGTCCTGGAGAGGGAATGGTGGGGGCATACACCAGTTTCGTTGCCCCTATCTCAACAGAACTTTTTGGTTTCTTGGTAGACCTACCAGAATTTTATGCCCCAATGTTCCCTCTAAGCTGCAGCTGTGCATTTATCTACCACATAGCAGTTCATAAATACCACTCAGCAAATTTTGATGAGGATAATATAGTGTATTTATGGAAAATTTACTTTTGCACAGAAGAAATGCATGCTGCACTTCTTGAATTTGGTGTGCAGCAGCTACTGCTTGTGTCTAGATAATAGGATTTGTTGTTTATTTTTTTGCACAAGTTCCAACAAAACTTAAAGGGAACATTGCCTGCCAGTACAGCTCCTAGATGCACATGGACACAGCAGCTGTCACACAATGGTGTATCCCTTAAAATGGTGATGTCATCAGTATTTGTCAAATAACTGATGAAAACCACATTATGGTCTAAGAAGTGAATAGCTCATTTTCTGGGTAGTCCGCGTCCTACACTTTAAAAGCAGTGATTCTTTTCTTATGCCATTTTGATTTTGTCTTGCAGTTGCACCCTTCAAACCTCATATTACAATTGTCTCAGACTTGATATCAACTGATGTAGCTAGGCTGATTAATTCTATCACTTCTAACACAATCCTAATTTTGTCCCTTGAAAATCTTTTTTGATGGTTTGCTCATAAGAAATATTCATTTTTTGATGAAACTAATGATTGAAGAAGTTTAATAAGAAATGCTTTTAGAATCTTTTAATTGACTGATTAAATTTCAATGAACTCAGATTTTAATAATAATTTAACTTTTCAGGTTGGTAATTTAATTTAACTGAATTTTTTTTCAGATGGAAACAACCATCAAACAAGCAGAAGAAGAAAGAGCCAAAGCTTATGAAAATGCTAAGAGATTGTATGATGAATGCCGGCCACTTAAGGAAGAAATAGATGTTCTAAGAATGAGAGCCGGCCTAGACATCCAAACAGACAGTAATGAAGATGGAGAGAAACTTAAGACAGAGTATGTAAATAATTAAATATTGTATAAAACATTTTATTAATAATTTATAAAAATGTCAAAACTAGAGATTCAATTTAAATCATGATACACTTATACAATTTCCTTAAAAGATTTTAAAAATAATATATAGATTTTTGTGTGTGTGTGTGTGGTAATTTTGTAAGTACAATTTTAACCTCTTTTCTTGCATTATAAAATGAAATATTTCTTTCAGTTTCTTTGAGAAACCACCAACATCAGAATGGAATACAGACCCTCCCGAACCTCCTATTCCTCAGACACTAGCAGTAGCTGCTGCAGCTGCACACCAAATTCAAGTTCCACGCAACAAGAATGACAGACAAGCGTTTCGTCAACAACCCCCTCCAATGAAGGTAGAGCAATTAGATACAATGAAAATTTTAATGACAATTTAAAAAAAAAAATTATTGTGAAACAACAACAAAAATCAAAATTGTTGTTTTTAAAAAAAATAACTTTGATAATTTACAATTCTGAAATTTTGGAAATCTTTGATTGTTTCATATGTTTATTTTCTGTTACATTAAAAGATAATATTGATAATCATTTACACCACTGATAAGTAACTTTTATCTTCCAGGCCTGTCTCTCTTGTCACCAACAAATACACCGTAATGCACCAATTTGCCCTTTGTGTAAAGCCAAAAGCCGATCAAGAAATCCTAAGCGACCTAAAAGAAAAGCTGATGAGTGAAAAAATATTATGTTTCTTTACTTTATATTGCATTCCATATTAATTCAATGATTAAATACAGCATTAATTATTGAACTTTTTTTTGCTTTATTTCTTTTGATGTAATAATTTTTTTTACTAGCTTAGAAAAGTAAAAAAATTTGGTATTGTATCTTACATAACATTTGTCTGCATTTTCCAATAGTAATAAAGTATATTCTGATTTTTTTCACTTGCTGACTACTTCATTGGTTCCATTGACAGAAATTAAAAGTCTGTATATTTAAAATAAAGTTTAACACATGTATAAACATCATTTCTTTAAAGTCCTTAACACTTTGTATGAGCTTGCATCTACAATATTATACCACCTCTACTAAATCACCATGTTTTTATGGTGCTTGTAAATACTAAGCTATAATTGCAAAACATTAATAATTTCAGTTCAAGATTTGGTGTAAATATGACAATTTATAATATCATCTCACCATGTGTTATTACCATTAGTATGATTTTAATTATTTTGTAAACCATATTATCCTTTGTGTTTTAATTCAAATTTAATGTTGATGAATATATGTTATTGGTTAACTTGTAATTGTACCAAGTTGGTATTTCAATTTTTCTCAGTGTTTGGTGTTGTAAATGGATGTGTAGAAAAATTGATTAAAGTATTTAAATTTTTAAAACAAAAAAATGATGTTAAAAGGAAATTTTTAAAATGTTTCAATTATATATTTTTATTTTGTCATAATAGTTTTTAAGACATAATAAACAATAATCATGCATTTGACTTATGTTAATTGTTATAATAGTTTTCAAATTTATGACATTCATTTATCGAAGGATATAAGTCTCCTTATAGAATATTTTTATTCTTACAATTTTGTCCCATTCTATGAGTGTTTTAATACATTAATTTTAACCTAAAGAACAATTACCTATCATAACAAATTAAACAATAATACTCAATAATCGTTAAAGGAATTGGTAATTGATGCAAAAAATTAGAAATAAAAAACAAAGTTTTATGATGTTGTTCTATCTTGTATTATTATCTTGTGAAGAATACCAAATTTGTTTTTGTTTTTCAATTACAATGACATTTATTGTATGTGAAAAACATTTATTTTATATAAAAAATAACTTAAGAAAAATAAAAAAAATGTACGTGAATGATATCCTTCGTTGACATTTGATCTTCAATATTTGTAAATTCATTGAATTTAAATTACAAGTTATTTGGGGTTATGGAATATATTGTTGGATTAAAAAATTATTTTTAGCATTAGCCATAGTGAAAAATTGGTCCAGTGTATTTTGATGTTAAATTTAAGAACTATTCATTAATTCTATAATGTTAATAATACAAACAACAGCTTAGATCAAGCTATTTCACCTCAGTTGTCCTTAAGAATTACTATGCCCAATATATCATGTTATATAATTTATAACGTTAAAACAAGTTTGAACAGTAAGATTGATAGATTTAATGGGATATTACCACATAATGTAGCCTAAACAATTAGGTGGTAGAGGATCAATACCTCTGGCAACAGTTACTTGCTCTTTTTAAGGTGAGAAAATCAATAACAGCATCTCTTAGTTTTTTGAAAGACACAAAATTGAAATGTGATAAACATATGCAATTATATTTTATAAATGTTATCTCTAAAACAATTCCCACAAAATTATTAAAATCAATTTTAAAACAGATAAGAAAATTTTTTTTTTTCATTTTCTACGCTACTAATAGTTCTAGTAAAGGTAAAATATTTACTATTTATTCCTGTGAATAGAAATTTAAATTCAGTGACTTAACTTAAAAAATAAAATAACTACACAGCATTTCATAAGAAATATAAAATGCACAATTCAGGTTGTGTCAAATAAAACTAGTAAATAAATTATATTAAAGCAGGGTACGAAATTAAATAAATTCAAACAATAAGTCTTTCACACAATGACATTAAAATGATTACCTCCTAATTTCACAGGAAGGAAATAAATTAAAAATTTTTAAAGAAAAATGTCTTACAGTCCATTTAGTATGGGCTCCAGATTTAACAAAAGTAAGATTGAGTGTTTAATAAATACATTGCTTTTGACAACAGGTGTTTTATAGGTCATTTTTGGAGACACTCAAAAACTTAATTAACACTTTTGAAGAGACGAAAAAATGGAGTTACCCTTATGTTTTAAATCCATTCTTATTTTTTTTAAAAATTAATTTAAATTAATTTTCACTTGAGTCCTAAATCCTTTTTATTAGTTGTTATATTATTAGTAGTGCCTATACTATGATAGCAAAGTAGCAGAAAACAAAATGAAAAATTATTTCTGACAAATGGTAACATACAAAATCAAAACAAATTATATTTCTTTTTAAAAAAAGGTTTATGTGAATTTTTTTATTTACTTAACTAACGTGCACTTAAGATATTTCCAAAAAATGTTTCTATATCACAAATAAATAACTTTTTATTTTCTTCAGCTTTAATAACATAATTTCTCTGTAGACAGGAAGTTACAATGACTTGATACTGTAATTTTATTGTAAAAAAGTTGAAATAATGTGCATGATGATTCAGCTGTTAGTGTCTTCATATATTTAGGTGAACCAATTGAAAGTCCCATTGCTTCACTATGCAACTATTTCTGTGCGTACTTTGGCATCATATGTGTGATCATCATAGAAATGATTTCTGGCCCGTATGCTTCTGTAAGAAGATAACATTAAAGTATTGCTGTTAACATGTGCAATCAACAGCAGTGTTGTCAAATTGTGCCTTACTGTATTTTTGAGAGCAATGGGAGCATAAACCAGAAGACTTTTATTAATGCATTGGGTGGTTGATTTAAATTTAGTCCGGTGGTTTTAAGCACATTTGAAAAATATATATTTCATCAATAGTTACAAAATATATATAATTCAATCTTGCAATCCATATTTACAGTAAAATAATATTTTTCACAATAATTTTCATTTACTGTAAGAAAATATGGGATTGTGTATCAAACTGAGAAGATTATATCACATAGAATTATTAGCTTTGTGGTCTAGAAGAAAATGAAAGGGGTTAGTAGATAAAAGAAGTTCCAAAAATGTTAATTCAACACAGTAACATACCTTCCAACATAGGGTTCAACTCTACGCATTATGTGAGTGCTTGGGAGCTCTGAGCCATAACTTTGGAGAGTATTAGACTTTGTGAATCCATCAGGTCTTGGGGTCTGCACTCCACCACTCATGTGTCCAGCCCTGTCCACACCTACAGGTGTAGGGTCTATACCGAATCTAAATAGTGAACAGGCTGTGCTGATACTGCTAATCATTATTTTCATTTTTTTGTTTACATGGTGCAAGATTTTGTATCTAATCATCCACATTTTTAATTGCCTTCATAGTTGTATTGTGTCAATATCAAAATGCTCTGGTAAATTTAAATTACCAAATAAGAAAAATTAACTCACAATTAGTTTTGCATATTTTTAGGATTTATCGATTTAAAAAAATATATATTCCTTATGAAAATTTAATGATTTCTTTTTTTTTCTTTCCTTTAAAAAAAAATCTTACCTGGTCATGTAATGAGTCAGGAATCTCATCTTGTTATCATCAGTCTGTACAAATGGTGCATTATTTTCTGTGAAGCCTGTATTCTCTTTGAAGCCAACCTTAGTACAATTAAGTCTGTCTGCTTCAGTTGGAAGAGGCCTTTGTGAGCCTCGGAACTGCTCCCCAGTCAGGCTGAAAACAAAATAGATTAGTAAAGATTTTACACATTTAATGTAAAGGCATTGAAATTGAATTAAAAATTTTCACATTTTTATGAACTCGATTACTTTCAAAACCAATGTTGACATTTTGTTTACTTTAACATATCTCAGTGATTTATGATATTTTTTTACAAATCATATGAAACATTCACGATAAAATAAATTTACAGAACAACACAATAATGTGAGAACCAAACGTATCATTAACAAAGAAGACTTATTTTGAAAAATGTTTGAAATAATACCTAGTTCTGTTGTGAGGCTTCTGCATATTGATATATTCGGCTGGATCTGTTTTGCGAGTTCTGTCCACTTTGGATTCTGGCATATCACTGAGCTTGTCATAAGCCTTTGAAGGAGGGAATAAAAATCCCATTATTTCTTAAGAATAAATCCATCTGAATTATTTAATAATTTTGAACAATCACATTAAAAAATTATCCAACATGTCAAAAATTAACATTGTCTATTTAATTAAATATATATATATATACTAAACTACCAAACAGTTCCAGGAATAAGTTGTACTATAAGATAAACCTAACAGTTGAGATATTGCAGAAAAGTGGCATTAAACTTTGAGTGTGTAATTTATAATCCAAAGGGGCCTTTACTTGGAAAATTATTAAAATACAATATACTATTTATACATCAGTAAGCTTAAGATTATTTAAAATTATGAAACTAAATAACTAACTTACATCTGGAGCTTTAACACTGACATATTTGGGCTTGACCTCTTCTCTTGTAAATCCGGTTCCTCTGTCTGATCCATGAGCAACACCTCCAGGTAGGGGCTCATCTCCCTGACAATGGAAAGCATAATACTTGACACAATAATACCTGACCAATAGTTTTTTTTTATTATAACTAGCAATAAAAAATGATGATGCATCTTCAATGATGGATATAATTCCCAGACATTTCTACCCTTACTAGATGAAAATTATTTTGAAAACAAAGCCATATTTGATGGTTTTGATAATAATATGATGGTGAATAAATAAATGAATGTTTACAAAAAAGGAAGCTTTAGATCAAGATACACCCTGCAGCATAGATTGCGCTGCAGACTTGCTCTTGGATAGTGAAGGAAAGCTGGGAAAGAACGGACACAGCACAAATAAATCAAAACAACTTGAGTGAATTTTGCGACATTCGCACTGCGATTATCTACCTGCTCATCACCCTTTACCATCTTAGCTTGCCAACCATAATCTGCGATTGGCGGAGCCTTGCGAACAAAAGAATGGACTCAAACACACACTTTTAATAATTAAAAAATTATGTTTTAGCTCGAACCCAGGACCTTCCACATGCAAGGTGGACGTGATAACCACTATACTATGAATCACATGTTGTTCTCGTGAAGGAACAATGCAAGTGAACGCAAGAACCATTGTTGGTCTCAAGACCCCAACAAGGGTCATTCATCAATCTTATTTGCAGATACTCGCTTTGGTGAATTATATATGTAGATACTTTTGATTTAAGAATGAAGGAATTGTAATAAAATATTTTTTTAATGTTAGATTTTTACCCTTGACCAAGTTTTGGGTATAAAACTTGTCTTTGTGATAGAAACTCCTGTAGGTCTGTGGGTATACCAGCCCTAAAATAAAATATAATTTGTAATCAATATAATGTAATATGACTAGCAAACAAATCTAGCAAAAATTTACAAGAATAATTGATTAAGCAGTAAAAGTATATACCTCAACAAAATTAATTTGAAGTTAAATATAATTTGAAATATAAGCTAATAGGTTTATGTTCTGTCATCAGTCGATAAAACTTACAGGTTTATCATTGAGGTGCGCAACTTGTGGTTCAAATGTAACTGGCTCATCATTAATATTATGTACAAATCCAGATTTTTCTTGTGGCCCTATTTCTCTTGTACTGAGGTCAACTTAAAAAAAATATTCATTTGATTAATCCCTTAATCTACATATGCAGTAAATATTGTCCTATTCACTGTAAAATTACTTTTTGAGATCTTCCTAAAAGAATTTTTAATTTAGTTACAACTGGATAATGCAATGACACAATGCTTATTATGTGCCAGGGTACATTGGACCACCAGGTGGGCTAGTGGGCCTCTCTGCCAGTGATAAGTTGATGGCCTGGTCCACTTCTGCATTACGTTACAATAACTTAAAATTACTCTCGCATATTAAATCTAAACTAGCAGTTTGCGCTCAATGGTCTTAAGATATGTTACTGATGAAGATCATATACTTCATAGAAAGTGGTAACATAACGTATGTCACAGATAAGGATCATATATAATCATAATAAAATATTTGTTTTTTGTCAGTTTTGGTACTTTTAGCTATGTGTTAATTTTAAATCAATATTTATAACAGTAAAACAAATATGATTTGTTATCCTTATTTGAAGTGAATTTTAAAGATCAGCAATAAAAAAGTAATTCTTAACAGATATTGGATTTTAAAATATTACACACTAATTTTAAAAAAATTATATTCCTGTGTGACAATTTCAAGATATCACAAATGGAAATATTTTTTCAAAATAATATTTTAAAGTTACAATACAAAATAAAACCAGAGAACAGCTGATGAATAAAACATTTAACTTATAACTTAAGTTTAAAGCGCTATTCATTAGAATGTAAAATGTCTTTGCCAAAAGGTTATTCCAGGATACTAAACATAATAAATTTAAAATCATTGCATATTGAATAATTGTCCTATGGGTAGCATCTAATAGTAGGATAAATAAATTTCACTGAAAATTAGTTTTAAACAAAAAAAAAATTAAAAATTTCGTGTGTCATAATGCTCTAATTCCAAGACTGAGATAATTAGGGTAAAGATAATCCCTGCCCCAATGAAGTAAAAATAAGATATGTATGCTTCAGATTTTTGTCCTTTGTCTTTGCTATGCTTCAGTCCACCAATAATCAGACCTATGATCCATTTTATTTTATTGCATTATTGCTACCAAAGTAGAGAAATTTCTTTATTGCACTCATAAAAACCTATAAAATGTTTTTAAAATGTGTAAAACATTTTCAACCGATCCAGACAAAGTAAATAAGGCTTTTTTGGTAATACAAAAATAAATGAGCAATTGTTAAACATTAAAATCTTTCCTTAAATCTCAACACAAGAGTGTCAACAGTATTTAAACAAATAAACATAAAAAGACATTAATTTTGTTATCTTTAGGTGAAGAAGAAATCTAAAACCTGAGGTCTTAAAACATGAAATATATTTTGAAGTGGCTCACTTTACCAACATAGAAAATGGTTTTGAAGTTTCTAACTTGTGCTGAAGAATTCTTTTACCTACCAGCAGAGTATGGGAGACCTTTAAATTTTTCTTGGGCTTCTGTTCTCATATATCGGGGTCCCTAAAAATAAAAAGTTTAAAATCAGTGGTGAAATTTATCGGTCAATGAGGTATTTAAACTTCACACCAAAAAATTCAGCCAAACTATGTTCAATCTGCTTTTGATTGTTCAGTTATTTATCAAATGATAGATATTCAATATCTATCTTCTTTGCAAGGAATATAGCCTTTATAATAAATTGTATTATATAAAATTACTTACATAGCCATGATTTTCTTCCTCAACTGGATCTTTTCCTTTAAGTTTATGCAAGAGGGGTTTATGCTTTGGAAGAATGCTGGCTGGTGCACTTCCGATTCGCTGATCAATAAAATGAACCTTCACCTGTAAAGAACCATTTACTCAAGTATACAAGTATGAACAATCAGGAACTAAGGCATACAATAGGTGATTAATCAACAGCATATTGCTGAAGATATCAAAAGGGGAAGATTTAGGTAGATAGGTCTTGGTTATCTTATCTTAGATATACAGACGCTCCTTCTATGCAGAAGATAATTGCGTCCACAGACCATGAGAGATGATCTGTTGGCAAGTGATGCAGCGGTCACAGGCCACGGCTATAGGGGTTCCACGCATTACCCCAGCCGCCTAACTATTGTCTAGTTGGGTACCCAGTCGGAGCTGGGTGACTCGGGGACTCCTCAGGCCCCGAGAACAAATCCTCACTTTTGTGTGGATTCGAACTCGTGACCATCAGTGTGACAGTCGAGAGCGCTACCTCTCGACCACCACGTCCCACCTATTTCTCAATTATTTTGTTTAAGTAAAATCCAAGGAAAGAAAATCAGGTGCTCTTACAGAGAACTCATGATGAAATGAGGGGGAAAACCCTAAAGATGGAAGCGAGAGACAAGAAAAAAAAATGAGATGCCCCTTGAACCAATTATTGTAAAAGAAGATACAGAACTGGTTTAAATCATGAAATGGCATATTCTTCCGTGAATTAAAAATGATTATAAGTAAAAATTTAATCAAAGCACACAAAATAACATAATCTTTACTGAGTTAATAATTACTATTCATGATATTAATATAAGCGGTACCTCATTTTCTTTTGGCACAGTCAAGGCCTTGTGTCTACCAAATGCAGAAGGACTGTAATGGACACTTAATGGAAAAGTCTCCAATCCTGATGGATCTCTGTAAGCCTGGTAGTCTAATTGGGTTACGGAACGATAATTGCCATCACAGATACGCCTAATAAAGTAAATCCAAGTGTTATAATAAAATAAAATACTATAAATCATAAGGGTTATAAATTATAGAACTTTGGATAACTTAAGTAAGATGTAAAGATATTTTTACTAAGCATTAGAAGCCTTAATTAAGTAGTTAGCAAACATAAAATAAAATTTTACTTTTGATGGTGGGAATTACATCAATTTTTTTTTATACTGTAATTAGATTTAGATTCTTAATTTTATTTACTCCAAGCCTTAATTTTATGGACCATTGAAACATAATTTTAATTTAAAAACAATGTTTAAAATTAATTAATTTCTCACACTGTAAGATTTTTTTTGGTACGACTTTACATGACCGTTCGCTTAAAACAAAATTCTGTAAAATAACTTTTATGTAATTTTAAAAACCATATGAGAACCTGGCTTTTATAATCATAACATGATATGCCTAATAGGAATAAAATTTTAGCAACTATAACATGATATGTATATTTCAAAGTGCTTTAAGTTGTATTTCTAACTATTCCATTTCTAAATTATAAAAAATTGTGGAAAGAGAAACTGCAGCTTTTGTTCAAAGTAAAACATGCCATAATTGCAAATTCTTGATACTAGCCTTATATTTCTGTTATTTATCAAATGTTTGAAGCATTTAATAATTAAACCTGAAAAACAATGGACAACATACATACAGCGAGTTAATTTAAGCATGGGAATATTACTAGACTCACCTCATAGCTGGGTTATCAACATCATCAAGTCTTCTATTGTAGTAAACACCAGGGCGAAAATTACTGAGGTAGCCAGTGCCTCTGTGTTTACCTTGATGAGGTTGAAACTTATCATAGCGTGCTCCATATGTAGTTGAGTTTTGGGTTATGTAAAACTTCATAATATTTGTGTCGGCACCCTGTGACTTCAGGATATGTTTGTTTTGTGGCATTTTTGTTGGTGATTTGTTTGCTTATCCTTACTTCACAGCTGAAAAAGTACATGTTGAAATACCAAAATTAAAATTAATATTATGATTTGAAAAAAATTCATTCTTTAACTCCTTTTTTTTTTTGGTTGCAAATTTTCAATATTGTTATTTTTATGATTATAAATAAAATTATTAATTATGTTACTATGTTATCTTAGGTAGCTAATAGTCCTCAGTTACAAACAAGTATAAAGTAAAAAAAACAACAACTAAGAACATTAGGTGAGCTGTTTAAAGATATTTTAATTGAGTTCCAAATCTTTTATTCAGTTTGATACAGTTTTGCTTGGAGCTTTAGATCTTATTATGTATGTAACTGGACAAATTGTTTTTAAATGGGCTTATTTCTTACAGAGGTCATGAAGTAATAACATTAACACATTTTGTTTTTTTAAAATATTTCTTTACAAGTATATTGCATTTGTATCTTCTGCAAACTATTTTACATTTGTATTTCAATTTTCAAAATTCAAATATTTCTTTACTTTGAAACTTTATTAGGATGTTGTTGCCTTGTTTTTTTTTTTATGGATTGTTTCTAAATGAAAATGTACAATATCTTTGGAGATAGCATTTCATTAAATGACTTTTATATACATGTTATTTTGTGTTTGAAAGCTTTGCCATTTAAATTGTTACTGTATTTTTGTCCATAGAATTTCATGCATTTAGAATTATTTATTAAAATATTTTTATTATGATTATTCTGAAATGTTTTGGTATTTCCTCCAAC
Organism: Radix auricularia; assembly: GCA_002072015.1. Lineage (NCBI taxonomy): Eukaryota > Metazoa > Mollusca > Gastropoda > Lymnaeidae > Radix > Radix auricularia. Next base: position 172,975 of record MUZC01000245.1, read on the forward strand.
TACCTAAAATATTTTAAATATAAATGTTCTTAATTTTTTTTTCAATATTTTATTTTTTGTAAAATATACCTAACTATAGTTTTAACAGATATATTAATCAGGCAGTTACATATTAAAGTGTACATTTTAAAAAAATCCTTCGCAGTTCTGAGTTGTATAGAAAAAAAGAGAGATTATTGTTTATATGTATATTATATATTTAATGTAGCTTGATTTTTGCCTAATCTTTAGTTTAGTGCAATAAAACAATTTTACAAGTTTGTAGTGATTACCAAAAGTCAAAAGTCAAAAGCAATAGTTTCCTAGTTTCCTGATTTAAAAAGTGATTATGTACCAACCACAATGCGAGCTCCATTTCTCCAACAAATTAATAAATAACATGGTGATATTTTAAAGAATGGAAATGATTTAAGCCTAATAAATTAGGTACTTAGATAGTGCTGATTTCTTTCAAAGTTTATTTCATTAAGTTGATGATTAACTGATTAACTTTCAACAATAATAAAAATGCAACAATGCACTGAACTCAAAGGCATTTACTTCAGATTCACACATCCATAAAAATATATTCTCCCAACAAAGTAAAAGCCTACAGTTACAACCTACGGAGTAGCCTACAGACTACTGTGATTTAAAAAAATTCTTAACGCCTTTAACTTTAACTTTAAGTTAACCAACACTTTAACGCCATTTAAAAAAAAAAGAAAAACAGCAATTAATAATCATTATTATTATTACATACTGGCAAACGATTTTTTTAAAAAAAGGATGTCTAAATGCTATAAATCATTTTAAAAATGTCACTACTAACACTACTAATATTACTATTACTAACTAAACTTATCACTTAGATTTAACTACTAATGACTAATGTTTGATTGTTAACACTTGTCCACGATGTCCACGTTCAAGAACCACTTACAGCTTAGGAGTTGGGACAAAAACAGCAGTACCAATCAAACTAAAATAAAATTTAATGGTACATATAATTTTTTAACATGAAAAATACCACTATTTTCCGATATACCACTTAAAGTGTATTTCTAGTTTTACTTGGAGCTCATAATAAAAATACAGAGTTCCAGTTCTTCCAATCGGCTTCCTTGGGTTGCCTAGAAACGGGAGCCATAAGTTGTACTATTGTGACGTATTCCGTCAAGTAAAAAAAAAACTAAATTCAACTCTCTTTTAGTCTTATTAAAAAGTATATGGAGACATCGGCGTCTATAATTTTGACATGAATCTTAAAATATAAAATACATTTTTGGACGATTAATCTGGAATATTCAATATCGTTTTCAATTAAATGGTCATACATTCAATAAGTAATATTTTCAAATATCTGAAGTGGATTTTGTCGCAAAAATGATTGGACTTGTAACCACTAATTGTAATGATACTCAGTGGCGTAGCTAGAGCTTTTGCCGCCCGGGGCGGTCTCCAATATGCCGCCCTTTTAAAGGCAGTCCATAAATGACGTCACGTTGGGGGGGTCACACATTTGACGTTATTCCAAACGCGCAAATTTAAATAAAAGTTCCACTTAAATATAACATTACCGACACTTTATTCAATGACGTTTTAGGTGGTTTTAACGCGTGTTGCGATATTACAGTGCAGCCTTAAACTAAAAACATATTAAAATGACAAAAAATTATTTTAAACATGCTCATTTTTAAACAGAACCTACAGCTTGTATTGGAAGGGGAGGAGAAGGTAGGGCAAGGAGGTTTGTAATTAAGCCTCCTTGGTGTAGGGGGTGAAAAATCAGCCGAAATCACCTGACGTCATTAATGGAAGGCCCCTTGAGTCAATCATATGATGGTTTTATAAATTAATAAACATGAATAAATAATTGTAATTGAAACAAACTTCATTGTAAAAGGTGGTGAACACTTTTACCATTACATGCCCTATTTATGTAAGTAGTAATAAAAGAGGCCGCATAAGCTGATATACCTATAAATACACATTAAAAAAATACAAGATAAAAATTTGTTTTGAAGCCCACAAGAAAATTATAGGGGTAGCAGGTCTCTCCCCCCCCTCTTCCCCCCAATGAGTCAAGAAATATTCCAAATTTACTCCAAAAACATTAACAATTAATATGCTTTTACTTTTTATTTATAAATATATGATTTTTTAATTAAAAAAAACAAGAAATTGTACTCATCAGTATGTTAACATATTTTTTTTATTATTTATACATTTACTTCTTACCTAACTTTCTTAATAGAAAAATCGTGTATTATTTATTTAAAAAATATTTGTAATATTTTGTTCTGTGAACATTATTGCAAAATTTTGTAGCCTTAAATCACATATAATGGGGCGAATATATTTTTTTTCAACTTAAGTTTGAAGAAGCTTTTTTTATTACAACTAGATACACTGATAGCAATTGTTGTAAAAAAATAAAACTTATCAAAATTATAATGTTGGGTAAGGAAATTTTCAATATTTACTGTTGAATATATTTTAATAGATCAAGGGGGCATTTCCCCGTTTAAAAAAACAAACATTCTGCCTCTTCTTGTAGTGTATGTACAGCCAGGGCTGGTCTTAGTCTCCTGCAACCTATGCGGTCGCAGTTTCCCCGCGCTTTCATATGGCCAACCTATCTTAATTTACACGTATTATCCTTATAAATACCTGATCCCTACCCAAACTGGGGCCCACGCAATTCTTTTCGCATACAAAGCTGCATGGGGCCCCGCAATTGCTAAGACCGGCCCTATGTACTGTCATAAAAACCTGGATCCTATCTCTTTCAAACTCAATTCTTCATCAATGTAAATAAAGAAATTTATTTGATGTTCACATTCTTCATTTAGTAGGCTAGATGGTATTATACACGAATATTTTCTTGCAAGGACATGTAAGTCATCACTGTGTTCTTTTATTTTCGTTTATAATTATATCTATGGATAAAAAAACTCTCGCTTTACTTCTTGCTCTAAAAATAGAACAACATCTGAATTTTCCCCACTCATATTTTTCTCCTTGAAACTCTGAATTTAATTGCCGTATCCAACTCTCTGTAACAGCGTTCTGTATTAGCACATATCCTTGTTCCATGAAATGGGTTTGAATAGTTTGTTTTAATTTAAAAAAGATAGGTTCCCATAAATTGAGATATCATAGAAAATATTTTTTTTAAAATAAAATACCAAGTTTTTCACTATAAATCCTTTATATACGAGACATAACTATAAGGATGTTCATTATAATACCCAGGGCAAAACAATCCGAAAATACAAAATTCTAGTTATGTCTCGTAAAACGTGTTTAATATAATGCGCATCGATCGTGAATATATTTTAAAAAAGTAATGTCAATGTAATGCGCACCTTATTGCGCGACATGAAAGGTTGTTGAACATATTACGCACAACACTCTATCTCAAAAAATTAAGATGATATAAAGAGATAAATAAAATAATTTAAAAATTCAATAATTCAATTGCTGTCCATTCGATTGATTTGAAATTTTGATAAATCATTTTGATCATTGGCATGAGTCTGCCTGCAAAATTTCAGCTCACTAGCTTACGTATTAGTAGCTTACGAGAAAGTGGCTTAAAAATCAATCCAAAGTTTTTTCGGCAAGGTCGTACGGTTCGTCGTACGGTCGGTCGGTCGCACGGCTCAGACACCACAAGTTAATGTAAAGGATTTAAAAAGATTGCATTGCATTGAGTAAAATTACAGCATCTGATCTCGTTTTACTAGTTACTTCAGATGTCAATTTTTTAAAGACGCTTGAAATTTTAAAGTATGTATTTTATGGAATTTATTGTTTATTGACGGAGAAATGAATAACCGTTCATTTTTAATGAATACATTATTTTAATTTTAAAAAAGCTCTATGTGCTACTTTAACGCAATAAAAACTAAGTAACTTAAATTTTTAAATGCCCACAAATGCCGCCCTTTGAATGAGTGCCGCCCGGGGCGGACCGCCCCCTCCGCCCCCCTAGCTACGCCACTGATGATACTCACATGATAATATAATATAACTATAGGCATACAGGTTATTTTTACATTAAATATCCTCATATACATACGATTATTGTGACCTACGCTTAGGGGCCGCCAATAAATGACGTCACGCATCTAGAGGGGGGGGGGATTGACACATTGGTGACGATGTGTGACAAGGGGGAGAGGGTTTGAAGAAATGTGACGGCACATCAAAATCAAAAGTCAAAACCCACAACTTGAAATTTTAATTAAATAAAACTCCCACTTAAATATTTGATTGCTAACAATTTATGTAATGACGTTTTACTTTGCTTCACGCGTTTTACGATATTAGAGTGCATTTTCACACTAAAAATATTTAAGTTATTTGAAATATGATCATTTTCAAATAGAACATACGGCTTTAAAGTATTTAAAGGGGTGGGGGAGCAAAGCTTTGTGACGTCATATTAGAGGGGGGGACTAAGTTTTCGTGACGACTTGTGACGAGGGGGGTAAAACTCAGCCAAATGCGCGTGACGTCCTTTATGGACGGCCCCTTTTCCATGGTTTGTCTTGAATTTTTATTGCAGTTTGAATGAGTGTGTAGGTTTTCTTGGCTTGTTCATGCAATCTATTTCTCAACTGACGCCCGAATGTCGAATGCCAGACCGACAGAATCAGTATTTGTATGTTTATAATGGATTTACTGCTGTCAGTTTTAAATATTCAATAATCTCGAATGTTGCAGCTCGTTTCGAATTTGTTATAATTTGACGTTTTTTTTTTTAGTAGGATATCATGCAGAAGATGTCCATTATAACATAGTAATAGTAACATAGGCATAGGTCTGACAAATATAACGTAGAATTTGGGTTTATGTTCTATTCTAATTACATTTGAAAAAGTTCCTCTTTTATAAAGCCTAAAATTTCTTTGGATTTAAAAAGCAAATTATTTCATTAATTAAAATGTGGTTCCATGACAATATACTCCCGTGTATTGTGCATCTTTAGTTGGATTAGCGGTTTTCCATGACTAATGAAGTAGTAGGCATCAATGTTCCTTTTAAGCTGCTTGACCATGCAGCTATATAACAGACATATACATCGCGCAGCAATTTAGAACGAACACACAGTAAATTTTTACAATGAAAAGACTTTTTCTGTGGAGTGATAAATTTGGCCAAAAAAAAGAAAAAAGAAGTTATAACTATAACCAACTTTGCCCTCGAGTTTTGTTATTTTGCACACACACCAACTTACCTTAGAGTAGAGGGAACATGGATTTGGCATTTATTCATTTCTTTTTCTATGAAAGACCTATTCTTTACAGTTGACACTTTTTTGGGGTGGAAAGAAATGCTCATGATTTTCCCTTTTTCTTGTGTATAATTTCTCAGAGTAGTTTTTAAGATTTCAGTATCTTTCTCAGACTCAGTTATTCTATAGATTGTACAGTCATTAACTAATAACCTAACTATTGTCCTTGATGAGATGTTATTGGGGTAAATCATTTATGAAAATTAAGAAGATTATCAGACCTAGGAAGTAGAAAGTTCCTTAGCTTATTTATAGGAATTCTGGAATCCACTTGTGTTTGGGACCAGGGATGTCAAAATATTTAAGTTTTTTAGGTAAACCAGAATGATGAGCTTTATTAAAATACCAGTGAGACCTCTGATACTGCTAGAAAAATTGAAATAATATTACTACTGCTGTACTAGTAATATTACACAAACGTCATTATTATCTAATCCCTTTGACAAGTTATCCAATTAATTAGGTTTCACATGATCTGTTTTTCCTATATATTGCAAAGTGAACTTATTAAATACTTTTGAGAAGTCTAATACTACAAGTAAAATTGAAATAATACTAGTTCTGTTCTTAGTAATATTATATCAATTTCATTGTCATTATTATTTTCTAATTCCTTTGACAAATCATCTATTAGACCAGTTATTTGGGTTTCACATGATCTGTTTTTCCTATATTTTGCTAAGAACTTTATAGCCCCAGCCAAATAACTAGATATATTAATATTATTACTTGACATGTTGAAAAATATTTTCAAACATATTTAACACAAATATAGTTAATAAGAAATAGAACAGAACAGTTTAAAAAAGAAATTTTAATATGAATATTAAAATAGCACCATTGTTATAGAAAGTAATTAATTCTTCTGACATCAAAAAGGCTTTGGAAAAAAAGTGAAACACATAATATATAATTGGTTTCCTTGCTACATATGGATTTCTAAACATTTTCAACAAAATCATTTTAAACAATTCCTAGCAGACTTGTTATAGTATTTAATCTAAAGCACAGATTGATTTTATAAAATTTCCCTTACTCTAAAGGTCTGCCTGAAGCCATTTATAATATCTTATCTTATCTGTATCAGACACACCTCCTATACAGAAGATTATATAATATTATATGACCATCCTCCAGCTCTTTTTTCAACCAAACTTGGTTAAGAATATTTTGACGGTGTAGTATAAATAAATCTTAAACATGCATTTCATATAATTTTTTTGTTGGGTTGGGGGCGGGGGCAGGCAGACCCAATGTTCATCTATGATAATAATGGTTAGAATTCTGTAGACACAAAATTGTATATGGAATAAAAATTATAAAAATAAAATACATTTCACAGCAAAAAAAAGAGGAGACAGTTTCTAATAGTTTTAAATTTAACAAGAGTATTGAAATTATTTATTTTAAAAATACAATAAATCAGACAATAAGTTGTGCAACTCAATAAAAATGCAACTTTTAAAATCTTTTAAATGTACGAGTAAATAATTATAGGCATTCTCTTGTATCTAGATATTGAGAAGAAATGGTAGTCAGAACTTTTTTATTTTTAATGAAATGAGGTAAGGACTAATGATTTTGAGTTGTCCTTAGCAAATTCACAAAAAAAATGATTTAACACCACTAGACAGTAGACAGAGTACTTAGTCAAACAATAGTTTTTATCCCAAAGTGGCCTAAGAGTTATCATACATTTCATTAGAGTTTTCTGTTGGATGTCTTTTTATACTCTCTTTCCAGAGACAGGCTGGAAGGCCTCCTGATGTTTGTTTTCAAATATGAGCCTAAAGATAAAAATTAGAATATATATGTTAAAAATCTATGTTAAGACTTCATTGAATTCAAAGAACCGCAAAATTTAAATAAAGTAAATATTCTTTTTAATGTCAACTTGTAAAATTTTGGAATAAGTGATAAATAATTTTTAATTTCTTTTCATAAAAAATATTTTTAAGTATAATTATTTTTCAGAAATCAGGAACTTTAAAAAAATATTATTTCCATGATTTGTGTTAATTATTTCTCTTTGGTTTGGCAAATGTTAATATTTTTTAGGGTAACTACATAATAAATATTTCAGATGCTGGTCTTGTAATCTTGTTATTTTGTGTTATTAAGCTCTTTAAAAATCCATCAAAGTTTTTTGTAATGAATGTTACCTGTAACGACGTATCATCTCCATCAAACCATCAGCAATGGTGTCGGGCTTGTCAAAGTAGTTGCGAACTGCAAGGGAGATCCTCTGTACATCATCATTTTTGAGCTTCATCTTTGTCCCTTGTCTGGTCAAAGTGTAAAGCTGATGAGATTAAAAACAACAAGCAGGATATACACATTTATTTGAAATGTAACTTTTGTAAATAGAAGTAAGTTAGGTTAAAGAAGCAAACATGAAAATAATAAAAACAATGTAGTAATACTGAATAAATATGAATTATGGTACAATTTACCTTTCATTTTTTAAAAACCCAAATATGATTTTTTGTAAATATTTATATAATTTAGATTTATTTAGTTTCAACCATTCTAAAAATTCATCTATCTTTCAGTATGTTCTTTTCATTAAAAAATTTTTTAATTTAAAATATGAAAAGAATATAAACAGTTTTAAGAAATTTGATATACACCATTTACTGAATTTGAATATATTTAGTTTCTGCATTAATTTTTTAAAATCTAATTTTATCTGTTATAGACACTCCTTATATTAAGAAGATTACACTATATGTTTTATATTTACAAAAATCTCATATATTTCATTTTAAACAAAATTCTTTGACACCTTTAATTTTCAGAAATTTTGCTAGAACTTTTTAAAATTAAAAAATTTGGAAAAGAAATGGAAATGATTTGTTAGTAATAATAGTAAGGCTGGTACTGATTAAAAAATTTTGTTTGAATAATCGGGGAAATATTTAATTGATTAATTTCGATTAATAATACTTTTATAATGCATAAAGATATTCCGTTAAGTTACGGTTCATTAATTGGAAAAATTGGTTAAGTCGCAGTAATTCCATGGCTCCCATTTTTATGATGTAACACAGCGAATTCATTCTGCTATGTAAGAAATAAGAACAAAAAACCTTTTTGTTTACCTGTGCATGTCTAAATAAATAACAATAATATGAGGGAAAAGTATGTAAGTAACAAAATATATAAATTATTAATAAATTGGAGAAACAATTAGAATTTTTAAAAAAAATTAAATAGAATTTTAATTGATTGAGTAAATTTTAATTGATCAAATTAATTTTAAGTGATAAAATTTTTAAATGATCAATCGATTAATTAATCATTAATTTTTGCATCACAAAATAATGGGTTATGTTTTGTACTCATCAATGAGTCTGTGGTTATCATCTACTAACCAGAGTGTCAGCTCTAGAGAAAAGAATAAGCAGAGTCTCATTGCAGGCTCCTTCCATTTTCCAACGCTGTGTCAGAATGTAGGAATACATCTGGGCATCTCTCAAGGCAGCAAACGATGTGTTTGGTTCATCTCTGAAATAATCAATTTATTAATTAAGTTCATAAATGTGTTTCAAACATGTCTTTATTTTATTTTTATTATTTATAATTTTAACATTTCTCAACAGGGAAATAAAGTGTTTTTTAAAAAAAAGTCTGTCTTTGTCTTTGCAAAAATGAAATGCTTTTGGTAGAAAATTCAAGTTTCCCTTTGAATATAAATATCAAGAGATTACATACCAAATAATTTTACTTATTTCATAGTAAGTATAATAGACATCAAATTTTCTTTATAAATGATACATGCTTGCGTCTAATGTCTCACTTGAAAATTCGCTCAAATTTATTCATCAAAGCAACCCTAATGATGTAGCCATGCTTGTTCTTGTGGCAGTCATAACATCCACAGGTTGTCTCCCTGTACACAGCATTGATAAGATTTTCAATGGCATCAGCTACATGGAATAGAAGTGAATAGATATTGTGAATATATTTTAAAACTTGATCAAAATTAAAATACTTTATTTCAATCTACAATTACATTTTCTTGTTAGTATTTTTCTTATGTTTGAAAATGTTAAGACACTCATTATGAGCTTTTGTCTGAATTACCACAAGCCCATGGTAAGACTTAGATTTTTTTTTTTAATGAAGGGACTGCAATTTGACTGCGTAAAGAATATATTTGCTTGAAGTAAGATGACACCTATAATCTGTTTCTTCTGGAGTCTCATTCACAATGTTATAATGGTGTAGGCATCACATGACCAAATCAAAAGGCTCTGAAGTTTTTATTATAGATTTCCTATATTACAATTTGAATGTGGATCATCCAATAGGAACATCATATGTGCATGATAAATTTGGTCACAAATGACAGAAATTTTATCCCAACAATGGCATTTCTTCTTTAGGTTCAAATTCTGAGTTTTCATTCTCTTAGATGAGTTGCCTTCTTAAGTTAATAAGTTGAATCTACCTGGAGTGCTGATGATGTTTTTATTTGGCTTTCTTGGCTTTTGATTGGGACTGAACTCCAACTAAAAAAAGCTTGAGATTTGCTCAGTTAAGACTGATGAGGCCACCCTGCACTCACAACAAAGTCCATCTAATCTAGTCTATTTAACAGAAATAGCTCATGTTTTATTTACAATTGCATCACATTGATGGATTATTGTATTTGTGTTCAAGATGAAGAAGAAAAGTCATAATTTTGATCATGATGCAAGAATTACAATTCTGTAAGAAGGGATGAATTTTATTAGCTGTATTTAAACAGAATAATTATCTAACAGTGAAGATGCAAAATAATGGCCTGCTAAATTTGGCAATAATTTTTTAAAATAACTTAAATGTTAATTATTACTATTAATAAAAAGAAGTTGTACAATATTGACTAAAAATTATATGATCCAAATTATTCTACAATGCTAAATGATTGTTTAAAAAAATGAACATCACAAAAACGATATACCTACCAGCAGTTCTTGAGATGACACCATTTGGATCGCAAATGGAGGACACGTTATATCTTCCACAGCGTCGTTGTTCATCAGCATTTGGGGAATGTGGGTCTGGGTAATCATACACTGACCATGTCATAGGAATTCCATCTCTTGACCTTCCATATTGACCAGAGACTTTAGTAGAGACCAAAGCCACTGCTGCCAAAATTATTATTTGTAAATGGGCCATCTTGTAACTGGAAATATTTTTAAAAAATTATTTACCTCTTTTAAAAAATTAATTGAGTTAAAAACAGATTTTTCCTTCATTTTTGCATGTAATATGTTTCAAAAACTTAACAGTTTAATATTTTACTCAATTAACTCAAATTGCAACCATTTCCAATATAAAATTAAAATTATAGAAATGAAAGGAGAAAAGATAATTAATATGTCATAACCCAAAAATGGTCTTCATGACAACAGAGCTATTTATCAACTCATAGGTTCATTCAAGATACAGTTAATTTTTCAAAGTTTTTAAAATAGAAAAGATTTACACTGTACCTCATAAAAGATAAATTATGTTTATGACTAATAACTATATTAATATTTAGGACAGTTTTAGTCAAGTTTATTGTCATCACATGCTGTTTGATCACTATTCTATATCCCCATGTCAAAATATATATTCGTCTAAATACATTTATGCCTTTTCTAATGTAGGATTTAATAATACTGTGATGCCATCTAAAGTTCCATTTTATTTGGCGTCACTAAATTCTAAGCCAAAAAACCATTAGAGTAAAGCAACTTAGGGAATAAATTAAGAAATTATTGTTATTAATTAATAAATTGAAATTATATATTTTCATTTAATTGAACTGGAGTGCCTCGCAAATACAGGTAATCCTGCAGTTTATACAAGTATATTATTTTACTGCGAAATTTAATGCTCCCAGGAAAACTTACGTTTCTAATTTATTATATGCATTACATATTGTATTTTAGCTATTACAGCGCTAATTTGTAAGTCTTATAAATTTCTAAGGCATTTTTTTCAATAAATAAATATAATACATAAAAAGTGAAATTTTCTTTAAAATATTTATTGATCTTCCGAGAACATTAAAAATCGATAATTTTAATTAGGGCTGTTATCGATTAATTTAAATTTAATCGTTAACTTTTGAAGAATTACCGAATAATTAATCGATAATTTTTATTAAAGATAAAAATAAGATGTATGACGTAATTAAATTGAAAATTTCAAGGGAAGTAACAAAAACAGGCAAATGACATGTTTTGATTTAAATATAAGTAGGTCAATATTCAATATAATGCCAATGAATTTAAATTTTGTAATTGTTAATTAAGTAAAAGCAATGTTTAATTTTTTACATCATCTTCCTTATAAAAAATAGCTTATTTTAAAGTTTAAACTTTAAAAAAAAAATTTTTAATGGAGAAGTTTGTACGTAAAAAGCAAACAATTATTAATTATTTATTAAAAATCGGTACAATTATTTAAGGGATGGACCTTGGTTTTAATCGCTATTTTATCTATTAAAATAATTTTAATCGATAAAAAGTTTTACCGATTAATCGAGAGATTAATCGATAAAATCCGCAGCCCTAATTTTTAAATACTTTTTAAAAACATCTCCAGTCAGTAAATTTATTTTAGCATGGTAAACAAAATCTGGCAAGCAGGGTCAGGGTGCTAATTATTATTAAACATAATAAGACTTACCTGACTTACAAATACAAATTAGGCTGTAATAGTTACATGTATAAGTATAATGCATTTAATAAATTAAAAACGTAAGTTCTCATGAGAAAATTAAACTTAGCTATGAAATAATATACTTTAATATCCTCAGGATTACCCAAAAAACAATAAGCTTTTAATTTTAAGTAACTGGCAAGGCAAATCATCAGTGACAAAAAATTAGGCCCAAACCCAGGCTATCTCAAAATTAGACTATAAATGTAAATAAAGAATTTGATACTTCATGATCATGCTATGATGCTAACTTAACTAACTTATACTAACTATGAATCATAGTCTATGATACTTAACTATGCAGAGTAATACAGTACTCAGTAGTAAATACTATGCTGCTATAACTATAACTAAAACTACTAACTAATAGACTTAAAAAAGCCTACTAAAACTAAAATTCAGCCAGAAAACGGCTAAAATACCTTTTCTCTCATCAGCTCACACACCAACCAACAGCTTAGCTCTGCTGGCAAATGTGTTCGCACACACCTTTCGTCAATTAATTTGTAAATATGAGCCAGAGATAAACGAAACGAGGTTCCTCCTACTACTCCTACGACATCCTAGCGTTCACGCAAGAAAGAAAGCCTGTACTGTGTTGTTTTAGTGCAATAGTAATGCCCCTTAGTTTCTTCAGTTAAATCTATGACTGTGGCTGAAAAGCGGGGGTGGTATATGTTTTTGTTTGTCCAAATCTTTTTTTTTATAGTGAATTTTCACGCAGTCAGCGATACTAGAAGCGTGCAGTTTGATCGTGGGTAGGTTAACATCATAATGTCAATTTTATATTATAATGACTGTTTACTGTGTTGTGCGAGCCTGGAGATGAAGGACCATAATTTCCATGGAAAAAAAAGGAAGAAAGCATTCTAATCTACGACAGAACTGATTACTAATACTAATAATAGTAATAGCCTACTAATATTTAATAAACAAAAATTGACGTGCAAATATAGGTAATGAAATACAGTATTTTCATGTCGTTAGCTTATTGTGTGTAGGCCTAGCTTACCAATAAATAATTTTTCTACATTACATCATAAAAAGCGAAAACAGCTATTCATATTTTGAGATGCTGACTATATTGCACTATCTTTACCGTAGTCACAGTTACTGATACACAAATACAGTATAATGCCGTATACATCCGCCGCAACCCCCTTTTTCTTTGAAAAAAAAGGAAAAAAATAATTCTACACATTTCACTATTTAACAGTTATTATATCCCTAATGGACGAATCGAGAAAAAGTGCACAATTCCTTTTCAGCATCATTTCAGATAGGCTTTCCACTAAGTTTGACTAAGTTAACTAAAAATTCTCTAATTTTCATAAACTCTAACCCTACTATAATTAATAGTTGATATTATTAATAGGCTTTTGCATAAATGGTAGTTTTGCGGATTCCAGTTGAAAGTCACAGTTATTTAAGATGTTTAAATTTCATATATCGCGCTTAAAATAGACCCAGAGGGTGCCTATCTCAAAAGGCATTTTGTTAGGGGCAGCAAATTCTGGATCAGCCAAAATTTATGATAGCTACTTGTGCAGCGAATAATAATCAGAAATTTTCGCCTAAACGATTTTTTGAAAATGATTATAAAATATTAAATAGACTTCGCATTAAAAAAAATCATTCAAGACAAACGTTATAACATAAATAAAGCATAACATTTAGATGGACATTTTGGTTACTTCCCTTCTCAAAACTAAACACTATAGGCGGTTAGGCCTAAATTAAGCGTAGTTACATTCTCACTAAGGTGGCTGGGCCTATAAGCTATGTTAAATTTCCGCTAATCACCCCAACATTTAAAACAATGCTAGGTTCCCAGCACACTCAATAAAATAAATATATTGTTTAGGGAACTTAACCAAACAATTATGTTGTCGTTGAACCTAATAAAGCAGAAGGAATACAATTTCGTGCATGAAAACATGATTTATTATTTTGATGTAAAAAAACAACAACTTAATTCTATTATTTAAACAATTTAAAATGATAAATTCGAAAGGAATCATTCTGACACTGACGCATACAGACAGACTCTCTCTCTCTCTCACACACACAGACACACTCTCTCTCACACACATACATACATACTTACATACATGTATCACCCCACCCTCAATAAAATAAAGTTCGTTCAAGATCCTCTGGTTCCAAGATGGTGTCAAAAAACAGCCGTCTATTAAGGGCCCACAACTGAGAGCGGTAATGTAATCAAGTGAATCACCACGCTGAAGGGAGTGAAGGATTACCAACCTGTCGAACTGCTTCACGAAAGTTTACATTACGTCTGCATTGTTTTCGAAGGATTGGCTCTGTATTTGTAAAAAACAGTATTGAAAAGGTGAAGCTAGAGTTGTCAAGTAGGGCAGCTTCACCCGGTGCATGGGGGCCCGTCCAATAATGACGTCGCGCAACTAAAAAAAAAAGCGGGGGGGNGGGGGGGGGGAGGAGTTTAAGAAATGTTACGTCCCATCAAAACTCGCTATTTTAAATAAAATTTCTGCTTAAATATTTGATTGCTTACTATTTATTTAATGACGTTTTACATGGCTCCACGCGTAATACGATGTTAGAGTTAGAGTGCTATAGCCTTACACTAAATACATCCTTAAATAACAAAAAAAAATATTTAACGCACGCTCATTTTCAAATGGAAAAAAGTAGTTTAAAAAAAAAAGGGGGGGGGGGCAAAGCTTTGTGGCGTCATATTCGAGGGGGATCTAAATTTTTGTGACGAGAGGGAGGGGGATTGAAAAATTGGCCAAAAGTACGTGACGTCATTTGTGGACGGCTCCACGATGTTAGTATCCACTAGGCACAGTGCATGCTTCCACATTTCAGGAGCCTACGAACATTTTAAGGGCCTACGAACATTTTAAGGGCCTACGAACATTTTAAGGGCCTACGAACATTTTAAGGGCCTACGAGCATTTTAAGGGCCTACGAACATTTTAAGGGCCTACGAACATTTTAAGGGCCTACGAACATTTTAAGGGCCTACGAACATTTTAAGGGCCTATGAACATTTTAAAGGCCTACGAACATTTTAAGGGCCTACGAACATTTTAAGGGCTTCTGAACATTTCATATAGAATAGAACTGTATCTTGTATTTTACGAACATTTCAGTGGCCTTCAGATTTTTTCAGGGTCATACAAACTTTTCAGGGATCATACGATTTTTTAAGGTGTTTACGAAAGCCAGAAAATAGAATGGATAAAACATATCTGGAGAATTCTGCCTGAAAAACATAGCATATTGTCAATCTAAATAAACATGTAAGATGAAATCCTGAGCCAAATGGAAATATGTCAACTGTTCTGCTCTTTGAACGAGTAAAATCAGTTATGGCGCCTTCTTATGCCAATGTTATTTCTTACTTTAAGACCCTTATTGAAAATGGTTTAACAGACAATATTATTTTTGTTTTGTTGGTCTACATAGATTTATAAATAGTATATGTTTTACATAAAGAAATTGTTTGAAAGCATGAGAGGTATAGTCAAAAAGCAATATTTGCATTCGAAAACTTGTCAACAACCAATTTTCTATTAGTGCCGTAAGATTTTAGTTTTGAAAACCTTTTCTCACACTTACATAACGTTTAGAAGGGCAGATAGTGAGACATAATGTAGATCCGACAATTTAACTTGTATGACGTCAAAAAGCTGTAATGCATTTCGAAGCTTCAAATTGTCAAATCGCTCTGGTTTACTTATCCCCCTTATATTTAGTTTACTAACACACCCTCACATCCGCTTTAACAACATTTAAGCCCGGTTTACATCTCACCCTTAATTTTAGTTTACTAATACTAACACACCCTCTCATCTGTTTTGCCAACATACCACTCAACTGGTTTTCTGTCTTTAAAGCTAATGAAAAGAGGGACAACTGAGGTCAGTGTTCAGTGCACTCTCCACTTGTCTACATGATGTTGGTTTGTTAGACCACTTGACACCGGTCTGACGGTCAAATGATACCATCACCAACAACTCGAGTGGGTAGCTCGGTAGCTCTGTTAATTAATGTATGTAATATGCGATACCTTTGATAAGAGAGAAACGATTTCTCAGCAAAATTGGAGACGACTTCCTGATTTAGTTTTTTATAACTAAGTGTATAAAGAGAAAACAGGCTCATTTATAATTACATACCACCATACACATTTAGAACCTATGTTTTGGTTTAGTCCAAAATTTAACCACTAAGCATCTCGTGTTTTTGGTAAAAGTCTGTATTATTTATATAGTTTTAAAGTACATTACACTTGTCTTCTTTATGACATTTTTAAGAAAGCAAAATTTAATAAATTGAACTTCAATAAATATTTTAAACTAATTTAATTTTTGTTGATCTATGAATCCAATGAAGTCATTGAAAATGCTAAAATACAAACTGAAATAATGTACTTAATAAATTTCGGTACACAGTATTTTTTAAAATATTTTTTTACAGAGTTCATTTGTTAATTGTAATTTTAAAAAATGTACACATATTGAAAAAATTAACAGCATAGCTTAAAAGTAATTCTCTTTTGTACAGACGATAAGTTATATTAATCACTCCTTTCCTAATGCAGCCAAACGCACGCCAGGGGCTATTTATCACGAGAGGTCATTCATCAAAACCCAGTGGTCATCTATCACTAGTCGCTGTTTGGCCACCCATCGCCGCCCGTGTATCATCTACCGTACCAAATAATCATCCACCAAACAATTGTCACAAGCCATCTATAGATATCCAATGAACACTCAACAACATTGAAAATTGTGTCTTATATTAGAAAAAATCAGCCCAATGTACTGAAGTTCCATGAAACGTTTAGATCTTCATGAGATTTGGATTTATAGCCTTAGTCTCCCCGTCAACTGTTCCCAAGTGCTGTGTAATATTTTTTTTACCAATTGTATACAAGTCGTAAAAATAAACATCTCAAACCTATGGAGCGGTATTGTGTTTAACTTTAATTGCCTGGTGTCCTTTCTGATCAAAACGAGTGGATTTTCGATGACGGTATAGCGAAGTCAAATAATGCGCTCGCCTCACAAGCTGAAGGACGTGGGATTTAGCTCACGTTAAAGCCACAATAAAAATGTCGATGAACGACTATCGCCAAAAGTCCTCAGCTGACCTGGAGAGGAGAAGGGCACCGCCAGATCTACCAAGCCCCGAGAAAGTTCTAATGGAAACATTGAAACCCACGACAACCACGAGGTTATAGGACACACATAAAAAACAACAACAACAAAGTATAAGCCAGCCCTTATGCTTAAATTTATTGAAAATACAATGCACTTGAATAAGATATGAAACAGTTATAATTTTCTCTGCAAATGGAAACATTTTTTTTTATTGAAAGAGCCTCCACGCTATTCCGTTTTAGTTAGTGGTTGCACCAAATATATCAATAGTAACCCTGCAAATGGTAGCGAATGTCGGTCAGTTCTTGAAAGCCAGACGTCTCTCGTGCAAGCTTATAACCTCTTTATTGCCTTAACACTCGACTGAGTGTTAACAAACGTAGGGAGATTGGCCGAGGATCTAAGTGTCCACTTACACTCACCCCACGTTTGGAGTTATGTAAAGTTGAGATAAACTTTCCCTGATGGGACTGCTTCGGCTCTATTGCTTTGTTTGCAGTTTACCACCACATCAAAAATGATTTAAAAAAAAAAAAAAGCAAGTTATGTAGCACTTCATCATACTACGCGCTAGTTAACATAATTGAGACAACGTAACAACAACAACACTATACTGCTGTGAACGATATGCACTTAAATAACACGAAGAACAACTATTATTTAACGTATTAGTCTGGTCATTTTCTTTTATAAAAATGAAGCATCACTGTGAAGACTGTCATCTCTTGGCGCCCTGCTGGTACTTGTTGAAAGTCTAACTCCCCACTCCCCGTGCATGACGCCCCCCCACACACACAGACACACGGGCGCCGCGCCAGTTGATTGTACCATATCTGATTCCAGTGATTGAAAGTTATGGCTCCGTATATGGCGCCCTATCTTTCTTGTTGTTACAGTGTGTTCTAGTTTGCCTCGCCTCATGAGGTGTCCAAAAAATTTAGATTGTCTCTTTCTAAAGTTAGACATAATTTTTCTTTTCTGGCCTACTTCTTTCAGAACATCTCCGTTACATCTCTTCTCCGTCCATGATAATTTTAACATTGGCCTATAAAACCACATTTCACAGGCTTACGTTTTTGTAATTCATTTGTGACTGTCAAGGCGTCACACCAATAAAATAAAACTGGTTCGACGTAACACTGAAGCACTATTTTCCTCACTTCCGTTGTTATAGATTTGTTGGTCAGGAGATTCTTCATTTTATTGAATACTGATTGCGCTTGTGCTATTCTGTTTTTTATTTCCATTGTGCCTCTTCCGTCTGAGGTAAACATTGTTGCCAGATATTTAAACTTGTTGACTTGTTTTAATGTTTCTCCATCTGCTTCTAAACTACATTCTGGGTTGATTTTCTTTTTGGATATTGTCATGACTTCTGTTTTCTTTTTGTTCAAACTTAGGCCCTTGTTTGCACTTAACTATTTTGTCCAACAATCGCCGTAGTTCTTCCTCGCTTTTTGCAATCAGGACCGTATCATTTGCGTATCTCAAATTGTAACCTCCCACAGATATTCCATGGAGGTCCTCTATATGTTTCATTATGTTCTCGGTGTAGAGGGAAAATATTTCTGGTGACAGCACGCATCCCTGTCTTTCCCCAATTTGGATATTTTGGTAGCTGCCGATCTTTTGGTCGACCCTTATTGCAGCTGATTGTAGTTCTTTATGACTCTCAGATCTTTACCGTCTATTTGTATTTTCTCCAACATGTCAATCATATGGTTATCTTATACTTTAACAAAGGGCTTACTGTAGTCTATAAAGCGCAAGTACAAGTCTACTTTGACCTGTATGGCTCTTTCTGCTATCATTCTGATCATATATAAAGCATTACTGGTGCCTTTGCCCTCCACAAAACCATACTGTTCTTCTGATATCTCCAGGCTGATATGTATAGTTGCGCTTAAAATTTTGTGTTAACAGTGTCGAGAATCAAGGCGCACAGAATCTTGGGGGAATGTATTCAAACACTTGTTAGGATACTCTTGTATAGAGCAGACAGAGACCTGATGAGTAGAGAAAGGAAAGTCAAATTAGAAGATGATGCAGAAAGTGGGGAAAATGTAAAGATCAAGAAAGAAAAAGCTGGGTAGGGGTGTGAGATAGACAGAAAAAAAGTAGAGAGATATAGAAACAAAGAAATGGAATCTGAGCTAATGAAAAAAACAACCCACCTCGTTATTCGTCTCTAAATTAGTGAGAAGCTTTGTTTCCCACAGGTAAGGCCAACACTACCTGATGTCTCTCTTCCTCTCTCTATCTGGCAAGGCTCACACTACATGTTGTCTCTATCTCAAGAATGTCTGCCGTAGAGACGTAGCGCCAGGTGACTCCATCGGATCAAATCCCCTGAGATTAGTGCAATTCGTCACAAGTTGGCGGCGCTCTTTGAGCTGGAAATGGCACAATTTCGGCTCGCGATTCTTCTGTTGCTGATTTAATTACCGATTGTAAATAAATACAAATGTACTTTCTGTGTTATGTATCTTAAGACATGAAACAATTTACCCAAAGGTTATACATTTTTGTGGTTGTTAAAGATGTTTCTTTGCTTTTAACACTGAGAAGGGGAAAAAAATTAAAATCTATGTCTTTAAATAGGTAACAGTCATTTTCAATGATGCTGTGTAGAGGTATCAAAGAGGTAGTGTATCAAAGAGACAGTGTATCAAAGAGGTAGTGTATCAAAGAGACAGTGTATCAAAGAGGTAGTGTATCAAAGAGACAGTGTATCAAAGAGGTAGTTATCAAAGAGGCAGTGTATCAAAGAGGCAGTGTATCAAAGAGACAGTGTATCAAAGAGGTAGTGTATCAAAGAGACAGTGTATCAAAGAGGTAGTTATCAAAGAGACAGTGTATCAAAGAGGCAGTGTATCAAAGAGACAGTGTATCAAAGAGGCAGTGTATCAAAGAGGTAGTGTATCAAAGAAACAGTGTATCAAAGAGACGGTGTATCAAAGAGACAGTGTATCAAAGAGGCAGTGTATCAAAGAGGTAGTTATCAAAGAGGCAGTGTATCAAAGAGGTAGTGTATCAAAGAGACAGTGCATCAAAGAGACAGTGTATCAAAGAGACAGTGTATCAAAGAGACGGTGTATCAAAGAGGCAGTATCATGATTTTGATGAGATACAGAGTAGAAAAACGTGTGTCTTGTGATATATGCTTTTATCCCTTTCTCTTTTCTCCTGCGCCCCCTGGTATCGTGAGTATAACACAATCAAACCTCGCGCCCCCTGGTGTCGTATATGTAACACCATCAAACCCCGCGCCCCCCAGGTGTCATATGTATAACACCATCAAACCCCACGCACCCTGGTGTCATAAATATAACACCATCAAACCCGCGCCCCCTGGTGTCATAAATATAACACCATCAAACCCCGCGCCCCCTGGTGTCATAAATATAACACCATCAAACCCCGCGCCCCCTGGTGTCATAAATATAACACCATCAAACCCCGCGTCCCCTGGTGTCATAAATATAACACAATCAAACCCAGCGCCCCCTGGTGTCATAAAAATAACACCCTCAAACCCAGCAACGTTACTCACGCTAAATGCACCGAATTAAACCAGGTTGTTGGGGGAGGGTGGGGTACAGACATCGTCATAGAGAAATTGATCTTCACAGTTACCTATAGCCATAGAGAAGGAATTACTTACATTATCTGCAGCGTCCTCAGTTTAAAAAAAAGACAGTCTCGGAATAGTCGGGTGTGACGGTGTAAACCCATGACTTGGGGAAATATACATATACATATATATTTATATATATATATATAATATATATAAAGGGGAAAAAAAGAAAACTAGAAGAGGTGGTGCTCAGGGCGTAGAAAAAGGGGAGGAAATTCTCAATTATGATTTAAAAAATCTTATTTAAATATTACAAATGACTGAAAGTAATATATAAGCGTCACCTGTCTTTTAAAATGATAATTTTAAATTATGAAATAAGATAAAATTACTTTTTATTTGTTGATGAGATTCCTTCGTACATTTCTCCAACTCTTTCCAACTCTATTCAATATCAGAAGAAAATATTAAAACCGTGTCCTATCTTGCGTTGATCTCTTTTAAAAGACTGACCGAGTAAAAAATAAGTTTCATTACGCAGTACCAAGGGGAAAAAAAAAGCTTATTCGTCTTTATAAATTTTGGGTCTTTATGTGTAAAGATGAAATTATTTATTGTGAGCTCTTAGAGTCAGACTAAGATGACCAATATTTCAACGTATAGGTCACACACTTAGACTTAAACACTTAGCTAATATCAGGGGCAAAAAAGATCAAAGGCGTGTTTCTGAAATAAGGCGCCATTAAGTTTTGTACTGGTAGACTGCATAGGAGAAATTTTCTGAAATGGTATATACAATAATTTGATAGTATGCACTAGAACACTAGAAGAATTATATCTAATGGTCAAGGGTATATAATAGTATAAGTGTATTGATTCTTAATAGTGTTAGTGGAGTTTTATTTAATAGTAAGTATGAGCTTATGCACTACTTTAAGTCTATTCAAAAGTATAACTCTATAAACAAAGTATGCCTTTTCAAAAGTAAAAATCGAACCAATAGCATAAAACATACAATAGTATAGATCTACGCATAAACAATAGTTCATGTAAAAGTATAAACAATAGCACAATGCCGAATACGAAAGCAGTGCATCAACTTATAGAATTTATAAAGCAGCCTAACAGAGTGATCTCCCCAACTATTTACATCCAGGCGGGACCCTGACATTCCAAGCAAATCTCCGGTCTCTTGGTTTCGGTTAAGACTTTCACGCTCCTCTGATTTCCTCTGAAGCCATGGCGATCCACCTCTGTTTCCTCATCAAGTAGACTCCGACCGTTCACCCACTCTCATGTTTCGCCCACAACACTCACAGCGCCGTGTGTGCTATGTTGTCTCACCCCACATCCCCCCCAACCCCCCTGCACAGAACTCACGGTGCACTCTTGGATTTAAGCCCCCGCCAGCCTATCGTCATTAGACACAGGATCTATTAACGGACACTCCTAGCCAGACATCAGACAAGATGGTAAGTCTGAACTTTCGATTGAAGTTTAGTTAGTTATCTTGAATTAACTTGCCTACCTCACAAAATGACATTATTTCATAGGGTTAGAAAATAGTTGTGCACACGCGTTTAGAATGTTCTTAGTTTAGATATCATTTAAAAACAAAATATTTTACAAATTACTAAAGTATTTCTGTACTCCTGACCTAAATTACACAGTCAAGCATTTGACACTTTCTAACTCAGAAATATTCTTAATGCAACAAAACACTGACATTTTCCAATTAATGTTTGTATAAAAATAAGTCTTGGCGTTCCAACAAATTTTCCATAATAAAACTGATATCTTACCTCAAGTCAAACCACAGAAAGTTTTTTAAGGGTCTATGGAAAAAAAATGTTATTTTAGCACCATGTCTCCGCTAGCACCTTTTGTAACCTATACGAACTAAGGGAATAGAAGCAATTTTTGTCGTGATTGATTTCAACAAAAACAAAGATGTTCCATTCTAAAATAAGAATAAAAATATTTCATAGGAGTATCGTATCGTAGATATACAGACGCTCCTTCTATGCAGAAGATAATTGCGTCCACAGACCATGAGAGATGATCTGTTGGCAAGTGAGGCAGCGGTCACAGGCCACGGCTATGAGGGTTCCACGCATTACCCAGCCGCCTAACTATTGTTAGTTAGTAGTCAGGTACCCATTCGAAGATGGGTGACTCAGGGACTTCTTAGGCCACAGGAACTAATCCTTGCCTTCACACCCATCGGTACGCCAGTCGAGCGCGCTTGCCACTTACGTCAATGAATATTCAAATAAAGTTCATAAGCGAATATTAATATTCAAATATATATTAAAACTAGGGCTGCGGCAAAAAGAATAAATCATAGATTAATAGTCAAATTTTTTTATCGATTAAAATTAAAATGAAGTTGATCGATAAAAATGTAAGAAAAAATTTACTTTTTTTTCCAATTTATTAATAAGCTATAGGCTTACTTTTTTGTACTTACATAACTTTTCCTCGTATTATTATTATTTATTTAAACACGCAACATGTAAGCAAAAAAGCATTTTCTTCATTATTTCTTGCATAGCAGAACGAATTAGCTGTGTTACATCACAAAATTTTGGAGCCATAGAATTAGGGGCCACCCATAAAGTACGTCATGCTATTTTGACAATTTTTAACTTCCCCCTCCCCCCCTGTAACAAACTCTCACAAATCTTGGACCCCCCCTAAAGTACGTTTCACTTTTGTACAAAAATATATTTTTTTATTAACAAAATAATTAAAATTTAACATAAAACACCATGACGTCACACATGGCCGGACACCCCCCTCCCCATGTCACAATCTGCCACACTTTCTTACACCCCCTCCCCCTTTCTGGAGCGTGACGTACTTTATGGAATGAACCGATTTCGTGAAAATAATGAATAGCTACTTAACGAGATCTCTATATGCGTTATAAAGATATCATTAATCAAAATTAATCGATTATTTTTTCCCGATTAATCGAATTTTAAAAATTTCAATTCCAGCCCTTATTAAAACTAATGTTATAGGATTAAACTAATTACATATAAAGACATATTTTATCCGAAAACTCTGGCTCAGGCTTGTCTTATCATACTAATTATATACACAAGGCATCCTCTTATTTTATGTAGTATGTTAGGGAAATTAAACATTCAAGTTTCATTGCAAAATGCACGAGCATCGACTAATCGTTTAAGTATCTTTTCCCTTTAATGGAAGTTTTATTTTCTTAATGGAACTTGATCCAAGCCCAAGAATAGTGCCACACCCCAGATTTTTAACGAAACAAAATATGACCAATTATGGCACCATTTTATTTAAATGTTCT
Organism: Radix auricularia; assembly: GCA_002072015.1. Classification (NCBI taxonomy): domain Eukaryota; kingdom Metazoa; phylum Mollusca; class Gastropoda; family Lymnaeidae; genus Radix; species Radix auricularia. The sequence continues at coordinate 197,025 of MUZC01000245.1, forward strand.
AAGTCTTAGTGTTCTTTAGCACCTGGGTGATGATATATCGTTACATGCCGCTCTATAGTGGACTATTACTTAGTTCCAGGTGGTACATCTAGAAATATCAATATTACATTTAGTGTGTCATACCGTGAGCAGAGGGGTCACTACGGTTGGTGTCACCCGGAGCGGTTGATCATGGTGTAACCCCCTCACGACTTAACCCATATAACTCCTCCGATTTTCCCAATGCCAAATAACGGGAACATACAGATTTTTACATTTCGATGTCACCCCCCCTGATGGTGTCACCTGGGGTGGCCCCCACCTCACCCCTAGTGACGCCGTTGACCGTCAGTGAATCACAACACGGGGTTAGAACGGACTTGGGGGAGCAAAGCACAGTTTTACAGTTTATTTAAGTTGTTAGAGACGTCAACGAACAGTGAAGGCGAACCTACGGCACGCGTGCCACCGTCGGCACGCATACCCTCATCAGCCGGCACGTGACTAAAATATTACTTTCTTAATCAATAATCACAATTATACTACTCAATTCAAATAAGTCTATTAGTCTGTTCTTGAGCGATTCACTCACTCTCTTATGGTATTATTCCACTGGCACAGGGTCTAAGCCTAGATTTAAGAATCTTAAATATTGCTATAGAAAGTATATACATAATTGTTGACCCAATATATGACGTTTCCCTTGTATTGGGTAGTCATAATACTCGTTACATGCATGACAAAGAAAACGCAAAATTTGCCAATGGTTGTTAAACGAATTCCAATTTATTGCCACCTGTCCTGAGTTTCAATTTTCAATAATTTCATTGTTAAAATAAACAGATTCCAGTTTTCAGATCTAAACAGTTTGAGGTAACCTATGAATAACTCTAATTGAATATCGTAAAAGGACTGTTAATAATGTGGCAAAAATACGAAAGCTTAGAAGGGAAACCAAACTTATTAACATGCGCTCAGCCAAAGTAAGTCCAATAAAGTTCAAAGGAGAATATGAAATCTTAAGTTCGAAGTTTAGAAGCTTCAATGTACTGAACAAGGAACTGCAAGGCTTGGGAAAAACGGCAGAAAGGATGTTTTGCGAGATAAAAACATTTGAAATATAACCGCATGTTTTTGAAAAATATCTTGCAAGTAGGCAGTTGAATTATTTTCCAAATCTAAAGGTGAATTTTGAAAATTCCACACAATCCTTCAAGTCATGAAGAAATCTACCAATAATTTTCAAGCATGCATTATAGAAGATAAAAATGAGATTTTTATTGGCTGATTTCTACAGTTCCGTCAGATGAAAGGACCATGTGTTTTCTTACTTATACCTATAGATATATCTAATCTAAATTTGAAGAATGTGATCTATCTTGCTCATAATGGGAAAATTCTGGAAATCTTGAAATGGAGATATTGGAACTTCAAGTAAGCTCTACGCGGAAAAGAAAATAATCTAATCTGCGTGCAAGACTTAGAATATGGAGTGTAAAGAAATCCCACAGGACAACACAGTTAATATTTATGAAAATAAAATCCTTAAAGCGTGGGATTCTTTGTCAAATAATTGTAAGTCAATGAAAACACTTGGCAGTGTTATTCTTACTTTGTTTAAATCATCTTATGCGTGTCAAGAACTGGTTTAATAATAATAATAATAATAAAATGATAATTATATAGCGCAGTATCCCAGCTAGGAGTCGGGCTCTCAGTGCTTTACATGGAGATAACAATACATATGTTAATTAAATAAACATTCATATAATACTAACTACATAAATGACAATACGTTATACATCAGCTACGTTAATCATTAAAAGAAATGTTGTTTCATTAATTTTAAAAATAAATTTTGAATAGATGTGTCTTAAGTGCTATCTTGAAGGACTTAGCAGTTGAAATACTTCGGATGTGTGATGGTTTCAGCTTTGAATTAAATCAAATTATTTAAATAAGACACAAGGAAACAGACTGTCAGATGACGTAGTTGCTGCATGTGTTGCGCTTATATTAACTAAGTAATAGCAAAGGTTTGTCAAATTATTAGTATGTATATATACAACACAACTGCAAATTCCTCTTAATTTCGCAAAGTCAACCAATTTCCTGTAACAAAAAGTGTTTTTTTTAATCGTTGAAAACTATCTTCTTGTTTTTTTTTTCTTTAAGTCTATGGACAATCGGAAGTTGTTTTTCTAAGCCAAAACTCCATTTTCGGGTTTAACTGGAGCGGGTTTTGATTGAATTTTAGACACGCGGCCCCAAAACGTACCTGACAGCACGTAAATGACAGCATATATCTGACAGCTTACATCAGACAGCATATATCTGACAGCTTATACAAGACAGCACGTACCTGACAGCATATATCTGACAGCTTATACCAGACAGCAAATACCTTACAGTATTTACCAGACAGTATATACCTTACTGTATATATATATATATATATATATATATATATATACCAGACATCATATACCATGCAGACAGCACATACAAGACAGCCCTTTTTCCTGACAGATGTATAGTGTTCCCATTTAAACAGATGTTGACTATGGACTATGTTACTTAATAATAGTAGTTTGTGAGATTGAAAAATTCCCTTCTTTGGTTTTTATTTTGAAGGAGTCCCCTTGCAAAACCTACCAAATCACTTTTTAGAGTTTTTGAGTAAAAGGCATTTATGTTTGAGTGATTTAGCCGATTCTGCAATATTTCATATTTTTTAACAATAAAATACAGCTTATTTAGTAGGTTTTAAATGACCAAACCAAACGCATAATGTAGAGTTTTTATATTTAAACCAGGAAAGGGCAGTAACTCATTTTCACGCCAAAATCGATTAAGTAGTAGTAGGTTTTACAAGTGGACTCCTCAATTATTATTTAAAATAAAATTAAAATAAATCTTTGGTTAAGGGCTTGAGGTACATTTGAGATATCCAGATACGACAACTAGATCAATGACGTATATCAGAGCCGTACATACGTGTTTACATATTGGAGGCATTAGCTTGCTGCTTTTGTGTGTGTTTGTGTGTGTGTGTGTTTGTGTGTGTGTGTGTGTTAACAACGTTGTTGTTTGTGTCATGTTGTGGCATCTGTTTCCGGGGTAATAAGGAGGGGAGGAAATCTGGATATGACATTAATAAATAACACGTGGGTTCAAGGACAAGAGTTCATGGACACAAGGGAGGATTAGGGTGCGCACTAATTTGACTTATGGGGAGGGGAGGATTTGAAAAAAAAAACAATAATTCAAAGCAATGAATGCCAAACCTTGAACTCATATAAGAGACAAAAAAGTTTGATGTCTCAAGGATGTCCGTGGAAACCGGAAATCTGTGTTTCATTAAAAAAAAAATAAAAAAAACAAGAAAAAAAAAACTTGACATAATACAACAAAGATAAACCTACAGTTTGTTACTTGTAAACCTAAAGTCCACCTTTCTTCAAAGCTGTAGTAAAAGAGGTGATTGCTGCCACAATTTCACTTATATAATCACTCATTTATAAATTCTCTAGCTATTTTGTAATCACCCCATTGCAATATTTATTCAATTAATGTTCAACAAATAAGTAAATTCCAATTAAAGAGCGGTCGTACACATGCATACATTTTTACTACACATCAGTTTTAGCTCTCTTTTATGTAAAACACGAAGAGTTTAACTTTTAAATAAATTATGTTATATTTTTTAATCCTTTATATTAACTTGTGGAGTCTGAGCCGTACGACCGACCGACCGACCTTGCCGAAAAAACTTTGGATCGATTTTTAACCCACTTTAACGTAAGCTAGCGTGCTGAAATTTTGCAGACAGACTCGTGCAAATGATAAAAATGATGTATTAAAATTTCAAATCGATCGAATGCATAGCAATTGAATTATTGAATTTTAAAATTATTTTCTTTATTTCTTTATGTCATGTTAATATTTTGAGATAGAGTGTTGTGGTGCGTAATATGTTCAACAACCTTTCATGTCGTGCAATAAGGTGCGCATTACATTCACATTACTTTTTAAAAAATATATTCACGATCGGTGCGCATATGTTGTTCAAATGGTTGTATTTCTCTTCTTGACGTTCAAATGGTTGTATTTCTCTTCCTGATGACGTTCAAATGGTTGTATTTCTCTTCTTGATGACGTTCAAATGCTTGTTTTTCTCTTCTTGATGACGTTCAAATGGTTGTATTTCTCCTTTTGATGACGTTCAAATGCTTGTTTTTCTCTTCTTGATGACGTACCATTGTTTTAGTCTAAGCTGAGGAAAATGAACCCATGAAATTTTGGTTTTACGTCTTCCCTAATTCAACGCCAGTTACTGACGTCCTATAGAGATCCGCCATGCAACGCTAAAACTACTGTCTTCTTTCAGAGATCCGTTAGCATAACTCTAGATAAGGTCTTCGTAAAGAATCCGTTATTCCTAAAATTGAGAAAACTAAACCTCAGAACAAACTTTTGGTTGTCGATAGTTTTACCGCCTTACCTGGTAATGTTTGTTTCGGTTGTTATAGTTCCGGGTCGCGACTCCTCACGTGGGAGAACTCTGGATTGAAAGGAATTCTCATTTGCACTTGAACTCTCCGCCTCAATCATAATGGCCGATCTTTAGCTCGTCTACACACATTCCAAACAACAGCTGTTTGGTAAACTTTTTTCATCTTGTTTACGTTCGGGTCGCTGGGATTCTTGCTTTAGACTTAGGGCGTAGACTTCACTTTTACAACGGGTAATAATTGGTTTCATATTGGTATTATTCATGGTCGTCGTTATCGAAATTATAAGTTAGAAATGCCTACGTTAAAATTAAGAGCGTAACTGGCGTAAAAGCTATTTAAAAACACCAATGGTCTGAACTGAAGAATGTCAAACATTTTATTTATTTTCGAAAAATAGGTTTTAAATTTTGAAAAAAAGTTAATGCTCGTCCGAATTTCAGCAAGCTTTTAGCATACTTTTTCTATTGAATTTAAAGTAATTGGTAAAACAATTGGTAAAGAGGTTGTCTGTCATGGAACAACTTTAACTCTATATGGTTTGTAAACATTCAAAGTACAGTTAATACCGCATCGATCCTCACATGGTCTCATCTGACACCAACGGTATAACTGATCCCATCTGAAATCATCGCTCACCCAAACTTATTATTAATAGTCCCACCTGATACCTATCACTCAGGAAATTTTGATATGAATAGTCTCCCCTGAATCCAAAGTCTTGAGAAAGCTTGACATAAATGGTCCCACTTCAAACAGGCCATAAAAGACCACATATTTATTTCTAGCTACCAGAGAAACGTTTATTTTGTGCTGTGTGCTAAACTAACTCACCGCCTCAAACAGGCCATACAAGACCACATATTTATTTCTAGCTCTAAGCAGAGAAACGTTCATTTTGTGCTGTGTGTCCATCTAAATCACCGACTAGATTTGTTGGTCTGTCAGTGGTAGAGTCACACTGAGATACATCATTGTTCTGATCGATGTGGTTGTTTTGTTTTTTTTTCCAAAAAGGGCGCCGATGTGACAGGCCAGAATGGCCTCGAGTATATCTACACCCGTACCAAACTAAATTCGGTTTTTAAATCTGTCGATATTAAATTCAGTTTGGAAACTTTTTTTGTTCCAACTTGCGTCCCCATATAGACTCTTTATTCGGGGGGGGGGGGGGGGGGGGGCATTATCAACAATTTGTTTATTCTCTTTTATACTTAATTTTGATAAATCCCTGATAACACTGTACTGTATTATTATTCAGTTCTGAATTCCAACAGCAACAAATAAAAAGATTTAAATTTTCCACGAAATATTTGCCAATAACATAATCGTTTAGAGTTAAATTTGATGAATTGATTTGTCCTTCCTCCTGCAGGCGGCTGGTGTTTACGTTGTGACAATGGCTGTCCTGGCCTGCACGCTACCATCTGGTGAGTACAGTAAAATTGTAGACGGGTATCACAGGTTAGTGGCTATAACAGCCCCAGTTTACTTACCGTCATTTTTAAGTTGAGATATTAGCCAGAGATCTTTGTACAAGAATATAAATCAAATATATCCACTGATCTGATAAGTTAGTTGTAGCTTTGGCATTAATAAGAATTATTGATATAAAATTCAACGTAGCAGTTTTAATATTTAAATTTTTTTTTTATATACATACATATAAAATTAACTACAAAATGCAGAATTCTGAACTACGTATCATGATGCAAAGAAATTTGTTTTCTTTTTCATCCAAATATTTCCGTGTAAACCAACTAACCAACCGTATAATGATGAAACATTTAATCCAATAAGATCTCAACACAAGTGTCATGAAGTCCAACTCAGAGAGACTTTGATATTTAAAAAAAAACAGTTTGTAATTATTTGTTTAATGACATGCACACCTTTTTTGAACACACTTGGGCATAGAAGTGTTTAAAAAAGAGTAAAATGTCACTGAAGTATTAAAAATCCAATTGTCAAATTGTTCACCATTATTCAACTTCTAAAATATAATTCCCCCATAATGTGGGAGGGAATGCAGAATACAATGTAGAACTCAATAATGTCTATACGGCATTTCATTAGACTGTGAACACGACTCATATCAGTGAGGAACCAAGAGGTTTCTGTACAGGTGCTAAAAAAAAACTATCTGTTTCTGCAATCTGTGTTCAACTCCTGATCCTGTTACCTGCACAGCATATCATATGTCTACGGGGATAATACAAGGGGTCGGTAACTAACACGTGAAAAACATTCACGGTTTCGGTTGCCCCTCCTAACCGACAGATGGCGCTGCCGTGCAAGCGTAAACTTAAGCGTAAAGTTCACCTTGAAGGAGGACAAAAAGATGAAATTCTTTATCTTTATTTTTTTTTTAAATCTCTAACATCGTCAAAGCTTTTATTTTATTTTATTGTAAGACACACTTAAGTGCGCATGCAATTAATGATTTGTAAAATTGATTATAAAGTTTGAGCAAGTAGATCTACCTTTAAATATGCTTTCCTCCCAATTTTTTTTTTAAAGTTACTAATAAGAAAGTGTAAGAATAAGGTTTTAAAATAATTAAAATAAAATTTAAAAAATGAAATTGAAAAAAAAGATTGAGATCTAATTTATATTTTAAAAAATCAACGGCTGTGGCACGTGACATCGCTACATCTAAAGTGACAGAAAGGGTTAAAGTTTCAGATCCACATTGCTCGATCAGTATCTGTAGTTGAAAAATGAGAGCTGACATAACGTATACTCATTCGGTTCAACGTTAAAAGAGACAATGGGTACTGTAAAAAGTGTTACTGTCCTGTCTATACATGGCGAGATTCGAGTTCCGGTGACTCTATCTAAAGGGACGTACTTGTACTTGTACCATCCAGTGAGTTCAGAGAGCGATATCTAGGATATGATGAGACCTGCCAGTGTTGAGTTAGTGGCCACCTTTTTGTTTCACCTTTGTACCATCCGGTGAGTTCAGAGAGCGATATCTAGGATATGATGAGACCTGCCAGTGTTGAGTTAGTGGCCACCTTTTTGTTTCACCTGAGCTCAATTTTGATTTTGAGACAAAATTCAACTAAAGTCGATCCCCTTTTTATTATCTGATGGGATGGGAACTGTTATAGCAGTCATCCCCCCTTATCACACACACTCATGCTCACGCACACACAAACACACACAAACACACACACACACAAACACAACACACAAACACACGCAAACACACATAAACACAACACACACAAAAACACACAAACACTCACAAACACACATAAACACACACAAACACACTCAAACACACACAAACACTCACAAACACACACAAACACACACAAACACACACTCACAAACACACAAACACACACACAAACACTCACAAACACACAAACACACACACAAACACACACTGACAAGGAACATCCAAACAATAACCATCTGTGTCCAATTTGTTTCAGATGTCAGAAGTGAAGCTGACGCAATGGACTCCATGGCATCACGTAAGTAAACAAAAAATCATTGTCATTCAAATTATATTACACAGCTACACTGCCGACATTTCTCAATTCGTTTAAATACATTAATTTATAATTTTTTTAATGAACATTAAAAACGTCCATAATTACTGAGTGTTTTACCGAGATATCGGTATTGAACATGTACACGATTAATTTTTCATTAATCTCATACCTTGTGCTCAGCTCTATGAAACTGACGGTTTGAAACTGCAATTAAATTTCAAGTTTCAGGTTTTCTCTTACCCTTTTCAATAATCTCATGTCAATTTGATTCCAGGTATTTACCACATTTCGCGTTCCTTTCTTCAGCGCGCCTGTCCATGTAGTCTTTGGCTTTATTATAGTCCATTTTCTTTGTGGATTCCAAGTTAGGGATTTCTGATGAAGATAAAGGGATAAATATACAATTAGAGTGTACACTATCCTTATCAGTGGCGGATTTAGCCATAGGGCAGGGGGGGGGGCGGGTGGCCCCCCCGCGCACCTGTTCGGTCTAAAATGTCGCCCCCCCCCTTTAAGACGCCCTTGATGAACACTAAAAAGGTGTAGAGCAGAAAAAAAGATTGTTAAATCCGAAACTTTTAATCAATCACTAAACTGCAATACGTCAATATTGGCTTGCTAAATATCGTATTTCAAAGCTGCAATATCTGGTTTGGTCAGTCAGGAGCGTCGCTAAGTGGAAAAGAATAGAGAAGCATTGAAACGAATGTTAGGCGTGACATTGTTTTAGCAAAACAGAGGACACAGAGAACAATCTTGCTTAATTGATGGTAGTTGTAGAAATACTGGAAATTTTCTTTAAATGTTAAGTTTATTAGCCAACTATGATTCCACTTTAAATAGTCACCTAAAGTTTTAAAAGAAAAATGAAATTTATTTAAGTAATGATGTGCAAATTCATTTAATTCAATCATTTGCACCTGAATTATCATCAGCAATTGATAATAAAGTTAAGTCTTCACATTTCTTTTCTTTAATTATTGATTCAACCATTAATATATCTAAAATTCATCAGATGTCACTTTACGTTCAGTTTTAAAATTAAGAAATGTTGAGGAAAGATTTATAGGCTTGTATACTTTGGTAAACAGAAATGCTGCAAACCTGCATTTGCTTAGAAGATTCTAACGGAATTACACATTACAAAAGCGAAACATTGACATCACAATCTGTGGAGGAAAGGCATATGATGGCGCATCTGTGATGTCTGGAATTAAGAGTGGACTTAAAACTTTCACCAAATGTCCCCATGTTTTGAATTTGGTCACTATCGAAGCAATTTCTGTACACAGTAATGTACAGTTGTTGTTTTTTTTTTTGGCTCAGCTGAAAGGTTGTATGCATTCTTTACGTCTACTTTACCACGTCTACATACTCTTAAAAATATCATAAATGTCAATATGAATTAACAGTAAAAAATCAGAAATGACTTTCTGATACAAGATGGACAAGCCATAAGCATGCAGTCGATGCAGTTGTTGGATCATTCTCTGCTATTCTAGCCGCTCTTGAAGATATAAATTCAGGGAAATCAACATAACATAGAGGAAGTGTCGGAAGTCAGAGCAGAATCTGTGGGACTATCTGTTTTAATAACAAATATTCTTTTGTTTTTTCTGATGCTATTTTTACAAAAGCTGGTTGATATTTTTGTGTTATCCAACCACTTGTAGTGCAAGAGTATTGACATTGCAATTGCAAAACGATTGATCGATGTTTGAAGAAATAAGTTTGTTGAAAAGAGAAGCAATCAAGCTTTTTAAAATTGTGAAACTAGATGTCTAATCATCTGTTAACAAAAATTGTTCCAAACTAGATATTAAGAACAACATTTAAAGAAACTTAAATTTGCAAAAACTAAAAGTATGGCAGGTGAACTTAGTAGAGATGAAAGGGCTGATGATCCAACTACTAGTTTTAAATCTGAAACATACTTCACTATATTGTATACACTTCGAAAATAATTAGATGATCGATTTAATGACTTTAGGGGCACGGCTATTTATTTCTATTGTATTGATCCATCAAAAATGTTGGAAGAAAATAAAGATTCTCTTTGAAGTTGATGCAAAATTTACAAACATATTAACCCCGAAGAAGCAATCGTTGAATAGTATACCTTCAAAGATTTGTATGCATCACAACGTCCACCAAAACGTCCATCTTAACATCCATCACAATGTCCATCACATCGTCCATCACTATCTACAACTAGTGAGCTACAACTTAAAGACTTTCTACCATTCTTGTTTGAAAAATAAATGGCATCAGGTCTCCCTAATTTGTCAATACTCTATACAAATTTACTTGAATCTTCTTGGTAGCAATGATTAAAAATCATAAAAATTATTTGCGCTCAAAAATGAAAAACGAACGCCTGTCTGGATTGGCAATAATTTCAAATGAACATGAGAAATTTGACTTTGAATCAACGATAAATCGTTTCGCCTCACGTAGAAAGGAATTTAAAGGCTCAGGGCTCTATACAAATTCGCATAAACTAAGTTTCTTTCTTAGATAAAAAAAATATACTATTGAAATAAATATACGTCACTATTTTGAAAACATATCTGTTTATATTGTTTCTTCTGTTTGTCTTGTTCGATGATTTGGAAAATTTAATAATTAGTAGGCTCATAATTATTATTTCTAGGGCTGCAGAAATTAATGATTAATTTCTCGAGTTATTATTAAAAATGTTTAAAGATTAAATTATTTTTAACGATTAATTGACACATCACTTACAAATAATTGGAAGTAAAAAAAAAGTATATATAAACAATTTTTAAAAATAGTGCCTGATAAATAATGAATTTCCTGAAGATGACATGTACATTTTGGTTTTAAAATATTGACTGACGGGAATGTTCAAAATGTTGATAAAGTTTGCCTACTTATCAAACCAAATGAAAAGCGTATGAAGCTAATGGCAGTAATAGCGTTTGACTTAGAGACAGAAATGACGACAGCTCTTCTGATGAATTACTGCGTTACAAAATGGAGATGAACGTTCTTGAATCCATTAATTCAGTACAATGGTGGAAAGTTAATGAACACCAATATCTGATAATGTCATTCCTTGCCAAGACCGTTTTGAGCATACCAGTTACATCAGTTCCATGTCAATGATTTTTCAGTTCTGCTGGTTATATTGTCAATTAGACCCGCTCATCACTTGAACCAATTAATGTCAACACACTTTTGTGTAGTTGGTGAAAAGTTGATGTATAAAGGAGACATTCCAGTGTTATTTAGATTTTTACCAGAACGTAAAATAAGTGTTACTTATGACATCATAAATTAAATTTTTTGGCTTTAATCGAAATTAACGTTAATTTTTAAAAAGTTAACAATTAAATTTAAATTAATCGTTAACAGCCAAAAATCTGTATTTAGTAAAATTTTCGGCGCCCCATGAAATCCTCCTCGCCCCTCCCCACGCAGACAAAGCTAAATCCGCCACTGATCCTTATCCAACTTTTGCTATGACGTCTCAACAATGATCACGTGGTCTATGTTCTATGCAGTAGTTCTTTGTTGACCGTGCTGTTTGGCTATTTCAAAGGCGTTCTGTTGGGTCTGTACATATGTACGATCGTGTCTATAGTTTTAATTTCGTGCCGGTTTTCTATTCTCATACGTGGCATCGTATTCGTATCATCCCATGAACCTAAGCTAACTGCCTTGAACTAGATGCTTAAAACGTAATCTGGTTTTGGCCACAATGCTAGCTTTGAGGGATGAAAGCCCTCTTGTACCAAGCCTAGGCTAGAACTCATTTTCATGCCAAATTGATGTTTTCCAAACAATTTAGGTTTCTACAGTTGAGCTAGCTGGCCTCCCGCCAACACACCTCCATATATATCATAGCCCCGTATTTAGGACCGGCAATAGCTGAGTAAGAAACATTATCTACCTCATTGAAAACAATGGAGTTAATAATAACAGGCATCCCTAGTAAATTGTGGAGGTAAAAAATTGGATTTGGACATCAAACTTAATCTATACGCGCGGGAACAAATAACCTTGACCTTGAGTTGAGGTGATATTCGTCTGTTCAGCACCAGTTCAGAAGAAGCATAACCGTGGGAAATGAAAAGGGAGGTTACACAGGAAGGGGGCACAATTTTATGCCGAGTGCAAACGTAAAATTCGGAATGAACTTACGATTTGCAAGTGTAGAGTTTTGTTAAGTGCGTTTGTTGAGATATGTTACGCGTTAATATGTATGTATGGAGATAAGCTAAGTTTGTGTGTGGATACGGTAGGTATGTGTGTGTAAAGTGTGGATTTGTTGTAGGTGTACGTGTGGAGGTACAGTAGGTGGGATAGGATGGAGTTGAAAGACACTAGGGCATTGGATTTCCTGGAGAGCGTATCGGAAGGTGTTGAAGAAGTTGGTATTTTAGGCCCATGTATTTGAGGCCCATGTATTAGAGGCTCGTGTATTTTGAGTTCCATGTATGTGAAGCCCATGTATGGCAGGCCCATGTATTGGAGGCCCATGTACTTGAGGCTCATTTACTTGAGGCCCGTGTATTTCAGGCCCACGCCACCAAATGAGTTGCCTTTTAGATGCATCAAATAAAGAAAAATAAAATATATTTTTAACTAGTAGATTGCAGATTTATATGAACATCCGAGCATCGATATTCTGAATTTGTGTTCATTTAAGGACAGTAAAGAGGTAACAGAGATAATAAAGTACATACACATTGTCAGAGGATAATTAGTAGAGCGCGGAATAAAAATGAATATTTTAAAGGCCTCATTGACATAATTAAAAGCAAAATACTATCAGGTTTAACAGGCAATAGACATTGGTGAAACTAGACGGTTCAACAGATCAATTGATACTAAAGCATTCTATCAATCTTTGAAATGATTTCCCAAACTTGTTTGATTTCTGTCTTTTGTTAGTCTCAACGCCCCATACACCGTGTCTTCTAATTGGCCGAGTCCAATGTTATCCTAAGTTGGCAGACGTACAGTTCCTAGGCTCGTAACCTGTAAGATAACACGGTGGAGCACATGTTGAGAGAACATCACAGACTCTCTCGGTCAATAGGTGGAGTTCTGACGTCACATTCAGACTCTCAAGGTCAATAGGTGGAGTTATGACGTCACATTCAGACTCTCTCCGGGTCAATAGGTGAAGTTCTGACGTCACATTCAGACTCTCTCGGTCAATATGTGGAGTTATGACGTCACAGTTTTTAAATGTTAACCACTATTTGTTGCTAAACGGGTCCCTAAATGAATAGGACAAAGCCATTTTTGTTAGCCTCAGATGCGACTCCCCTTTTTATGGTGGTTAAGTTTCTAACGATGCTTAATTCATGTTGAAACGTTAACTAAATTATTGTGAATCACTTATTACATCTTTCGGGAAAATTTCGATACCTTCATATTGAAATACTCACCAAAAACATCATTTTAGAATTCACATAATAAGATACTGGTGATGTGTTGAGGTTACCACGTATACAGGACAGTAATATGAACTGTTGAGGATGTATAAAGTACTCACGTGAATTAATTATTAAAAGAATCGGTGTGTTTCATTCTTATTTTCTTTGTACAGACCCGATATAATTCCGGTTGATCGTAAGTCTTTTCTGTATCTATATGACTTTGCTCCGTGTCAATTAATGAACATACCAAAAAAAATCTCTTACAGACCATGAAGGTCCATGGGAACAAGTGAAGTAGCGTTCACAAGTTTCAATGACCACTAAAGAACATGGGATTGTGTGGCTAGCACAATGCCCCGGGGCCTTGCCAGATCCGCGGTTTTTTGAACCCGCGACACGGGTTCTTGCAGCGGTTCAGTAGTCCAGCTCGCTACAACTTAGACCACCACGCCCACAATGAACATACAAATTATGTTTATAAATTAATTTGTAGTAACCGAAAGACTGTCGCTGATAGAGAAAACGTTCCATGGAATTGTGAAAAGAATTATTTGTTTAAAAAGTCATCCCTCAAACAGATATGAAAAGGAAAACAATGCTCAAACATTGTGTTGCTAATTGCTCTGTGCTCTATGTTTCAGAATGTGTTAGTTGCGCTGTTAACGGAAAGCTGTATAAAGGTCATTCCAGATTTACCTACGAGGAGGGTTGCAATAGGTGAGTATCGCGAGAAAGATTGTGTCGGACACATAATCACACTAAGAACTTAAAAAAATCAAACTTCTTCAAGTTTAAAGACTTTAAAAAATAATTAGTCGCATAGATCTACTCCTTCTTGAGCAAGTAATTGAAATTATTACAAAACTAAATAATGCTGGGACAAACTTAGGGCCCTACAAGCTCTGCGTAACATAATCTCAATGACAGGAAATAATATGAGGCCTTATAGGATTACGTTGAACAACGCCACCCACCCCCCTTAAAGTTAATTCATCCATGCACAAATTGACACCGGCTCTGTTCTTTCAACAGGTTCCGGTGTACGTGCCGCTGCGATGGATCATGGGAATGCCCAGCCCAAGACACGGAAGACATTTGTGGCACTGAACGCTCGAGAGACAGAGAATCCGCGGCTTCCGGTTCATCGTCTGCGAGGTCCAACACCGCAGGTTCCAGACGCGAGTGTATGAAATGCAAGATCGACGGCAAGGAGTACGCGGGAAATTCGTACTTCAGATACGTTCAGGGCTGTATCACGTACGAAAGTTGTATTTGCCACTGCAATGGTTCCTGGGTGTGCCCGCCAACGAGAGCTAGAAATACTTGCACGGGTTCCTCGACTTCGTCCGAGTCATCATTGTCGTCATCATCTTCAGAAGGTGGATGGAGTAGCTCAAGCTATCGGAACGCTTCCACGGAATCGCGAGAAGAGAGGCGAGGCAGCGGCAGCAGCAGCAGTAGCAGCGAGAGTCGCAGCAGAGAGGAGGAGAGGAGGGTTTCAGCCAGCGAGGAGAGGCGTCGAATTGAGGAATCGAAAATAAGGAACCAGTGCCGCAACTGCACGGCTGACGGGCGGAACATCAAGGGAAACACTTACTTCGAGCTGGTGCGGGAATGCCAAAAGTTCAAGTACTGTATATGCTACTGTAACGGCTCTTGGAATTGCCCGGCAAGGTTAATGGAAAGAACTTGCGAAGACAGAGAAGAGAAGGAGGCTACCTGCAGGACGTGTTCCGTTAGAAATAAAAACTTTGCAGGCAACAGCAGCTTCGAGTTCACCGACGGCTGCATAGAGTACAAGAACTGTGCCTGCAACTGTGATGGCTCATGGTCATGCCCGGATTCTGGAGCCAGAAATATTTGCGGAGCGGAGAGAGACGAAACCGAGGAGGATTCCGCTAGGATGATCTGTCGGGAATGTGAAGCTAAAGGCCAAAAGTTCCCATCGAATGATTACTTTGACCTGACGGATGGTTGTATCGAATACAAGAATTGTATTTGTTACTGTAATGGATCATGGTCGTGTCCAAGTAGTGGTGCCAAAAATATCTGCGGTGGACGATCTGTTGACACAGGTAGAGATGTTGAAAGCAGGGAAGCCGCTGAATTGGAGAGAAATGCTGAAATCCGAAGAGCTGAATTGGAAAGAATAGCTGAAAGTAGACGCATCACTGAATTAGAGGCAGAAAGGAGAAGAACTGTTGAAATAGAGGCAGAAAGGAGAAGAACTGTTGAAATAGAGGCAGAAAGAAGACGAACTGCTGAAAAAGAGGCAGAAAGAAGACAGACCGCTGAAATAGAGGCAGAAAGAAGACGAACCGCTGAAATAGAGGCAGAAAGAAGGCGAACCGCTGAAATAGAGGCCGAAAGACGACGAACCGCTGAATTAGAAAGAGCTGCTGAAAGGAGGCGAGCCGCTGAGCTAGAGGCAGAAAGAAGACGGGTCGCTGAATTAGAGGCCGAAAGGAGGAGAGCAGCTCAGTTAGAGGCTGAAAGCAGAAGAGCCGCTGAGCTGGAGCGCATTTCTGAAACTAGGCGAGCCACTGAATTAGAGGCTGAAAGGAGGCGCGCCGCTGAATTAGAAAGATTGGCTGAAAGGAGGCGAGCCAATGAACTTGAGGCTGAAAGGAGACGAACAACAGAAGTAGAGGCGGAGAGCAGACGAGCTGCTGAATTAGAGGCCGAGAGGAGGCGAGCAGCAGAATTGGAGAGGAATGCTGAAACTAGGAGGACGTCTTGCAGGACTTGTGAAGTTCATCAAAAGACGTTCCCAGGAAACGAGTATTTTGTTATTCGTATAGACTGCTTGGAATTCAGGGGTTGTTTTTGTCACTGTAACGGAACTTGGTCTTGTCCAGAAGATTCTACCAGAGACATTTGCCAAAGGGATACAACCCCTGCTCCTGTAACGCCCTCCGTGACAAGGGCAAGTAAACCTGTATGCAGAAATTGCCAGGCCTATGGACAGATCTTCAGGGGAGATAATAACTTTGATGTTACAGACGGGTGCACTAGCTACAGGAACTGCTTTTGTAGTTGCAACGGGACGTGGAATTGCCCGGGCCGATATGCCATCAACACTTGCAACAACCCCGACCGCTCGGGGCAGCAAGGAGCAAGCTCCGGATCATCGGAGCCACTGACCGGCTCTCACAACGTGACGGTCGTGTCTGGTCAGTGCTTGACGTGTAACGCCAGAAATAAAATAGTCAGGGGAAATTCCCGATTTGAACTGAGGGACGGCTGCACGGAATACCGTAACTGCATCTGCCGGTGCGACGGTTCGTGGCAGTGCCAGCCCCAGCACTCCAGAAACGTCTGCCCTGAACAAAACCGCACCTCTTCCACGTCGGAGGCGGTATCAAGCACGTGCACTCAGTGCAGGGCCAAGGGGAAAATTGTCACCGGAAACACCATGTTCGAACTGATTGATGGCTGCACGCGCTACACTTCCTGTCGCTGTAACTGTGACGGAAGCTGGCAGTGTTTCCCGCAAGGAGCCCAAAATATTTGTCTGAACAACGGCACCTCGGGCAACGAGGTCTGCTCCATGTGCGAGCCACGAAAAGGTCAACTGTACCATCCCAACACGAAGTTTCAGTTCACTGAAAACTGCGTTCAGTTCAACTGTGATTGCCACTGTAACGGAAGCTGGAACTGTCCGGCCCAGAAAAGTCGTTGGGTTTGCACGGACAGATGTCTTCAGTGCGAGGTTGACGGGAGACTCATCCAGAATAACACTGTGTTCACCCACAAAACGGGGTGCCTCGAGTACACCTGTGATTGCTTTTGTAACGGCAGCTGGTCGTGTCCGGGGAAAACGGTCCGCAACACATGTCCGGTCGGTGTGAGGAACAACTGTAATAAATGTTCGATTAGCACGCCAGAGGGAAATGTAGAGTATGAAGGTGAGTCGGATTTCGTTATCCGGCAAGAATGTGTGCATTTCAAGTGCAGGTGCAACTGTGATGGCAGCTACAACTGCCCTTCTAAAGACGCAAGAAACACTTGCCGTGGCGAGACCCTCGGTGGTTGCCGCAGCTGCATGGTCTCTGATACTGAGTATTACAAGGGCGAGACCAACTTCACGCTGAGGAAAGACTGCACGCACTTCGATTGTAGATGCAACTGTGACGGCAGCTGGAATTGCCCCGGTGAGTCGGCGAGGGATGTTTGTCTCGGCGAGGTGCCTGGAGGTTGCCGTGTCTGCAGAGTGTCCGAGACAGAGCGCTACGCGGCCAATCAAGTATTCACCTATCAGAAAGACTGTCTCAGTTACAAATGTAAGTGCAACTGCGACGGTGGCTGGTCTTGTCCGGGAGAGGACGTCAGGGATGTTTGTAAAGGGGAGGTTCCAGGCGGATGCCGATCTTGCGTGATCTCCGAAAACGAATTTTATCAAGGGAACTCAAACTTTGAAATGGTGAAGAACTGTATCCACTACAAGTGCAGGTGCAACTGTGACGGCAGCTACAACTGTCCTGGTAAAACAGCAAGGAGGGTCTGCAAAGTAGGGGAAAGTGAACCCGAGACCACGCCGGCTTGCAAGACTTGTAGGATATCGGAAACAGAGCAGTTTAACGGAAACTCAAATTTCAATCTAGATAGAGGCTGCACTCGCTACGATTGCACGTGTAAATGTGACGGCAGCTGGCTGTGTCCAGCAACAAAATCCCGTGACATTTGTAGCAGTGCGGGCCAGTTGAGGGCCTCCAGGCCAGCCCAATGTAAGTCGTGTAGAATAGGATCCGATGTCTACCCGGGAAACTCAATGTTTAAGTTCACCAGGAGATGCCACCAAATCGACTGCAGCTGCGCATGTAACGGGCAGTGGACATGCGATCAGAAATCATCGGTCAATATTTGCCGACTGAGGCAGGAGTCGAACGGGGCCAAATCATTGATTTCAAGGGCCAGCGACGTGCAGAAAAGACAAGACTTGACTTTTTCTAGCCAGTCATCCACGAGGCCATCTGAAAGCGGAACATCCTATACACAGACAGACATCGAGCCACAGAGAGGCTTGAACACTAGGGAGCAAGAAGTTAGATCCAACACAGATACCAGGAGCAGCTGCAGGGCATGCGTCTTGGGCGGGAGACAGTTTCCACCAAACGAGGCTTTTTCGGTTGACCAAGGCTGCACGAGGCTCAGAAACTGCTTGTGTTACTGTGACGGCAGGTGGAAGTGTGCCGAAGAGATCAACATCTGTGAAGGTAATCAAAGAGTTTTGGGTTCTTCAACGTTGAACGTGCAGACCAACGCGCAGCCCAGTCGAGAGGTTTTAACTTCGACGGGTTCTAGGACATCTGGCAAAAAAAGCACGATCGAGGTCGACTCATCAGCTTGGGTCTTTGTTGATGGCAAAGACAACACGTACGTTAAAACAGCAGATGATAGAACCGGTGGAGGCTATGCCGTTAAAGTGGATACGAGATATAACCCAGCACAAGGATCGGAAAACAGCCAGTTTGGTCAGTATGAGGAAAAATCTTCAACGATATACACGTCATCTGGGTTGTCCCCCGAGTCGTCCTTGACCCCTGTGCACCAATCATTGCCAGAGGACAGTGGGTCTGAAGTGATTAGAACCGATGGACAGTGTCAACGCTGTCAGGTGGAGTCTAAGACCTACCCATCTGGTGCGCACTTTGACATGCGACGAGGCTGCGTAGTCTACAAGTGCACCTGCATGTGCAGCGGCTCTTACAGGTGCCGGCTAACCTCGGACAACGCGTGCACCGCCCAAGAGAAGGAAGCAACCTGCGGTAACTGCATCTACAATCACATGGTCTTCCCGGGCAACATGGGCTTCACCGTCAGGGAGGGGTGTGTAGAAAAAGAGTGCAAGTGCGAGTGCGATGGCACATACACGTGCCCCACGTCCACCCCGATTCAAGGTTGCTCTGCTGACTTTCCCTCGTCCGTCATGACGGCTTTCAGCAACGTTTACCCCGTTCAGCCAGGGATGGCCCAGGCGGGAAGCCCGGCTTCCTGTACAACGTGTGGACCTCTCGGCACTAATATTCTCGTTTATCACCAGCCATTTTTCCCCTCGGCCGGTGATGGCGGTGGGTTCGTTCTTCAGCCGAACCTTGTAGATCAGGGACAGGGGAGAGGCAAAGGTCAATGTTCTGGTTGTTTGATAGATGGTATTGTGAGAGCCGGGAACTCCACGTTCACCTTCATCAAAGACTGCATGGAGATGAACTGTTACTGCGCGTGCGGTGGACTGTACAAATGCTCGGGTCGTCAAACAGCTAATTGCAACGCAGGAATGCGTCCCGTCTCCCATAATCCCCAACCCGAATGTGTTACCTGTTTGGTTCAAGGAACGGAGTACCCCGCCAATGTCAGATTTTCCTACAGGGAGGGCTGTAATGAGTTTCAGTGCTCGTGTAACTGTGCCGGGAGGATGACGTGTCAAAATCAACCAATTAACATCTGCCCCCCGGCGACCAGGCCTGAAAGGGGACGAATGGTCGACCCACTCACAGCCAGAGAAGACGTCTACGCCGCTGATCAAGCGCGCGCTGGTGCCACCGAGGCGAAGGTGGTTGGGGAGCTGCGAGTGTCCGACGTTGCAGCGAACCTGAGGACTACCACGAGAGAGAACTGTTACTCCTGCGAGATTCACGGTGTCACATACCCTGGCGGCTCAAAGTTTTTCCTGCGAGACGGCTGCAATCAGCGGACGTGCAACTGTAACTGCGACAGGTCGTGGTACTGCTCCAACGACGACATGATTGACATCTGCAAGCCCAAAACCCAAGACGACAGCCGCGCGAGAGGTTGCAAGGAGTGCATCGTGGACGGAGAGGTCTTCATATCACAGCAAGATTTCCAGCTCAACCGTGGATGCTTCCAACACAACTGCCACTGCTTCTGCAACGGCACCCACGTATGCCCCAGGGACCAGCTCAAAAACATCTGTGCGGCAACACATTCATCGGCATCTGCAGCATCCGCAGCGGCCCTGTCTTTAGGCGCTTCCTCGGTGTCAGTCGGGAACACAAGGACCCAGCCGGTCGCTCACCCCAAGGGTCCGGCAATCACCATCGATTCGATACCCGGATGTAAAGAGTGCTACATCGAAGGTCGACAGCTCGGAAAGCTGAGCAGCTTCATCAGACAGGTGGGCTGCTATGAGTCCGTGTGCCACTGCCAGTGTAATGGCACGGCCTTGTGCCTCCCACACGCCACAGTCAACATTTGTGAACTACCCGATAAGCTTCCCATGGAAGAAAGGAAAGGTAAACAGTGAAACTTTCACGTTTTCTAGGTTTATAGTTATTAAAGTATAAAATACCCCCGACATGGCTGGATTAGCGGGAGGGGTTGAATGCTTGTTTGTTTATCTTGTGGTATATCTTTAAGCAGTAGTTTTACTGCATTACGAGAAAGATAATAATAGTCAACTAATACCCAACTATAGTCTATGGCTTTTTCTTCTGTAAGAAGATAATTTTCTAACTCGAACGTTCCCATTTTGTTACTTTTATATAATGCTGCTATCTTTTTTTTTAAAATTAATTTTTCCCGATGCTTGAGAAGAATTAAATGTTATACATTTATAAACTTAAAATTTGCAATGAAAACATGTATCAAGTAGGGCTGCGGAAATTAACGATTAATTAATCGATAAATCCTTACAATTCAATCGATTGAAATTAAAGAAAATATTTCTAGTTTTTTTCCTCCAATTTATTAATATTTTTTACATACATAATTTCCCCTCGTATTATTTTTTATCTATTTAGTCGTGCATACATGAACAAATAAATTTGTCTTCCTTACTTCTTGCATAGCAGACCGAGTTTGCTGTGTTACGTCGCGAAATAATGAATCGGAACTTAACGGGATCTATACATGCGTTATAAAAATATAAATTAATCGATTAATCGATTCCCTCCGATTAATCAAACACTTTTTAAAAAAAATCAGTACCAGCCCTAGTTACTATCCAACTCATGATATAAACCAGGGGTCTCTAAATTTTTCTGCCAAAGAGCAGCATTCACTGTCTAACAGCAGTTTGGGGGCCTACTACAAACCCCAAACTACTTTGTTTTGTGGTTTACTACAGGTAAAAATAGTATCCTTTTTTTAGATTAAAAGTTTCTCCAGGGGCCCGATGAGAGGGCCTCGCGGGCCGTAGTTTGGAGACCCCTGATATAAACTAATTCAAAGGAATGTTAATAGACAGAGAAAGTAACACCCTGGGTGTCGCAGTCTTTTCTCGGTTAAAAGATTTAAAAAAAAAAAAAAAAAAAAA